>VZTZ01038356.1:0-74746 GCA_013400955.1 Drymodes brunneopygia | reverse complement strand
GTCTTGGTCATCTTCAGAGAAAAGAGCATCAGAGCAGAGGATGCAAGACATGGGTCTTTAAGGACAAAAAAATAAATGTTGAAGCACCCTGATTTCACTCTGATGCTTTTGAGGATCTCTCTTTTTTTTTCTTTCTGGTCAACTGTCCACAAAAGAAAAAAAAAAAAAAGGAAGTTGAGGCACCTTGATTTCACTCCGGCGCTTTTGATGTTCTCTCTTGTTTCTTTTTTTTCTTTCTGGTCAAGTGTCCACCAGAATATTGGTGCTTTTTTAGGTTACACTCTCCAGCTGTCTGGAGCTCCCTCCTAAATCTGGGCATCCCTTGAAGTCCCTGGAAGGAACAATGTTCCAGGGAGGGCTCAAAATGCACTTTTAGTTATGCACTTTTGATTATGCACTTTTGGTTATGTGTAACACTCCAGCCCTCACAGCACATCCTGTTCTCAGGCCACTATTTCTGTCCCCTGGGAGCAGAGCAGTTGCAAATTACCTTTCATTGAGACTATTGTCTAGTGGGGTTATGGATCAGAAGCTCGATTTTCCCCCCTGGCTTTGGCATGGAGCACACAAAAGCCTCCTGGCTGAGCCACCCAGGGTGATTGGCTGCCACCCACAAGTGCTGGGTCAGCAGGGGGTTTTGACTGAACCATAAAATAGATGCTGGAATACATTTTTGAGGGGCACAGTGTGTAGCAGTGGCACTACTGCTGCAAATCATGCTAGGAAATGTCCCAGGATTCCCCCCCTCCCCCAGGAGTGTTTGTCATTAATAAAATCAGACTTGCAATAGAAGTTTGCACCAAAAGGGTTTCAGGTGTGTTCAAAGGCTTTTGGGCAGGCCTGGCAGATGTGTAAAAAGCGTGGTTTAGCCAATGGAAGTACAATGGAAGAGCTTAGAGTCAGGTGGATGTTAAATCTGAAATGGAGAGCTTTCCCCTACCCTTGCATGGTCCATGCAGGTTTCTGTCAGCTCCAGGGTGTGTGTGAGTCAGCATGGGCAGGCAGCCAGAACAACCAAAATAACCACAAAATCATGACTAAAACATAAATAATAAATTAATTTCCATTACCTCCCTGACCAGGGGATCCCCAAAGCTCAGGCACAGAGAGGAGACACAGACATTGTTAAACTCATGCCCATGCCAGGGGATCTCTGCCCTGCTGTTTGCACAGCCTTATCAAGGGTTATTCCAGCTGCAAGGTCACTGGGCTGATTTACAGCCCTCCTCCAGCCTTCTGCTTTTTTAACCCATTCCTCCCAATGCCAAGCATAAAAGAATTCTGCCAAATATCTGATGTGTCCTATTGAAACCCTGCCTGGTAAAAGAAAACAGACGAGCTGTTCAGGGCTATAAATCCACGCCAAATCAAGAAGGAGCTGGTTCTCCTTCCTGGTGCACACAGAGCACTCACTGTACTCGTGTGAAACCTTTGCCAATGTTTTTATGGCTGCACCCAGGAAAGCTCTGAGACTGTAAAGCCCCTGAAGCTTTTTGAGAAGTAGTTCCAGAAATTAAGAGCTGTGTTCAGTCTGAGAGCAAGCATGGAGCTGGCATCCTCCTTCATCCTTGGGCTTGCTTTTCCACGTTCTGTTCTTCAGGAATGTCAGTGCCTTGTGCCAGTTTGACATTTACTCAGGCCTGACTTAAGGAGTTACTGAAATGCCTGGGAAAGCTCAGGTATGTTATGATCCTTGTTTTAGTTAAGAGATTGTCTGATGTTCTCCTCACAGGTGCAGTTCAGCGTGCAGAGACCCACAGCTCTCCTGAAAGGAACACTCAAGCACAACCTGTTTTTTTTCAAGGAGTTTTCTGGTTTAAAGCCCAGTTCCTCAGGATAAAGAAGTAAATGCCTCTTTTTCCTCATGGACATTTATGGATGGTCCATCTCATGTCATGCTGCCTTTCAGAGCTGCAGTGCCAGACTCCATGGAAGATACCACTACAAAAAAAAATACATCTTTCAGGATCCTGGAGTGAAAAATTAAATAATTTTTTTCAGGGAAGAGCCCTGCTGACTCTGACACTTCCTGCATCAGATGTACCCTCTGTTCACTTTTGTCCCAGACCATCTGACCTCAAAGCAACCACACAAGAGTGAAATTACAACCTCAAAGCAATACACAAGAATGAAATTAGGGAACAGGCTGCTGCAGGATGGTTTGAGAGATGGAAGGCATAAAGAGTTGACTACAAAAAACCTTTCACGTTTTCCAGAGACTGACTGATGGACAAATATGCTCCTGGGGAGGCAGCCTGGCTCTATCAACTCCCAAGGGGCAGGCAGCTGGAACAGGCTTTTCATACTGGGAGCGCAGCAACTCAGAAAAAAACAAGGTGAAGAACATTTAATGGGGTATTGCATAAAACAGTCTGCCCCAAGACGACCTGAAAGACTTGTTTCAGTAAAGCTACGTGAGAAACAGACAGAAAGACAGTTATTGTGTGTCCCGTGATAGGTTTTGTTCTTGGTTTTGGCTGGGGATTTTTGCTTGAGTTTTGGGGTTTGTTTTTTCATTGTTTTTTTTTTTTATGTGAGTTAGTGAGTCTAAAGCTGGTGTGAGCTCTTCTGTGCATTTCTTACCTATTCTGCTAAACAAAAGGTTGCAGGACACCCTCTTGTATTGGTTTTTATGTCCAGGGTGTGAGATTCCAGGACAGCAGGGTACCACTGGTGCCTGCATCTCTTTGGTTCTTTGGGGTTTTCAGGGTCATGCATCCCTTAGAAAGGAGCTGAGGCTGAGAGGTGCTGGCAGGACTTGCCTGGATGTGGACATGAACATCTGACCTGAACACCCCCCTCATTTCTGTGTGTGCCTGCCTGTGTGACCCACATCCACCTCCTGCTTTTCCAAAAAAACTGACATAGAACACTCCAGTTTCCTCTTCTTTCCACCCACCTCTCTCTCATCCTGACATGTTTTCCTGATCTTAAATTTACGAGACCATTGCTCCATGCTGGCCCCTCTAAAAATGTAATTCCATCATAAAACCCTGACTATCAACACAAGAGATAGGGGAAACCTCTCTGAGTGTGATGCCAATATGAGGGAGTGTTTCAGAACCCTCTTCACTTGCATTTTGTTGTCAACTTCTGCCAACTCCATTTTTGTCATTATGAAACAATATTTTAATATTAAATATTAGAGATTATCCATATGATCAGCTGCATAACTGCAGTGAGCACTCAGCTCCCCACACACTGTGCTGAAATGACAGCAAGGAATGCATTGAAAACAAATGGCAGCAGCCAGCTCCTTGGAAATCCAGTTTATTTCTTCATAAGGCACTCCATTTTTAAAGGAATACAATATATCTACATCCTTATCAGCCAAGGCTGACCTTACATAGCTCAGGGAGGACAAGCATGCATAGTTTATAACTGACCCTTTCCTCCTGCAGGTAATCTGGTGGAACATCTTGCCTAAAAGCACAAGTTTAGGATTGCAGAGGCGCATTTTTGCCCTTGATTGCGACACAGGTGAAGTACAGTTAATGCCTGCGACGTGGCTGGGGGCTCTGAGAGCTGAAATTTCCCAGGGGCAAACACAGGTCCCTTGCTGGGGGTGCTGACCCCGAGGGGATCCACGGGGACAACCCTTCTGTGCTGGGTGGGGAATGCAGGGGACAATCCAGTGAGCCTGCAGAGACCTCTGCTTCCCAGCCTCAGGAATTGTTTTTTTGCACAGCGTAGATAAGGTCCCAGACATTCCTCTGACTGGGAATTCCTGGCATGGTAGGATCTTACTGGCACAGGTTGTGTGGAGCTTGGGGATAAATGCTGTACTCCAGACTGGTGGATGTTGCCTTTCAGGTGTTGAACATATGGAAAAATCCAAGGTGCTCAGAACAAAATCCCTGTAAAAGACACAGTGAATCACTGCTGAAATGTTCATGAGGTGTCTGGATGTGGCACTTTGGGACACGGTTTAGGGATGATTGTGGGGTTGATGGTGGGATTGAAAAGTGCCTTCCAGCCTCAGTGGTCCTGTGATTCAGTGACTGCCCCATCCCAGGTGCAGCTCTTGGCCTTGTTGAACCTCATGAGGTTCTTGTGGTCCCACTTCCCAAACTTAACCCAAACCCCTCCAGTGGGACTGGAATATCTCACTGGTGTCTCCCAGCCTTGGTGATTCTGTGGCTCTGTGAGTAATGAGTTGGGGCAGACACAGCTTAATTAAAGCCATGAGAAAAAAAATGCAGGCTACTTACGAGTACTCTCAGAAAAGTGTCTCAAGTGCTACAAGGTGGAACATAATTTACAAAGTCAAGAACTTCAGTTTCATGCATCTTTTACCCCCTCCTCTCTGTTTCTGGTCAAAATCCTTAAGATTGATTCAGGTCTCAGAATAGGGACTTCAGAAAGTCAAATTTAATTCAAAACCCAATAGGATAATTGAGAAATGCAATCTTTTTAATATCATTTAGTTCATTCTTAAATATTGAAATAAATTCTGTGGGATCTTCTCCATTTTTTCTCACTAAAATTTATTCCTTGTTTGTTTGGCTTACCAATACTAAAACTTGCCTAAGGTGCCAAAGGTTTTAGAAACTGAAACTGGAAAGCTATTAAAAAAAAGTTAAGTCATTTGTTTTACTGAATATGAAAAAGTGCTGTAGAGAGGACAAAATAAGTGCATGTTTGAATCCTAGATAATACATAAGTAGACACATAGACAGATCTAGGTTTCTGAAGGAAAAAAACCATGTGGGTTAAGTGTAGAAGCTTTTGCTATTCTAATTGCTCAATACTATTTAGTGAAAGGGCTTTTCTGCATAAATATACATCATATATTTAGTACCAAAAAGAAATTTGAAAAGATGAAAGTATGTGAGTTTGCCTCCACCTAACTGCTGATGGCAAATAAAAATTAATTATCAAAACGACAGCAAGAGGTGTGAACTTTCTCATTCATTATTCAGTTTTCCTTTTGTTGTTGCATACACTATTTATGATTCTTTGAAAATGAAGCTGTATGCTTAAGGTACAGTGCCTATTACCACTCCTGTTGTTGCTGATCCTTTGTTTGGCCGTAAGTCCTTCAATTATCAAGCAATAGTTTTTATAAGATTAATACATTTACATTTCAAATGCATGTGCATGCTGTTGCATGAGTAAACTGAATGAATCACGAGTGTCACAATAATAACTATAGGCCATAGAGGAAGGAGAGATTCTGCTTTATTTTATGGGTGTGTGTGTGTGAGGGAACAGTGAAGTGAGATTTTGGGAGCAGGGGGTTGGGCTTTATGTTCCTGTTTTCCCCAAAACCTGCATTCAGTGATGTGTTCAGAAACTCTCTAGGATTATAAGGCCAAAATGCAAAGGTTACATGAATAACTACATTGAAGAATGATAATTATACAGTAAAAACACTGCTGGTAAAGATTTATCCAGCTGGATAGCACCACAAGCTTTTAAAAATTTGTATTTATTAATACTGATGTTTGCAGTTAAACATAGTGAATTCTTATTGCTGGAAACCAGATGAGATGAACCCCAGGGGTGACCAATTAAAGGCAATGCAATTTATTTGGAGCAAAACATTGAGGGGAGAGGTGGTAACAGGAGGCTTAGAGAAAATGATGGCATGAGCTAAAAGTAATTGAATTAAATTAAGATGGGAGGTAATCAGAAATGGAATGGGAAAAAAAAAGGGAAAACTTTACTGCTACTGGAACTTGGCATGAAAAGGGTCTATTGACTGAGTGATTTTGCAGTGGGGTGCTTCTGTAAAATAGTTTAAAGCTCTAATTCTTACTATGGTGATCTCAATTCAAAGAGATACCAGAAGAAAAAAGGGAGTACACAGAAGGAGAAAGCAGGGAAAAGCTACCTGTGGTGCCCCAAGGCACTGCAGAGAATGCAGGATGGGGTTGAGAAAACCAAAGCTCAGCTGGAGTTGTATCTACCAAAGGATGTGAAGGACCACAAGAACTCTTCCTTTAAGTACATTTTGCGGTGAAATGAAGGCTAAGGGAGATGTTGGCCTGGGGCTGGGGACCCCAGGCCTCGTAAGAAAACAGGCTGAGGTGCTCAGTGACATTTTCTGCCTGTTTTATCACTGCTCAGGTTGTTCCTCTGACCCTTCAGGTGTCTGAGCCCTTTAGCAGAGCCTGTGGGAGCAAAACCACGTGCAGAGAACACAGAGTTAGTGAGAATTTGGGCTAATTAGCCAGAGACAAATCCATGGGAGGCACATGGGGAGCTGGGGAAATGGCCTCTGTCACTGCAAGGCCACTCCTCTCTGTTTGTCACAGTGAGGTTCCCAATGACTGGAAAAATCCAAATAAAACACCCATCCTTAGGAAGGACCAGGAGGATCTGGGGAGTTAGAGGATGGTCAGCCCCAGCTCAGTCCCTGAGGATGTCACACAACAAATCCTCTTAACAACCATTCCCAGTCACAGGAAGGACAAGAAGTTGATTTGGAAGAGCCAAGATGGATTTCCCCAGGGGTAACTGTGCCCTTCCAGCCTGAACACCTTCAGTGATGGCATCACAAGCTCTGTGTGCAATGGGAGAGACATGGACATTGTATTCCTAAACTCCAGCAAGGCCTTTCACAGTGTTTCTTTCAATATCTTTATTGCCAAACTGGTGAGATACGGGCTGGATAAAGGGATGATAAAGTGGGTGGAAAGCTGGCTGCACTGCTGGGCTCAGAGCATTGTTTGTAATCCGCCAGTGATCCAAAGTCCAGCAGTGACCAGTTACCCACAGCGTGCCTGGGGGATCAATACTGGCACCAGGAGTGGTTTATGCCTTTATTAATGACCAAGACAACAGGACAGAGAGCAATAAAAGCTCCCACTGTGGAAGCAGTCAATGTTCTGGGCTGCTTTTAGAAGGACCATGGCAAATGGCTCAGCACGAGTGAGGCCACGTCTCGAGGGCTGTGTCCAGTTTGGGGCTCCCAGTACAAGATATGGACTTTCAGGAGAAAGTCCAGCACAGGGCCACCAGAATGGTCCGTGGGCTGCAGCACAGGATGTACAAGAAGAGTTGGGGTGAGCTGGGACTGTTCAAACTGCAGAGGGGAATTTATCACTTCCTGGGCCTGGATCACAGGAGGCTGCAGAGGATGGAGCCAGGCTCTTCTCAGAAGGTGGCAGAAAAAGAGACAATGGGCACAGGTGAAACACTGGAATCTCTGAGGACGTACCAGAAAAAGGCAATATCAGCATGAGTCTGGTCAGACTGAGGCCCAGAGAGGTTTTGGGGTGGAGATTCTGAAAGTGGAGTTGCACAAACCCTGAGCAGCTGGAGCTGACTGACCTTCCCATGAGCAATGGGCAATACTCAGTGACCTCCCTTTCACAGAATCACAGAATATTCTGAGTTGGGAGGGACCCACAAGGTTCATCGAGTCCAGCTCCTGGCCCTGCACAGAACAACCCAAGAATTAATGCAGCCAAGTGAGCATAAATTTGAAGAGAAGAGAGTACCAAGGGCCTGGAGAGGAGCTCTCTGCATAGCTTGGTGCAAGGACACATCTGTGGGATATAATAGGAAGAAAACCTAATCTGAGTTTCAGAGAGAATAACAAACCCCTTTCTCCATGTTTCCTTTATCTATTAAGTTTTTTAGGATACCAGCAGATCTTGTTTTAGCATATAATCTCTCCAGAGCTTTTCTTTCTGATCAATTTCTGTCCAAATTAATTTAATTTAGAAGGCAAAGCGCCTAGCAACCTGGTTTAGGCACAAAGTAAAACAAAAACCTCACTATAGTAAAATAACTTTGCATATTATCTTACACACTCAATACAGTAATTCTGTTTGTGGGCTGTTGTTAGAGCACATCATTTCACCACCAGCCATAAGGAAGGGAACACGTTTTTCATATCTGTCTGGCTGCCTGAGGAATTACCATACCATGATAAAGGATATTAACAGTTAAACAGAAAGCTGAGTTGAAGGTGCCCTTCTGTGCCTCGTCATATGTATAAATCAAAAGTTTGAACAGTGCCATTTCCGTTGGGCTGCTCTGCTACTAAAGGGCTTTTATTTTATAATCTCATAATTAGTACTTGCAAAACAGCTCTGTTCCTCTTGGGCACATTGCCAGTCAACTGTGCCCATCACGTGCTGGCTTTTGGGGCTCTCAGCAGTTCAAGTTACAGGGAACAAATTTAATGCACGTTTCAAACAAAGTGAAGTCATTACTAGGAGGTAACATGTGCAGATGGACAGTCCAAATGTCAGTGGAAAACGTGGGATTGTGTGTTTGAGACACCTCTAGGAGTGGGTGTGAGGGCCAAGGTACTCTTCTGTAGGGTTGTAAAGTCTGGCTTAAGTTTCCTCTTCTCCTCACTGCTTGTCTTTGTTTTTACAGGAGAGCAGGATGGAAGGAGGCTCCAGCTGGAATCTTCTGCATTCTGCAGGAGTCTGAAGGAAAGAAACAGGACATGAGGCTAAAGATGTCCTAAGGGAGGTCACTGATAGGAGAATGAGCACTCTTTATACCTGTGCAGTGACCACCACCCTGGCACAGGGAAAATCCACATTTAAGTCAAGGTCAAAAATCACACAGCAGGTGGGCTGAAGTCTTTGTCCCTGTCCATGTCCCAGCTGGCATTTCCCACCTCACTGACTTCTAGATTATCTACAAAAACTCAATCTGGCCCAGGAAGAAGGTGCTGGGATGGAACTGGCAGGGGATCTCTGCACGTCCTCATGGCCAAAGGCTCCAGCTCACACAGCAAAGAGCTACAGAGGGATAGATGGCAGCTGTTGGGGGCCTGGAGGGGCCTCAGTAGTGGTAAAAATTTAGATTTGAGCCTGGTTCCACAAGGCTTGACCTCATTCTTATTTGGTTTCCTTCTCCCAGCTGTTAAAGGGGGAGCAGACAGTAGTAGCCTGCCTGGTTTTGTGAGGATAAACACAATAAACACAGGATCCAGACACCAAGGTGCGAAAGGCAGATTATCTTTTATACAAATAAGGAACTGCTAGGCCTTCTAGCAAAAAAAAAAAAAAAGGAAAAGGAAAGATAGAGGCTGAAGAGATTTTTCTACACTCAGCCTGACAATGTGTGTTATATGCAGCAGTGCTGTGGTATTTGCATCTCTCCAACGTGGCCAACAAGCAGTTATTGACCAGCAGGACTTATGTCAGCACCTCCCATCCAGAAATGCTCCACAGGCAGTGCTCTCTCTGTCCAGAAGATGGGAAACCCATCAAGTGTTGCTTTCCTCCACATTTTAATCTAAATTGATGCGTGGGAGAACGGGTAAGAAGAAAGCTTGGAGATATCTCACTGTATTTTATCATGTGCATTTGGACTGTTGGCATCAGGGTTTTTGGAGCTGCTCCATTTTTCTTCCTCTCCTTCTGTGTTGCTCAATCTTCTGGTCACAACTGGGAGAACAAATAGCATAGTTTATAATCTCTGAAGCATGAGTAAAGCATGTTATCTTAAACTGCAGGCTAGCTATAAAAATAACTACAAATACTAACTGTAAATATATAATAAAAGAAATATGAGGGGAAGAAAAAAGCTAAAAACTTTTCAAAATGCCATTCATTTTCTCACTTCTGTCCAGCTCTGTGTGGAGCCATATCCATGCCTTTTGGAGGATAACTGTGATAGGGCCCATGTTTTCCTTCTTTTTGTGACTCTGGAGAGCCCCTACAGCCTGGATTCTCCCCTTAGTTAATGGTTAATGGAATTTTAGCTGAGGTGATAAATCCTGCTTCCTGCTCTGACCTACACAGCCCCTTCCCTCCCCCTCCCAAAAGAGAGGGATTTACATTTCCCCACCTCCTCCCCTGCCTCCACACTGCTGCCCTTTGCATCCCCATCGAGGATTGCTCCAGATCTCAGCAAAGGGAAGGGTCTTCAGCCGGAAGAATGGGGGTTGTGTGAGTCTAAATAAAAACACAGCAGCTCGTGGGGTTTGTGTTTTCCTTCTGGCTCAGCACTGGTTTGGTTTGTCTGGCATTTTCAGGGAATGGGATTGGGTTTTAGGAAAGAGAATTCCACCTTTCAACTCAACAAGTGTGAGATCTGCCTGGCAAATCTCATGACTGGGGAACAGGTTTTTTTGGAGAGGACATTGACAGCCAGACAGAATGACAGGGGTTGGACATTATTTCAGTTAAAGAAGATGTCTAAATTTAGTTTCCTGACGTGTAGGTGACTTCATGTGAGCTAAGCTTCTACATCAGGGTAAGCTGAATTGCCCTCCCAATACTGCACATTGTACAGTGGATTCTTAGGCAATAAAAGTAGTTTAGGACATGTACATTTGGGACTAATTCCCCCTTTTAGTATTCTATCCTAACCTGAGTCAGGATTTTGAAATAATTTTTGGATGCTACACTTTTCTTATTTTCTTTTTTTTTATGATTCATATCCTACTTTTGGGTACAGGCAGAAATACAGCACTGCTTCATTGTGACAACTTCATATTTGCAGTATTGTTAACCATTTATTTAATTGCATTTCTGTAGGGAACCCAGTAAAATATTTTAATCTTGCTAAACCTACTGCTGCAGAGTGGGAGTAAAAGCTTGCTTGGACAGCCATGCCCCAAGAGCAGTTTGCAGTGGTTCACTGTCAAAACAGTGGCAAATTCTGTAGAAAAGACTTCTAGGTCTACAGGAGGTCAAAAGTGGAGCACCAGTCAGCAGTGCCATGGTTATATGAAAGTAAAATAAAATAAAATAAAATAAAATAAAATAAAATAAAATAAAATAAAATAAAATAAAATAAAGTAAAATAAATACAGGTTGGAAGTATAAATGAAGCAGTGCCTACAAATGGGGGAAGGAATCCCTCCTCCCTGCTCCATTGATGGTCAGGCTGGAGTTTTGAATTCAGGAACTGCCTGAGCACAATTCAGGAAAGCCCCAAGGAGAGTGGTGGGAAAGATCAAAACCTCCCTCCCAGGACTTGCAGGGAAATACTGTATTACTGTTTAGCTTAAAGCAGTAGAAGCCAAAGAGGAGTGTAAATTTTGGGAATCCTTCACTTGCACAGAAGCTGGAAGGTGTGGTAGTTTCTGCATCCCTTTAGGATTTTGCATCCAAACCATGTTCATTTTTACTCCTTTGATGGACCTACCCTGGACACAATCTGCAGACCAAACAGAATCCAATCAATAATTCTGCTTTTGAAGTTTATAAACCCCAAACCATGTCACTGTGCAGGGGAACAGTGGTCAGGGCTGCACTCCCTGAGCTATGGAGCTGTTCCCTAGCAACTGCTGAGGTGCTGGACAGCCTTTGGAGGCAAATGATGGAGAAATAATCTCAAATCGATATTTCATGGGGCAGATATTGCTAATAGATTGCCTATATGTAATTTACAGATACAACTTTCTGCCCGTGAGGAAACTGTTAAGTAAAAATTGCTCTGATTAATGACCACATTGTTATTTCATTTCTTATTTATGTTAGTATTAATCCTACTCATTTTATATGTTGAGTATTTGAATTCCAGCATTTGGTAGCTGCTGTCATGGAAGAAAAAAAACATGCTGAGATGAAGTTTGGCATTAAGATAAACTGATCAAACAACTACTAAAAACCCGAATATTGGTTGTTTTCTGGCTTGGAACTAATTTGGAAGCAGAGGTCTGGACTTAGAGGCAAGAGGGAGAAAGGGGAAGAAAGTGATTTTGCTGAATTACTGAATTAAATTCCTGTCTGGGGAGACTGTGATTAGGGGCTTCTGGTAAAGTCCAGCCTAAACCTCAGCCTAAACACCAGATCATCCATGTCATCCTCATGGATGGACCCTGTTAATCCAACTTGAAGTCCATTGCAGAATTTCTAGATGAGTTTTACCATTCTCCTTAGTTTGTATTCCAGTTACCCATTGCTTTTGAGGGAACCTCTTGGTATTTTTCAGCTCCTGACTTGTAGAATAAGCCACCTGAGAACTAGACTGGCAGAATTAAATATCCCCAGCCTGAATGAACCTGGTGAATAAGAATACTCCCAGTGAAATTAGGCACAATTTGTATATTACCGCCAATGGGAATCCCATGGCTGCTTCTCAGAGTACTGTACTGAAAATGAACCCTTAGTCATAAATGAGCTTTTTCAAAAGTTAAATCTCCTTAATATGCACGACTTGATTTCTATGTTGGCAAAGATTGCTCTCAGTCAGATTTGACCTATTCCCTCTCTTCTCCAAGCAAGTTCACTAAGTATTTTACATTTATCCTGTGCTAGAGATTGGCTTCTACCTCTACACTAAGGCAGGAATTGTAATTTTTGTCATTTGCCTATTCAAAAAAAGAAATTACTGCTCCAAGGACTCGTGACAACCAATTTGGAAGGACTTAGGGGAAGGGGCTAGAGATTCAAATAAAAGAGTGATGTACACACAAAGAAACCCTAATGTGCAGTAGGGGGTAGACCAATCCAATCCAATGTCAAAATTCAGGATTAAAAACAAACACACAGATCTTGGGCTGCAAGAACATATTGCCTTTGGCAGAGCAGTTCTGCCTCAGAAATCCTCCTTGTCCTTGGCTGGTCACTCCCTGGCCCCTGCATTTGCTGCCTCCTGTGCAGATGTGTCAGTGGGACCTTGATGTAAACCCTGAGGTGAGCTGGCATAAATCTCCTCTCTTCTTCCTTTCCTTTTTATTTTTTAGCTTATTTATTTCCAGCCTAGATAATTTCAGAACTCCAACCAATAGCTGCACAGGGAGGAGGAGCAGGGCAGTGACTCTGGGATCCGACCTGCTTTGTAACACTGCCCTCGTCTGACTGAAGCAGCTCCCAGAATCACCTCAGAATCCAGTATTTCAGTTCCACAGGCACTGCAGAGCAAGTGGGAGAGGATGAGAGCTGGACAATGAGGGGTTTGAAGCAGCAGAGGTGATGGCGGCAAATAGAGGAGCGAGTAAATTTTGGCTGAAAGACAGGAAATTTTCTAGGGGAGCAAGGTTGTGTGTGAGGTGCTTGTGTAGAGGAGCAGCAGGTGAATTGAAAAAAGATGTTCTAAAGGAGACAAAATTTGGGGAAGGATGAACATTAAGGGTGGCTGTGAAGCAAAGCAGAGAAGGAAGAATAGAACGAGAGAGTGAAACGGCTCCCTCTGGAGCAGATCTGGAACAGAGGGTTTGAGCCATTGCTTGGAGCCATAGCAGGGCTTTGACTTCTCAAATAAGGGGGGGATTTGCCCTGTGAGTACTGAAAGGTTCCAGACCAAATACTTTACCAAGCACAACCAACTCTGGTCTGTAGGAAGACAAAACACCCCAAACTTCTGTAAGTGATGTTTGATGGACCATTATGAGAGAAACAAGGAAATGTTTGGGTTGGAAGGGACCTTAAAGATCATCTCATTCTGACCCCTGCCACGGGGGCAGTGCCACCTTTCACTGCCCCAGGTTGCTCAGAGCTCCATCCAACCTGACCTTGGACAGTTCAGGGCATCCCCTTCTCAATTTGCCTGGAAGCAGCAGGGAGGCTGCAGTGCCACCTCACATCAGTCACTTGCCACAGAAAAATCCCAGCTGCTCCTTTCTCATTATCAATTGTAATCTAATTAATTGTAATTAATTGTAATCAGTTGTCTCATTAATTGTATCAAGAGGGATGGAGCACTGGGTGAGGAGGGGACACATGCTGTATTGCCATGTGCTAATTTGGACAAATCCTGAAAGATGTTTGGACTTGTTCCTCTGCTGCAAAAGGCCCATCCTGTTCACCACAGAAAAAACAAAATTGCCATGCAGCAACAGCCCCTGTTCTAGCTTGTGACTTGCCTTAAAACACAGCTGAAACCACTTCTGTTTTTCTGCAGAGTCAGACCTTTGTAGATCAATCATGCGAGGAGGTTTCCTGCAGCTGTGATTTTCCCAGGTGCTTTGTGTTTCCCTCTCAGTGCTCTCAGAATCTATATGAAGTGAGGAGGGTGTAGGGAGCTTCTCTTTTGCTGTTTTTGTGTGTGTTGCTGTCTTCTTAAAAGGCAGAGTACGTTTTGGGCTAAGAGATGCAATTATTGCAACTTCCCTGTGTCAGGAGAGGCCTCACCTGGGAGGATTATTCCGTGAGACAGCAGGTGAGAATGAAAGCAGCTCAGTGTTATTCTCCTTTTTGTTTGCTTGGTTTTGCTTTCTGTCTTTTCACCATGAACCTGCCTGTGGGTACCTTTCAAAACAAGGTGGGGGATCAAAAGGTTGACTTTTGCTTTTGTAAAAGGAGATTGCTGGATTTGAGGGATCAAAGTGTGGCTGGTGATTTTGCCTGGCTGTTGGGAGCTGCAGGAAGGAGGGAAGCAGCCAGAGGAGGGCAGATGGATATGGGGCACTCTGACATAGAGCATTAATTAACAGGATTTGAGAGGCATAAATGCCCTCAGCTCACCCCAGTGGGGTCCAGATTCATGAATTCAAAGTCTTTGTCTTTCATGCTACATAGATTGGAGGAGATTAAAGAGAAAGTTGCAACAGGTATCCTGGGCATGGTGGATTTCACATGCCTCCAGTGTTCCTTGGTCATTAAAAGTCAGGCATTCACATATTAGTGTGTAACTGCTTAACAGGCAAATGAAATATTGCAAACTCCATCCTCAGTAAATACCACACTGAGGCTGTAACTGTGCTTTATTCAGGTATCTCCTGGATGAGAATTCCTTTAACTGAGTCTCACTTTTTTGATTGTGCCCTGACCAGTTTTGTGTTTTCTCCTCTGGATGTTTTGCGCTGAAATAGTGGAAGGGCTTCAGGATTTGTGGTGGTTTGCAAATGCTCCTCTTCAGTGGAGCTTACTAACTAAATAGATAAATAAACAATATTCCAGACTCCTCAGTGGCCACTATGGCCAGAGCAGTGTGTGAACTCGCTCTGCCCACCCAGTCCTGTTTGTCCACTTCTCCCTTTGGGCTATCACTGCCTGAATTGGAGGCTGTGAGTGTTGGGTCCTCCCTGGAAGGTGCTGTCTCTGTGCTGCTTGTTTGGGTGGTGCCCTGTACAATGCTGTGTCCTCACCTGAAGGTTCACAGTGCCCTCCTGGGGCTGCAGTAAATAAAACTCTTTGAAGGGGTCCCTGGGGTGAGGTAACCTGAGTGATGCATTTGTGTGGGAGACACACGCGAGGAATTGATGGCATTTGAGCATTTTGCTGGTGAAGACACCAGCTGTCCTGCAGGAACAGGAAAGTTATTGTAGGCCTGGACCTGCCTGCCTTCCTCTGGTGCCAGTGCTGCACAAAGCAGGTTTTTGTACCTCTAATGCCATTCAGCTGAGCAAAAGGGACCAGACAGAGAACATAATTAAAGAATGCTCAGCTTCCAGCCCTCATAGAAAGGTCATGTGTTCTTATTTCAGTTATTTAAGTCAGCCTCCAGCGTTTGTGAAGTGTCTGATGTTCTCTTAGTGCTGTGCAAACAATAGCAAAGTAAAAAGCAGAATTAATTTTCATTTAGAGGCATTTGTAATAGGGATTAGAACAATAAACAAGTTTTAGAGTCATCCCTCCTCTTTGTATATAAGGTGATTCGAGCTTGTTAGACTAATCAGATTTTATTTGTAGAATTAACTGTAAAGTTTAGTATTAGTAATCCCAGACAGTCAACACTGACTCAAGCCCTTTTATTCCCTCCAGGTGGGGGAAAATTATTTTATGTGGGGAAAAAAAGTTTGGTATAGAAACCCTCTTTGTTTTTTAAAATTTTGTTTTCTGTATCTTATGCTACATTGTTAATATTCAGAATATTTTTAGCATTTCTGACATCTGGAAATATTTAAATATTATTATTCCTGTTAAATGAAACCAGAGATTCCCGCATGATAGCTTGCCTTTGGGAGTTTATATTTCAGTTCAAAAATCAACAACATGGGACAACTGTGATAAAATCATAAGAACTGGCAACTCTCTTAAGTTTTGAAGCCAGGTAGGGAAGCATTGAAAAAGAGAAGAAAAGAGCCTGTCAGGAGACTTTTCCCTGATGATGAAATCCTTTGGAATAACGAGTGGCCAGAGGGTGCAGAGGGGAGATTAGAGGTCACTCTGCCCACTGGATGCACAGGAAAACTCCAGTCTTCAACCATCGGGTCTGCCTTGTATTCATGGCCTTTGCTAGGCCAATCCTCCCCTCCCCAGCTCCTTATCTGTTGATAATCTTTCTTTATGCTGATAAACGTTTGAAATGCAGGAACTTTTTTGGGCACAGTCTCTGCCCTCTGCCAAGGAGATGCTTGGGGAGGATCCCCAAGGCTTGGGGCAAAAGCAGAGACTGTGGCTGTGTGTTTATCAGTCAGGAGGGTTAAAATGATGATTCATGACTTGCTCAGAAGGAGGAATTGGTCAGGGCTTGATCCCTTTCCCCAAAGGACCCTTATCCCCAACACCAAGAGTCTGGAGAAGTCCTGGCCTTCAGAGAGGAAGGTGGTACATGTGTGTCAGTGGTGTTTTAGCACTGAAAAAAGACAAAGGGAGCACTTAAAAGGAGATAACCCAGCAGATCTCTGGTTTTTCATCGTGGTATAATTACAGGGGAGCTTTCCTGTCACACAGCTGGGGGTGTCCCTGGGAGCTGGGAAAGCCACTGGTGATACCTCACTGCTGGGACTCCTCTTGCAGCACAGAGCACGTCATGAACAGTCTGGTCAGAGAAACAGCACTCTGTTCTGCAGTGTGGAGAGGTATTAATTCATGCTCTGATGGCTCATCTTACCTCTGCTTTCCTCTGAAAGCTCTGGATCTCATAGCCTGTCATTCTGGAGGGATGGCCAGAGAGTGTCCTAGCATGAACTGTAACACAAACCCCTCGGTAAGAATTGAAGAACTGGGGGAACAGTGGGGCCTCTGTGCAGCTCTTATCTGATAATAGAAGCTCATTCAGCAAGAGCAGCGTGGGCAGGAGGGAAATCTCCTTCAGAAAGGCTGACCTGGCACCCAGGTGATGGGAAGTGCGTCATCCTGAACTTCCCAAAGGTGCAGCATCCTTATCTCCAGCTTGCCTGGTAGTCAGGGACATGACCCTGCTTTTTGGCCACAGGGTGAGCAAGGCAAGGTGGTGGCTCACCCTGTCCCCTTGGTCTGTCCCTCTGTACTGCTCTGATCCCTGTGTGTGTTCTTGTACCCCCTCCTCACTCAGGGATTAAACTTAAAAAGAGGCAGTTTGATTTCACACAACAAAACAATTAACAGTACTGTTGTAGCACTGAATTGTCCTGCCCATTTTGGTGAATCCACCCAGAGAGGGACTAAACAGTCGTTCAATTGCCAGTTTCACATCGTTATCTTCCTAGTATGAAAAGCTGGAACTATCTCTGAGTTTAGACTACATTGGTGCTGCTTCTCCACTCATCTTCCCCTCTGTACATTCTCTGACCTGCTTCAGGCTTGTGCTGCTTTTTTGGGAAGCTGTTGGCTTTGTGAGAGCAGGAGAAATGGCCCTTCCCAGTCAATCCCCTCTTGAAGTCTGTTCAGCTTTGATTGGGAGGGGTGGGAAGAGGTTCTCCTGTCTCTGTTTGACTCTGTTCTGCTTTGAAGCCATCAAACATCATTCCCCTGGCTTTGTCTGCCTCTCAGATTTGGGAGCCAGCAGAGGGAATATGATGAAACAGGTATTTAAGGCAATTAAGAAGCAGGCTGGAGCACAGGTTGAGTTATCAATCATTGCAAGATCTACCTGGAGACATGAAAGAGCTGTGTGGGTACTCAGCACATTCAGTGCTGCAGGAACAGCAGAGGGGCTGTCTGGGGATTTCTTTGTATTTCTCTTTTAGCTAAATCTGCAATGAAATGGATAAAGTTGTTACTTCACCTGCTCAATGTCTCATGGTTTCAGAAAGTGCTCCAAATCAATACTCTGGAAGAGATGAAAACAGGAAATAACTTTTCCAGAGCTCTGGTCTAATAAAAGTTTAGGACTAAAGCAGAAGATGGTCTGAGAATCCCAAAGTGACACAAAGCTTTGGCTCTTTTTAAAAAAAACCTCGGGCAGCTGCAGTAATCCAAAACAGAAGAGCTCAGCTTAGAAAAATCCAGAGAACAGAAGTGTTTTAGCCCGCCAAAAAAATAAAAAAATCTGTCAAAGGTCAGATTACATCCTACAGTGTCTTCATGTTGTTAGTCCTGCTTACTAAAATAGAAATAATGTACTGATTTTTGCAGTGCCCACTGTAAAACCCTGCCAACTGCATCAGTAATGTATTAGTGAGTCAACAATAAGATTTTAGGCAAGTATTTATTTTTCTGTTGGCAGGATAATATTCTAGTCATTCAAAATGGGTAAAAATGAAAAGTTATGCCTGCCCCCAGTGTAAATTATTGTTTGATGCCCTATAGTTTGGAGCTGTGTGACCATGGAGCCATTCTAACCAGCAATGCTGATGAGCTTGGTTAGTGCTGGTGGATTCTACTGCTGAGTTTAGGGCATGAAACACTTTCAAAACTTAGCACTGAGCTCTTCAAACCCTGAGAAACACCAGGCAAAGAATGTGGAAAGGGAAAGAAATCAAGCAGTGAACAGTGGCAAGACCAAGCTTAGAAAACTTTTGGGAAAAGAGACTGGGATTTTTTTTTTTTGTGTAGCATCAGCAACTGAATTAAAAAAAAAAAAATCTGTGTGATAATAATTTTTTTTAACTAATCGTTTTCTGATAGAAGAGATTTTGTGGTGTTGGCACTTAGGTAAAACCCCACTAGGTGTCCCCCGTCTGTCAGAGTTGCTTGGAGGAGAGCTGGAGTGCGAGCTGTGGGAAGCAAAGCCTGGTGTGGTTTGGAAGGGTTCGGGTTTCCTCCTCCTCCTCTTTATCCCCGCAAAACAGCTCTGAAAGTTGGTTCTGACCCTCGGAACAGACCTGTGTCGGTAGTGAGGCAGCCATCGGTGTTTCTGTGCTACAACGAGACAAACTTATCAGCAAAGGCAGAATCTTTTAAATGTGTGTTCCTCTGGATCTGACTTGATGCACACACTGTGGATGTGCTGTGCACTTAGAAGAGGGTCAGACCTCCAACTCGAACAATTTACAACCTCAATATTTATCAGCATCAGTCTGGAAATACCCAAGTGTGTGTGCAGGCAACGAGATTTTACCTGAACTTGCAAACCTCTCGAGTCAGTGAAGGTCACCTGGCAATCAGAAGGATTTTTTTCTGAGTTTTTTGATGCATTTTGTGCTGTGGGGTTTGGAATACTCCAAGCATTGCTCTGCTGCTGCTGTCTCAGATCTCTCCTTTTGCTTTGCTGGAGGTGTGCAGTGTGTAAAAGACTCCAAGTGCATCTCTGTTTCACTTCAGTGAACCCCATTTAATCTCATTCATTGCCTTTTTGGACAGCAGAAGTTCAAAATCTCTGTAGAAAGCAAAGATGTTTGAAGTCTTTCAGGCAGAAAATCAGCACGCTGACAAGGACTATGGTTCAGAGTGTATGCAACCCAAATGGCACTAAAATTAAAAAAAAAAAATTAAAAACCCAACAACAACAAAACCCAAATAAACAAACAAAAATCCCAAAAACAACAACAAAAAAACCCTAAAAATTCCACTGGTTATTTTCTGTGTCATTCTGGCATTTTTGTGCTAGTGTTCCTAATGAGTTTTGTAAATAATCTTTACAAGTAATCAAGATCTGGACTGAAGCTCTGTGAGGGGCACAGTGACCTCATGACTAAACTTGTAATTACAAATCTGTGCTGTTGTTTATGGTCTGCTACACATTGCTGCCAAAGGTGGCTGGATTTTAGATTTTAAGGGGGATGAGGGGGAAGGCAAAACCATTAGAAGGCACAAACCCAAGCACCTATCCTATAGGTATCTATCCCAGTGTTATATTTGTTTTTAATATTGAATTCTGCTTCTGAAACATAATAGAAAGCAATCTTATTTGAATGTTTCAGTAATCTTTTTAATAAGCCTGAACACTAACTCTCCATGGGGCCTCACATGTTGCAGCTTCAAAATGTTGAAACCATCCCGTATTTCTAGAAGAAAATTGTTTTTAATGAACAGAGGCTGCAAGCCCAGAACACACATTAGCAAAAACCAGATTATTAAGCGAGCTTAAGCGCTCATGAGACTTGCAAATTGATAACTGGAGAGAAGAAAGTTCCCCACACAGCCCCGGGGCAAATAAAGCAAGGGCAGAGCAAACACAGGCCCTGACAAAGTGCTGCAACATTGGCCCCAGGTCGCCCCGTTTCCAGCTTGGCTGAACACTCAGCCTCTCTTCCCGAGGGCTGCTGCTCTTTCTCCTTGTTTCGAGTCCTTCAGGGCACATCTGTGGCCCTGGAACCTCCTCTGGGTAATTTTTCTTTCCCCCCTTGTCCTAATGTTGATGTTCCTAATGGAGCTCTGGAATAGCCAGCGGGGCGGCTCTGGCGCCTTCGTGCTTATCTTGGGCTGAAATGGGAATCATTTGGACATCCCTTGAGCAGTCCATGAATTCCCTGCACGGGGAACTCACTGAATTCTCTTCATGGGGGCATCCAAGAGGGGAATTTGCCCCTTTCAGCAAGGCAGACCTGGTGTCCTAGGAGGCAGGAGCTGAGTGACTCACTGTAGGTTTGAGTGACATCTTTCCTGATCCAACACTTCTCCCAGCGTATTTCTCATCTCCTTCTGCTCTGAGTCATAAAGTTTTATGAGTGCTTTTCTTCCTGGCCTTTTTACCCTCAGCTCAACGCTGCTAAGCAGCCCTTTGTTCCTTTTAGTCATCCACCCACAGCTTTCCCAGTTTTATTACTGCCAAGATGAATGTTCCTCCTTCTCCGGGCCATTCAGCACATATTGATTCACCCAACTTCTAATCAGCCTTTGCTTATTCTCCGGTGTGGGGCTGGGAATCACCTGAAATTTAAATAGAATCCTGCAGATTAGGATGTCTGCAGAAGCAGATCCTCTTTTGTATGGGGCAGAAGATAAGCTTTAGGTTTCTAAATGCTCCAGCAAATCTCCCTGACACGATTAGCACTCCAGGGAGTGTTCCTGTTATCCAGAAGGGCTTTAATTGTGCCCTTGGGGTACTGTGAGGTGGGAGGGGAGCCGACCTGCGCTGGGGAAAGATAAATCATTTATCACATATCTGGGTGTTTTGAAAGCCCCAGCAAACATCAGGTTGGAGCAGGAAGCTCAGCCACCGTCCCTGCTGGGGGGAATCAGCACAGGGATAATTCCCCTGGCAGAGGAGATTAGCACATCACCTGCCTCCAGGAGATCTGCCGTGTCCAAGGCTCTCTTTGGGAAGACATCGGCAGCTTTTAGGGCAGACAAGGTGTGCTGTGGCTGCTCCACATCAATTACAGTGCTGGCAGTTCAGGGTGAGGGGGACAAAGCCCAGGGATTCCTCTCATGGGCAGCAGATTTTGTTATTTTTTTTTATTTTTATTTGTAGCTCCTTTACAGGAGTAACTACCTCTAAGGTCAGGGCTTCATCTGGTAGAAGAATCCTTGTTATCAAGAAGCACAGAGGGATATAATTTTTCCCTGGTCTTTAATTAGTGGGATTTTTGAATGGTTCCTTCACAGCCTAGCCCTTTAGGTGGCTGCTATTTCTGACTTGTCTGACTCTGCTGCCTCCTTCTCTCTCTCTCCCTCCATGCTCCAGCCTTCTCATTTCCACTTTTGTGTCTTTTCTTCCCCTTTCCCTCCCTGCAGAGTTTATGATCCTCACACCTACCGCAGGCTTTGCTCACCCTACAGGAAAGATCAGGTGTTGAGGAGCCAGTGTTGACACTGACCTGTCATCACTGTCCCTCTGCTGGGGCTGCTGCCAGGTGCCCCAGAGAGGTCTGGCTGCCGAGTCATTGTTTGGAGACCTCTGCAAGCTTGGGCCTGTGGGGCTGTCTCTGCTTGGCTCTTTTTTATTTTGGCAGGGCTCCCCCGTGACAAACAAGGGCTGGAGTCTTGTCCAGTAAAAACAGTGAAAAGCAAAACAACCCTCAACTCACGCTTCATGTCAGGGTTTCTACCCAGAGCAAACCAGGCTTACAAACAGCTCTGCTAGCTTTCTGCACAGGCATGTCCTGATCGTGGTGGAGCTTTCCTTTTCACTTAGACTGATATTTAGTTGGCCCCTTAAACCTTAATATCGATGGAGATAGATACAGAAAAAGATCTGTCTATGATTCCATAACGTTTGGGATTGCTTGCATACCAGGTGGATTCTAGAACAACAAAGTAAGTCCAGTTACAGGTGGAGTTATACCAAGTGGGCAGCATGAGCAAGAAGCTGAAGAACATTTGGTTTGAGGGTATTTGAATATGGAATTAAACGAATTTATTTAAGCGAATGGCACACTTAAGTCGACTCCCACCTGAGTCAGCAGCGAGATCAGGTCCACAAAAATTAAAATGATGCTTAAGGAGGAGAAGCTGGATGTGACCATCAGGCTTCTCACACAGAGGAAAAGCAGAGAATAGACCAGGTATTCATTAAGCAAGCAGAGAAGAGGTGACTGCTCAGAGGCCAAGCCCTGGTTGCCCTCTCCCTGCACACCCCAGTGTCCTCAGCCTGGCTCCCTGCCATGGTGTGGGTGTGGGGAGGAGGAGGAAGGAAGGAGAGCAGGAGCTTCCACTCGTGCAGCTGAGCCTTGCCATGAACTCCTACCTGGGAGCAGGGCACGGAGCACAAGGGGCAGAGCAGGGACAGCAGCCACCCTGCCAGGGCTGGTGAGGATGGAGCTGGGCTGTGACCCTGACATCTGGGAGGAGATGCCAATCTATGCTCACAAAAAAAACAAAATCTGTGTTTTCATGGTATTATAAAGAAATAATTTTCCAAGCACCAGATTTCTAAGGAGAACAGGACAATAATTTCAAAAACTTTTTTTTGGGGGGGGAGGAAGTGCACACACACACACACAAAGCCTGTCAGGGAGAACCTTTGGTAACTTTCGTGAAATACGATTTTAAAATCTTTGCATCTTTCAACACAGGAATCTAATTAATAGCCAGATTTTCCTTCACAAATGAAGCAATCCTGTCTAAGGCTGTTGTGCCAGCTGCGTGCTGGGGCTGAGAATTCAGGTGTTTGCAGACAGGTCACTCATGGGATGCTGAAAGAAACCATCTCTTGTTTCTTGTACCCAAGGGTGACTTGGTGATGAGTGTCTGCCCCAGTGCCACGAGGCAGAGCCTGGCACAGACAGATCTGCCTTGTAATGATGATACATTATTGATAGAAGAAGTATTTCACCCAGTTACCCTGCAGACCTCTCCCACAATATCTTCTTGTGCAAGTGCACTGAAATCTCTGTTGACATTGAGTGTGTCCGGCTNTATATATAGAAAGCAAGCCCAAAACATCTGTAGGAAGACACTTTTCAACTAGTAAAAAACTGCTTTTTTGGGGGGGAATGGTTTTAGGGGTGATTTTTTCAATACATTCTACTACATTTTTTTTCTTCTGAAGAAGAAATTTTGAAATTTTTGAATGATGAAATTTTTTCAGGAGAGGGAGATGACTTGCACCTAGCAGATCCATTGACTGACAAGTGTCTCATCTGAATTTCAAGAATTAATTGCCCTCAAAAGAACTGTTATTGCCTCATCTGTTTTTCTGCCCTAAACATGAATGCTTTGGGATGGTAACTTGTCTGTTGACACGTTGCCTTCCTACTTCCCGAAGTACTCATCCACACTTAAAATACTTGGGATTTTTTGAGGGGAGGAAAGACTCTTGAGGGTTTTTTTTTTTTAATCATAGTGTTTGATTATCAACAGGACTGGGTTGTATAAAGGTGTGGAACAAAGGGAGCCTTTCATACAAGCACAAGTTTACTGTCAGCACAGGAATGTCTTGAAATATGTACAGAGGTCAGTGCTTAGGACAGGTGATATTCTGTATCTCTGCAGGTATGAGCAGATAAGGAGATATTTATAGGTGAATGAAACCTGGAATTCCTTGTCAGTTGAAAAGTTTATATGTTTTTATGCCAGCTATAAAACTGTCTTTAAAAAAAATGGTCCATAAATTATTCAGATTAGAGCCTGTCAGTTGCTGCCCCTGGATTTTCAGGTGTCCAGTTAGAACTGGAACTTGGGCATGTCACGTCCTTTCTTCTGTTAGGATCAAGCTTCTATGTTGAAAAGCATCTCTGCTGAAGAAATACATGGCTTGGATGAGTAGAAAATATAACATAAAAATCTAACTGTCCTAAGAAATTCAGCTCACCAGGAAACTCAATTTCTGTCCCATGTGAGTGATCTTAGGTGGTGTGAAGCTGCCCAGAAAAAAAAACTGAAACTGCACCAAAAAAAAAAAATTTAAATTTTGAGGTCAGAGTAATTTTTCATTCAAAAATATTTCTGTCAGGAAACTCAGGCTTGTGTATGAAAATGTATGAAAATGGCAGAGATTATTTTTGTGTAACTCTGCACGTACACTTGTTGCCTCCTGTCTGCAGTCTGTAAAGCACTCACACAATGACAAAGTTCAAGTGAGTAATGGGGTTTTTTTTTTCTGAAGGGTTTATGTGTGCAGGGATTTAAATATCCTGTTGCAATGAGTTATCCTGTGTGGTAACTTCAGAAATAGATTTGGCATGAACTTCCTTGCCAGTTAAGGAAAGTTATATACGCCAACATAGTTATTCAGTAAAATGCCAGATTACTGAGCAAGTTCTATAAAAACAATGAAAATGGCAAAAAAAACCCCAAATCTGGTGAGTCTGTAGTCATCCTGCACTCAAGCTGGATAGGAAACATGGTCACTGTTCAAAATGAGCAGGAATCTCATGTTCAACTCATTTGGTCAGTTTTGAAATCTGAATTTCTTCATGTTTTGGAAAGGAACGTGTCAGATGCTGTCTGCCAGTCTGCTTTTGGGTTCTTACACTTCTATTTATTCCCTTATTTGAGCACGCCTCTAATTGTGCCAGTTAAACAGTAAAACGAGGTTAAAAAGCTCACTTGGACCAGAAACATCCACGGTGGTTTCAGGTCAGTGTGACTTTTGGCAGCAGCAGTTTGCCTTCGGTGGCAGAGATTGTGCACCTGTGCTTTGGCTGCTTTGGTGCCAAGGGTTTGCCTGTGACAGGGTCTGAACAAGCCCTGGCAAGGTCGAGGTGCCAGCCCTGGTTTGTTTTAGAGCCCTGCAGTGCAATGGCCTGGGTTGCAAACCCCTCAGCAGCTAGCAGCATCCTAAATTGCAGCTATTAAGCCTGGCATTGCCTGCCTGACCTGTGCCCTGCAAAGCCTTGCTGGAACTGTTCTCCTTTAAGCCACTAACGAGACCTTTGCAATCTCTGTGCTTGTTTTAGCAAACTGATCTTATCTGCAGATCAAAATAGATTTTAAAGGTGCCAAATGATGGCAATATATCTCTTATAACAACACATTTGTTGCAACAGGTGTAGGTTTAAGACTGAACAGAATGTTGGGCTTGGCTGCTCTTTGCTCTCCCTTCAGCTTCAGGGAGGCTGTGGGAGGGATGTGAGCCCCTCCATTGTAGAGATGTGACTTTTGGGGCTCTTTGGGGCTGTGTGCATTGCACCCTGGTCTCTAATTTGGCCTGTTATCACTATGTTTCATAAGGATAATATTTACTTTGACACGCATGTGTTTTTCTTTCCTGTGCCTTACTATTAAATCCACAACTAAAAGCACGTTGCTGTGTAATTACACACACACACACGCCTTGCTTTGGGTTTAGAAATAAAACTGCAGACATCTGCAAGGGGCATCTCTATCTATTCCAACAAATGAGAGCCCTCCTGTAAAACCTTGCCACGTTTCTCCTTTCAGCCTCAACTGGAATGAATTCTGCAATTACCTTTGGTGGCAGAGGTCTAGGAGGGTGGCAGGGTTTTATTTTTCACCTTCAGAAGTGATGGTATGATGATGCTGAAACAGTTTACAGCACTTAGAGGGTGTTATATAACAGGTTAAGTGTGTGCTCAGAGGAGCTGGAGCACTTTGGCCAGGAAATTGGGCTGGGGAGAAGAGTCATCGTGGGTCAGGCCTGTGTCAGGGTGTGTGGTGGGGAGGAGGTCAGGCAGGCCTGGAATTTTGGAACAGAGCCAGGTTGAAGACACTGCTGCTTTGGGATTTCTTCCCAAAGAAGAATTTCCACTCTGATTGTGGAGAAGCGTTAAACCACAAACAGGACGAGGCATCTGTCAATCTGTGTTGAGGAGGGTTGTCCTGAGAGCTGAACAGAGCTTCATGACCTGTGCCCTGGGTGGTAAATTCTTGTGGGCAGAGCTGAAATCAGGTGGGCAGAGGCTGCTCAAGGGCTTTCCTTGCCCCATGAACCCCAGCTGCCCCCACAGCCTTCAGCAAAGGCAGCACAGGGTCACATCTCTGCACTCTGCTGTCACAGCATCTTATGGGACAGGAGATTGTGGATAAAGCCCAGCCATGAACATCACTGCCTGTGCCTGGTGGAAAAGCCCCTGTCCATCCTGTAGTCCAGCAGCAGAGCTGGACTTTCCCTGCCACCATCCCTGCAGCACACCCAAAGCCTGCAGTGAGTTTGCACTTGTGTATAACAAATTGTTTTACACTCGTTGCTGTGCTGTGGCTGCAGCAGGGAGCTGGACCCCCCCAGATGTTTCCCAGGTGCATCAGAGGTGCTATTAAACACAGGAGGGGGAAGAAGAAAATAGACTTGTCTAGTGCTGTTTTGTCAAAATACAGCCAGGACAAGTGCAAACTAATTAGAAATCAAGACAACTCCCATACAAAACGCAATGGTGTGTCATGTGTGTGCCAACAGGCAAAGTGATTACTCAGTTGTTGTTCAGGCGAAAATTCCCACTGAGTAAGGTCAGAGTAATCACCTCAGGATCTGTCCCTCCTGTGCTTCCCCCAGCTGCCACCGTGCTTTCCATGTGAGGAGCTCCGGGCACTTTCTGCTCTTAGTGGGATGCGTGGCTCGGGCTTTGCTGACTCAAGGCAAGGCCTGGCATGACACCTGGGCATCACCCATCCTCTGGGAGAGGAAACACAGCCTCGTGGGCTCCTGCCCACTGTCCCCTCCATCCCCATCCCTACACCTATGGAAATTGCCACAGGGATTAGGCAATGCTGCCTGTGAGTGGGATCACAGTCAATTGATCACCTTCCCCTGCCTTTCCACACCATGCCCTTCCTCCACCTTCCCCAAGAGCTCTGCTGGGCTTTTCCCCACTGCAGGGTGGTGAGGGAGGATCACTGTGCCTGGGCCCCTGCTGACAGCCCTGCTTTATCTGCGTGCCCCTTGAGCCTCAGAGATCCCTGAGGCAGGTGTATGTTTTGCTCCATTTGTATATTTTTGGGGTTTGCATACAGTGGGGGATCCTCCTGTGCTCTATCAAGATCTGTAATGGTAGATTTTTGGTCAAAATCCTGAATCTGTCAGACCCTTAACACATTTCTCCCTAAATCAGTGTTACTCCTCAAAGCCCACCTCTAGGGCCTGTCTTTACCCTGAAGGTCCATGGCTTGGTCTGGTTCCCTTATTTTAGGGCAGCTTTTAGGATCTGGACCAAAGATTTTGATCTCCACATGGTAGGAGAGGGTGGGTGTGCTTTTTTTGAGAGACAGGACTCTGGTGGCTGCAGTCCTTTTAGTAGCTTGGGTAGTCCTTAGTGTCAGTGTAACAAGCACTGCTAGACATTAAACTGTGTCCCCATCCTCTATTTCAGGGATTTTCAGTTCCCTGCATCCTTTTCCCCCTCCTCTGCCATCTTCCTGCAGGAATGGACTGCATTTCTAACTTAAATACCTCATCATCCTCCCGCTGCTCCCCATTCACTGTCCTGGGCAAGGAGCTGCACCTGCCCCTCTCCTGAACTGTGGGGTTCCCTGCTGGGTCTCTCACACCTGCCCCAGGCCAGCTCCCCTTTCCTCCCTGGGCCCCACCCAGCTTTATCTCAGAGACAGAGAGAGATGTGACACACAGCTGTGTTCACTTGGCTGATGATCTGTCCCCAATTAGCCCAAATGCAAGTTAGCACAGCAAGAAGGAAAGGAAGTTATAGCAGGGCTTGAGAGAAAATGTCATTCTCTGTGGCAACAGCAAAGGAAAAAGAAAAAGGATTTGATTTGCAGAAAAAAGGAGGCTGCAAGGTGGGCTTCGGGGCCAGTTAGCAAGACTTATCCAGAGAGGACAGTTCCCACTTTGACTTCATTTTCTTGTGCTCAGCAGAGGTTTTCTCTTTACATTTCTCTTTATGTGCCTCTGGCTTGATGAACCATAAAATCACAGAATGGTTTGGCTTGGAAGGGACCTTAAAGATCAACTCCTTCCAACCCCCTGTCATAGGCAGGGGACCTTCCTCTAGAAAAGATGGAGATGTAGCTTTTAATGTTGTGCAACAGCAAAGCTCTGGAAGGAAATGTCTCCCTTTCTGCTTATGTGGGAATTAAGTGTGGCTGCTGGGAAGGAAAAGGCCTGTCCTTTGGAAGAGCCTTATTAAGGGAAACCAGCTATTAACAGGTATATATGGAAAGGGTGGGGTTCCTTATTACTGAGCTCATTTCAGCATCTCCTATCTGCCTCGGGAGTGCATCATGGTGATATCAGCCTTTATTAATATAAAACTCAGTATTACGCAGCCCTGATTACACCACAGGTGTAATTTTCAGTGGGTCTCTGACACTGCAGCCTATCTGATTAAAGTGGCAGTGCAGTGATCAGTGCCACCAAATTAAGCTGTCAGTGTCAAGGATCTTTTGGTGCAAAGTTAAATTATATCCAAGGATTAAAACCTGGGAGCACTGTGATCTAATTAGCTGAAGTTTATCCTGTGAGTGGTTGGGTTGTAATAGCTTGGTGATGCAGAGATGAAAATGCCCAATGGCCAATTTTCTCTGTGGGAAAGTGAGAAGTTACTTGGGTTTGGAATGTGCTGCATGACTCTTCTGTGTGTTTTTTGATTGGTTTGTTTTTTTTCTTGTCTAAGGAATCATTGTGGAAAGATGCATTCACTTTAATTCTTTTCCAAGCATGTATGGATTACAGAATTTTCCTTCTCTCTCTTTGAGGAAAAGTATCTTTATCTCATTCCTGCCTTTATTACAGAGTTACCACAAAACCCTAATTAGGGGAAGCATGTTTTTAGTGGTGGAGCTGCTGAGAAATTAGTTCTGCTGTTCTGGAGTTCAGTGTTGGCATTTAAATGCTGTGTGGGAATAAAAAAGCCCACATTTCTTGCAAAACAAAACTCAATTATTCCCAATGAAAATTTTCCAGAAACCTTTCATTTTTATAGTACAGATGCCTTACACTCTACTTCTATATAGATTTTAATAGAGAGATCATAGTCTTAAAAAAATCACCCTATCAAAACAATTTTCTCATTAATTTTGTTAATATGAAAAGTTGTTTGGTCTCTTGCTTTCTTGATAACATTCATATCAAACCAATTCTGCCAAACATTTAATTATGTTTGAAACTACTTTTTTGTCATTGGTTTAGTAGAAAACACTTCTCTCAGATGTTTTCATCACCATTATTCAGCACACGAGGGCCCAGCGTTTCACCTGGGAGACCTGCAGGGTGGCTTCAGGTGGATTTTATGGGACTCAGCACAGCTGAGCATGAGTCCCACAATATTTACCCAGCCATGAGACAAGCAGGTGTAATTATATTGGCCTTTATCATTTTCCCATGGCTGCCTGGCTGATAAGCTGCCCTTGGCCAGGGCTGCTCACGCACGTTCTGTGAGGAGCCTGCGCCTTTCTGTGTCTGCACACAGACACCAGGGCTCCCCACTGCACCTTTCCAGCCCCAAAGGAGGGGAAAATCTACTCTCTTTGTCAGAATTAAAGCTTTTCTTGCCCTCCTGTTGGTAGTGGGGACTCTGATGTGGTTCAGTCATGGCTCAGGACACCCCTTCCCCTCTGACTCTCCTTGCTCCTCCGTAATTTCCTCTGTGAAATCATGGATTCAAAGCTGAACCTTCTTCAGAGAGCTCAGTGCCCAAACTGGCTTCGTTCTGCACCACTTGGAAATAAATAACCTTCTCCAAGTGCCATTATGCTGTGTCCTTATAGTGGTTCTTCCTTTCTTTCCTTTTTTCCTCCTCTAAAATCAGAATGTCCATGTGCAGAGGAGCCTGGTTGTTCTCTGTCAGTGGGAAGAGGTGGGAAGAAGGTTTTCATCATCTGCCAGTCAGTGGATTGTGAACAGGCAGGAGAAGTCAAGCTGGCCTTTGAGGCAGAAGAGGAGCTAAAAAAAATAAATATATATATATTTCAGTGACTCTGAGAAAGTGACATAAGGAATGAAAATAATTGTGTGCATCTTAAGGAATGAAAAATGCCCCAGATTCAGCTTCTTTTCAATTTCTTTTTCTATATGTGAGTATTTAACTGTACAATTTTAGGGAGGGGACATCTTGGGATGAATACTTGTGTTTCCAGTGGTGCCTTTGACCCACTCACATGACAAGCTTGCTACTCGGTGTCTAAATAAAAGCTCTGGTGATAAGGAACCAATGCTGTTCCCGAGTGAACTGTACAGGAAATGGGCTGGTTTTTTACTCACTTGGTTTCCAGCTGGGAGACAGACACTGGAGTGAAAGCTGAGCCTTGTGACTGCAAACATCAGACATTGGAAATGGTCATCATTGCTCACAGCTTAAGTCAGCTTCCCATTCCCCAGCACCCTTTTGTTGTTGCTCTGTCGGGTTTCTCTCTTGAGGGATGTATTTTCCAGTCTTCTCACCGCTCTCATTTCTCCTTCCCTCAGTATTGCAGTTCTTACTGAGCTTCCTCATACCTTTAAGACACTTCCCACATCTCTTGTGGCCAGAAAATTCTCCTTTCACCTCCAAATCATCTCTGGGGAGAAAGAGCAGAAGTATTGAGGGTGACGTGAGGAGCTGGGGTTACATTTCTGCAGGGGGTTTGGGATGGTTATTTTAAGGGCAAAACCTGTAATTTGCTCAGAATTTATAATCATTTCACAAAAATTAAGTTCTCCTTCCTATTCCATTTTTAATTGGCACTTTTGATATATCCTACTGTGTGCTAGCAAAAAGAAACACTTTTTCTTTATGCTTCCTCCCACTTTTTGATTCTTTTCCTTTCACTCTGTTCACTTCCAACCTCTGATCAGCCAATTTGTCTACCTAAGGTTTCTCAAGATAAATATATTATTTGCCAGGTCCACCAAAACATGCTAAATGGATAAAAATAAGGAATGCTAAGGTTTTTCAAGTCCTCAAATCTCTCCATATTTTATTAATTTTCACAAGAAAAGTTTCATGAATTATTTTGGAGATGTTTCATATGGTTAGGACTCTTTCAGGATTCCTCTCTTGATGCCTTTTTTCCCCTTAACCAGAAATACATGTTCTTTAGCCTGGTGCCATTTTTATGCTCCTACCATTACCTGCCATGCACACCTTTTCCTTTGAGTATTTAATTGATGCCAGAGACTGTGCTCTGTTCAAAAACAATTACATTAATTCCTGTATTTTTCACATAATGTGCTGTGTGTCTGCTGCAGCCTACAAAGGCTTAATAACAAGGCTGAAAGCTCTATGTGGGTGCAGAGAAGATTAGGCTGGTCTGAGCATGGAAAGTGCAGAAAGCAAAGTGGAGGGGAAAGGCTTTTGTTCAGCTAAAGTGGGAAGTGAGAAACCTTTTCCTCACCTGGGGCCACACAGGGTTCCCAGTGTCTCCTGCAGTGGCACACACCAGTCTGCATTTCCTTATCACCCAGACCTGGGATGAGAACACAGCCATAGCCAGTGGGATCTGGGCTCCTTCCTGCCCCACAGCACCAGGATCCTTCATCCTGCTGAGCCTGGAGCCCCCAGGGATGGCACAGCCCCCACATGGCACCTGTGTGGGGTCCTGCTCCCAGCTCTGGGCCCCAACACCAGACACTGAACTGTGGGAATGAGCCCAGAGGAGGCACAAAGGTGATCACAGGGCTGGAGCACCTCCCCTACAAAGACAGGCTGAGAGAGTTGGGGTTGTGTAGCCTGGAGGAGAGAAAGCTCCAGGGAAGACCCCTGGAGCACCTTCTAGCACCTAAAGGGGCTGTAAGAGAGCTGGAGGAGGACTTTTCACAAGGGCATGGAGTGATAGGATAAAGGGCCTTAAGCTGAAGGAGGGAAGATTTACATTAGGTATTAGGAAGAAATTCTTCCCTGTGAGGGTGGTGAGGCAGAGAGGTTGTGGACTCCTCATTCCTGGAAGTGTGTCCAAGGCCAGGTTGGATGCAGCTCTGAGCAACCTGGGATAGTGGAAGGTGTCCCTGCCCATGGCAAGGGTTGGAACAAGATGTTCTTTAACGTCTCTTCCAACCCAAACCGTTCTATGAGTGGTGAAATGGGAATCCAGGAGCATCCATTGGGACAAACGAGTGGAAATGGAGACTGCACAAAGATCAGTAGAGAGGATGGAGAGCAGGGGTGGGAATTTGCAGGGCATTATGCTGGGGAATTTGCTATCAGGGTGGAGGTTTCACACCTCTGTGCTCAAGAGTCAGCTTTCAAAATCAAGCAAGCAAGGAAACAGCTCAACCCTAGCCCTGTGAGATGGGAGCTGTGTGTGCACAGGGATGTTCCCTGGTGGAAAACAGCATCTGTGGTGGCAGCAGAGGGAGAAGCTCATGATTTCTGGGAGGGTAATGGCAGGAGAGGAGGGAAGCCCACACTGATGTGCGTATAGGCAAGGTGTTGCAAAATTACAGTTGTGTCAGCAGCTGGCCGAGCCACGTGGATGAAGTAAGGCAGAACTTGTTGCCTTTAGCCTCATTCTAGGGAGCCAGATTGGGTAAAGCAAATTTATTAACCCAAGATTTAATTTACAATTTCTCCTGGAGGACAAAATTCAGAACTCATCTTGTTCTTTTCTCCCCTCTCTCTTGCCATGCCTGAAAGGAAAAGTTAACCAGCTGAGGTTTAAGGTGTCTGACACCAGCCCTGATGCAATGGCAGTGCAGGGTGAAATAACCAGTTGCAAACCCTGCCTGGGAGCGTGGAAGATTTGCTGGAGCCGTGCTGAGGGACAAAGCTGCTGCTGGGGCCCGAGCTGTGGCTTCCCAGGCACAGTCCCACCCTTTTTGCCTCTGGTGTGGGCACTGCCCTCACTGTTACTGCCTCAGCAGCCCAGAAGTGCTGAGCCAGATGTTGCCTCTTTAGGTAGGGTTCCCATCCTGCCTCCCAGAGAAATTGGAGTTGCGTAAGGGCAATGATTGGGAGTCTTGCTGGGGCAAGGGGGAAAGGGAAGTTGGAATGGGGTAAGTGTGTGCAAGGGAAGATCCTGTGGGAGCAGAGAGGGTGACAGCCAGGTTCCTCTCTGTGGGTTGGGGAGCAGATCAATCGCCTGCTGATTGTTTTTCATTCTCAATCTGCTCATCATTCGTGGAGTTTGACCCGATGTGAACTCCTGTTATCTGTTCATAAATCCATCCTGTGGGGTCCAGCAGGTCCCTGTGCCATCACTAACAGCTGCTGGAAGTCTCAGACTTGCTTTGCAAAACCAGATGTCTCCCATTTAGTTCAGTTTCTCCTGGAGATGTATACAAATGTGTCCTCTACACACACCTGATTGGGTGGCTCTGAAGAAACCCTCACCAAGTTCCTTACAAGTCAGGCACACAAACCCTTCAGTTATAAAAGGGAAAACCAAAGTAATACGATGTGAGGGTCTGTAACAAACCCCTACAGTATGGAAGGGGATGCATGATGATTTAAAAAAATATAAAAATCCCTATCATGACTGTCTGAGGGTGGGGACCATGTGGTGAAGAGACATCTCACTCTCCCAAAGGTCAAGAGAAGAAGAACGTCTCGAGCAGCAGTTGTGTGGCAGTTGTGTTGTGAGAGACAACTCATCTCAGAAATGGGAGGCAGCTAATGGTGGGCTGGCTATTTCAGTATCCTTCCTGGTTAACAGCAGTGGATTGAACAATCCAAAGGTGGGGGTGAACTGAGTGATCATAAAAAAAGCCGTGTCACCACGATAAGAATCGTGGATTTCAGGAAAGGTACGGAGCTCTTTGGCTGTTATCTGGGACAAAAGTCTAAAGGGTAAAGGCCGACTGGCATTCAGATACTATATACAAAACATGCTGGTAGACTTTCCTGATGCAGCAGCCAGCTGGAAAGCTTTGTCTGAAATGCCCTGCAGTCCCTGGAGATGAGTTTGGTACAGACGGGCGCAACCCCGCTTCAGATGTGGCACAGACTCAGGTGTGGGGAACAGTTCCCTGGCAGCAGCAGAGCAGAAGGACCCAGCTGAGAACAGGCTACAGAGGATGTCCAGTGGCAAATTTTGGCCAGAATGGCCAAACTCAAAACAGACTTGTCCTACTTTATGGGCTCTCTGGATTTGTTTGTGTTTTGGGATTCCAGCACGTTGTACCTCGAGTGTTTGGTGTCCACAGGAATGTGAACAGCATGAAAATCAAGATTAGGGTGATTGATACGGTGCTGTTTGTTTGCTAACCTGGTTCCAAAAGGTTATTCCGCTTTGTAGTGTGCCCTGAGTTATAAATGAAAGCATCCGGATGTCTGGGTCTGCCCCAAAACGTGCTCAGTGAAGCCAAAGGTTCATAGTGCCCTGGGCAGTGCTGAAGTGTTGGCAGTCTGGGGAGACAAGGGATATAGCTCTTGCTCTAATAATATTAATAATAATATTAATGAAAAACAAGAGATTTGAAAGAAATCCCATGTAATTAGCAAAGCCCTGTGATTCAGCCAGCTTTGTTGTCTTGCAGCCCTCTTGCACACTAAATATGTTCTGTTAGCTACTGCTAGAGGTTCCTTTTACTGTTACAAAGCTGGAGCATGAAGAGAAATATGTGCCATGTCCAGCTTTTCCTGTTCAGGGAGTAATTTTTTCCATGACGTCTAATCTTTTTCTTTTGCTGAACTGTCAGCAAAGCCAGACCACTTTGGCTTGGCATTTCGCCCACATCCACCTACATATTTTTCTTAACAGCAAACAAACTAATTAAATGCCTGTATCTTATGAGGCATTCCTTTCTCTCAGGTAGTTACTGATTAAAAAAAATAAATAAAACTTCTCACTATTTTGAGAAAACAAGACATGAGTCAGTGTGTTCACAGCCTGGTTTATTATTAAATAAGAAGCCAGGATCAAAAAAAAAAAAAAAAAAAAAGAGCAGAGTGGATAAAAATGTTAGTGCTGTCATATTGTGTTTGTGGCCAGTGAAAAAAGACTGTTCTCACTCCAGTGAGCATTTCCAATATCTATTAAAATTCATGAGCAATACATTTGCACATGAAGGTGGACAGGGGTACATAAATGAGGCACAGGTACCTCTCATGTGAAAGATTATTGTAATAAAATGTAAATTTTATAAACCGAAGTTCATATTGCTTCGTGTTCAATAGCCCTTTCAGTAATACCAGCTGGAAGTAGAAAGGCAATTATTCAACAGACAACAGAGGTTCTCCAGCTCTAATAGATAACAATGACCTTAAAAAGAAGACAAAGCTTCAATTAGTAACTTTAAAAGGAATTGTACATTTTTGAAGTGAATTAATTGGGAGTGGAAAAATTCAGATGGGTCATCTAAGCCAACATCTGCTATTGGGGGAGTGGGGTGTGGGGGGATAGCAGGATGTGTTTTCTGGAATTTGTAGCTCCCAAGCAATTCCCCTGATGATTTGGATAAATTCCCTGGATATATCTATCTTGTCTAGTGGGTGTCAGGACACATCTGTGCTGCAGAATGGCACAGGATAACAAGGGAGCAGCAGCAAGGGACACAAAGCCTTGGGTGGTGCCATGGGAGCAGTGGGGCTGGTTTTGAGACGGTTTCTCGTGCCAGGACTGAGGAGCAAAGGTGATGCTGGTGAGGGCAGGTGGCTCTGGTGTTAACCTGAACTGATCCCCATGGACCTCCTGGGCCTGAGCAAAAAGGTGCCACTGTCTGAGAGCTGCCTGCAGCACCCTGACTAACCCGAGGCACCAGCCAGGCAGCTGAGCATGCTGATAATCTCCTGCCAGGACAGCAGCCACTGTAATGCTCTGAGCTAAAGAGAAAACAACAATAAAGAGGTCTTCAGTTGTCTCCTTCCCTAATATTAAGCCCAGTTCTAGGCTTGCCTGTGTTTGTCTGGAGAACAATTTGTGCCCCAAGACAAACCAGGAGACGCTTGCTGTTATTACCAGCAGCCCTCAATCTACCTTGGGAGGTGTTGCAAAATGTGTAAATCAGCTTAGCTTTTCATCCCTTGGTTTTCTTAATCAGGACTTCAGCTCCAGCCTTTGATGCAGGCTTTACTCACAACAGACCTATTAAGTTATTTGCTCCTGCCATTGTGTACCCAGGAGATCCACACATGCCCCACAGTTACACAGAAGCCATCCAGACTGACACCAGTGTTTATGCAAACCTCCAGGATTTATCGTTTGGCCTAGACTTTTGGGATAAAGTGCCAACGCTGTGTTTAAAAACTGCCATGCCATGGAGCAGCATCCCAGCCCCAGAAAAAAAAAAAAAAGAAGCAGGAGATATTGGCTTCCAGTGGCACCATCTCTAATCCCAGCCTCCCAGCCCTGAGTGATTCAGAAGCAGACTGAGATCTCCCATGCATTGTTTTGATCCCTAATCCTGCCCAGTTCTCCTCCTTTGATATGCAGCAGAGGGCTGCTGTTTGCCAGGGGGTGATTAGGGGACACCAGGTGCTGGAGGTTTGGTAGCACTGGGCAAAGTGGAGTCAGTGTGGCCTGAAAAAGGAGCTCCCATGGGAGGAGCTGATGGTGAATTTGGCCAGACAGTGATGGTGGGGAGGGCTGAATAAACCCTGACACCAGCTCCCACCCTGCCTTCCCACTGGGCCAATTGCAGCAGGAAAACTGGCTCTGCCAAGCCAAGCATTAAATGTGTGCCTGTAGACACAAATGTGGGAGTCTCTGCCTCATCCCAAAATAGCCCAAAAGTCATTGGCTCGTTTTAATTCCAGCCCTCCTCCTGCTTGTGAGCTCTGTGGATCACTTGGGCTCCACCAGCCCTGCTGCTCCTAATCTTGGCCTTCATCTTAGCACAGAACCTCTGGGGAGCTCATCCTTATGAAAAACCCAGACTAATCCCTCCAGGACGCTGCGCAGGCTCTCATCCCAGGCTGCTGGATTTACCTCGTGGTAAAACAGGAAACTCCTCAGCTCCTGCTGAGTGAAGCCCTGGCCCTGCCCTGAGCTTTCTGGGGCGTTTCCACTGCCTTTGGGCTTAGATTAGCAGTGGTGCCACGTGGGTGGGGGGTTGAGGCTCCTGTGTCTCAGGGACCACGTGGAAAACTAAGGGACTAAAGAGTTGCATGGATCAATGTGTTCATGTGCCTGCAAGGCCACACAGGCAAAAGTGAGGGTGTCATCCAGAGGGAAAACATTGATCTGTGATTTGTTCAGGTGTGTTTTGAAAGAAAAACATGGCAGAAAGCAGGATGGCATGGGCTGAAGATCTCTTGGGTTTTGTGTCCCATTCTTCTGTGTCCTGATGGACATTCAAAAACAGGATGGCTGTCCTGTGGGTGAAGAGTCCTCATTCATTTTGTGCCAACTCAGGGCCTGTGAGCAAGGATATCACCCCATCATTAGGGCTCAGGCTGCTCACAAAGCTGTAATTTCTGTTTGGTTCTTGTCCTGTAAAACTGAGGAGTCAGCATCACCTGGAGCAAAAGGGTCATCATTCACTTAGGCTCAGCTCAACGTCACTGGATTAGAGTGTTGAGAGCAGAAGCTGGGGAGTTTGATATAACATGAGCATCTGCAGGGCCTGTCTGGCTAAGATAAGGGCTGATTTATGGGGAGGCAAATTGTCTTTGATTGGCTCAGAAGGCAGATGAGATTTTACTGTAAGGCTAAAACAAGCCAGTGCCTCCTGCTGTAATCCAGTGTTGATTATTTTGGGTCAGATTCAACTCACATATATATATATATTTATTGTCTCTATACTGAACAGGTATTATGGTCTGCACCTCGTGAACAGAAAACTACAGCATAAAAGCAGACAGGGTTGTGGTCCAGGCTTAAGAAAAGGGGCAAGATGGGGATTAGGTCTCAGAAAAGCAGAAGTTTTCCTCATTGTGAAGAGAAGTGAGTGGCAAACCTGGCTGATCACTGGTGCCAGGAATGCTGAATCAATTTGTTTAGGACAAATGGATGTTGGGAATTACTGGAAAGGCTGGAATAAATTACTTTTTTCTATGATGCCCATTGGCTTGCAATCATCTTCTAGATAACATTGCTCAGGTTATTTCTTTTGATAGAAGGAAGCTTCTGGCAGCTTCTCATAGAAGCCAATCCTATAGCCCACCCCCAACCCCAAAAATGTTGCCATGCAAACCCAAAACACCCCCAAAAGATCACCTGACACCTGCCTGGGCAGCCCAACCCAAACTGTTGAACACTCAGCTTTGCCAGCGATCTCTCACAAGAAGAACCCATCAGAGGAGACACCTGGCTCTGCTCCTCCTGCACCCCTCTGCCTCCCTCAAACTCAGGCATGAGCTCAGTGCTCCGTCTCCTGCACCAAAACCCTCTTGTAGCTCCAGTCATACCCTGAGGGCTGTCGCAGGAGCTTCTCAGTGCTTTCCTGTGGCTATTTAACAACCAAGGGGAGACAGCCTGGGTGGGATTTGGCTTTCCTTCCTTCCTTTGGACAACCCAATTCTGGGCTCACCTGGGCTGTCTGCTCTCCCAGTGCAGGACACTCAGCTCACCCAGAGGCACAGCCCCATGTCTGAGAAAGGTGGGATGAATAAATACAGCAGGTTTTCCTCATTTTCCCTCCAACAGTTGCTGGGGGAGCTTTGGCACACTTGCAGGGTCACCTGAATTTGGGTGTGCTGCGTTTCAGCTGGCTATGAAAATTTATATTTAATGAACAACCTAAACAACTGTGAGTGTTGCTGAGTAGCCCTATTCAGTCTGGTTTAATAGTCTCTGACTCAGATATATATTTCTAGCCCTTGCAAATGTGTTTTGTTTCTCTGTTGGTGCTCCCAATAATTAATTGGTAAGAACGTTACCTGCTGTGGTCTGAGTACAGCCTGGGATGACCTGGGAGAAGACCCTGCACTGCTGTTTGGTGCTGCTGTGGGAGGATTCAGAGTCCTTGGTCATGCTTAGACCCCTGGTGCCACCGATTTCAGCTCTGAGGAGCTGCCATGCTGTGCTTAGGCAGTGAGCTGAGCCCTTCCTTGGGATCCCTGTCCCTTCTGGAGCAGCCTCTGAGACCACAAATCCATGTTCATCCAGCACGTTCTGAGCAGGAACAGATGGTAAGAGGGAGCCAGGGGGAGATGCAGCAGCCAGAGGAAAACAAAACAAACCCACAGCCTCCTTTTTGTTAGGAGCTGTCAGAAAAACTCCTGGTGGAGGAGAGCTGATTTCAGCTGTTACCTGACACCAGGTGATATCACAGTGCTGTCTTGGGTGGGGTCTGCAGAGAATACAGGAATATTAAAGATGTAATGGCTGGTTCAAACAATGGGAGGCAAGGGAAATAAAAGAGGAGGATAAGAAAGTCATTGTCATAATTAGGCAGGAGGGGAAAACTGAATAGTCTGTGTTGGAGGCAGCAAAGCGCTGCTGGGTTACCTGCTGCAGGTGTTGAGCTGTGATGGCAGAGTCTCAAAAGGAAAAATTAAGGGTTGTGTAATTAATACCCCCATGAATAATGCAAATAGGTGCCCTCACGAGTAGTTGTATAACTGATTTTGTTACAGGGATGCTGCATAATTCCACAACGTGCTTTTCATCTCCAGCTCTCTTCTGGATGTTCTCCCTCCACGTTTCTGTGGCAGGAGCTGGCTTTCTTTTCACTGAATTCCTGATTCTACCATACCTCTCCCCATTTTTCTGCTGTTAGAGAGAGAGAGATCCTTAATAAGTTGGCCCAGCTAAAGTAGGAGGAAGTGAAAGATGGAGTTGAAAGAAAGACAGGACAGATACATTTGTGGCTTAATGACCTTTTTCAGACAAGATTTCAGCATTTAATGTAGCCTAGGCACAAGGCAGGCACTGGACTGGAGCAGCCATTCCTTGGAGAGCCTCATAACTTTTTATTTGCATGGATGTTAGAAAATATCTCACCTGGATGTGAGTATTTCTGGTGAGGAAATTGTCCTGTCCCGGGTTCTCTTAATGGCTTGATTGAAGGATGTGATGTCAAATAGCACTAAGTTTAATCCATGGTTAAAGGATTATTTCTTGGCTCCTCAACAACAACATATTCTGTGGAAACCTGGTGATCTTGTGTGTGTCACAATATAATATTTATATCCTCATTAGGCATTAATCGTGTCACAACTCGGATCTGCAGCCAAACTCTGCTGGCATCAGATGTGTTTGTACTGACATCTCAACTTCCCTGCTGTCGGCCAAATGCCTTTTGGGCAAAACTGGAGGGTTGGATTGGTTGTTCAGGAAGAGCTTTAAGGAGTTAGGAGCACTGGAGGGGGAGCCAAACCCAAAAACTGAGGCTGGCTCTGGCCTTCTGGCAGGTTTCTCCAGCAGCAGCAATAACTCAAATCCGTGGTCTTTAGTGGAGCAGCAGAGCTGCCCCCAAAGCCCCAGCATCTCTGGGCTGTGCCTCTTACCAAAACAAGCCTCCAGAAATTAAACTTTGTGTGGAGCTGAGGTGCTGGGGCTCTCTCTCCCTGCAGGACACTCAGTGCCTTGCCCAGGAGTGAATCTCCTCTGTGGCTGGGTCTGCTCCTGCTGCTCACTGCTGGCACAGGAGCTTTGATATCTGATCAAGGAAGATAATTGAAGCCTCTCAGGAGACCTTCGAGGAAGCCATAATCCTCTGGCACGACAGCATGGCTGGTGAGGAGTGGCCAGGGCTTGGCACAGAGCCCCTGGCACACACCAGGTGTCAGAAGAGGGGCAAAAGGGGGTGTTTTCAGCTGAGATATAAAAACCTAACTTTGCTGGGAGCCTTGATCCACTTGGCTGGAAGATTTTGCCCCTTGCATCTTGGTCTCGGGTGAATTTTGTTCACCTGGGATACAGTCAGGGCCTTAGAGCAAACCTGGGGAAACAAACAGAGCTTGGGAAAACAGCAGAAGGGCAGGAGGAGGTTTGATAAAAAGCAATGCAGCTCTGCACCTGCCCACTTTATGTGTGCCTGTCTGCAATGGGGCTAAGAAATACTTGCTAAATACCTTATTTATGGGACAAAGAATGACCTTTAGAGGAGCAACAGTTATTAAAATACGGTGAAGAAGGTAGCTGGGGGACAAGGGGAGGAGCCATAGAATGGCTTGTGTTGGAAGGAACCATAAAGATCATCCAGTTCCAACCCCACTGCCATGGGCAGGGCCACCTTCCACTAGACCAGGCTGCTCAGAGCCCCATCCAGCCTGGGACAAATAAACCACAATGAACCACTGCAAAGAGATGAGGCCAAAAGTAAAAAAGTTACTTTGCAGCTCCTTTAGCTTTTGGTGACACAGGAGCAGCAGCCATTTTTGTACCATTTTGGACCCAAGTCCTTGCACCTGGGTTTGGATTTGGGTTGTTGGGATGGGGTTGGAGCTGTTGTCAACAAGTAGCATTGTAGGGGAATCAGTAGGAGTTTGTATCCTGCCTCATGTGACTGACTGCTAGAGAGAAGATAAAGATGACTTTCTCTGCCACAACAAGAGGTAGAAGAAGAATCCAAAGGCAGAATGCCTTCAGACTGATCAAGAGGTTTTTTAATGTGTGTGTGTATATATATATGTATATATAAATATGCACAAACATATACATTTAAGTGTCTGAATATGTATAACTACATATGTATCTATAATTTTTTTTAATGGTAACTAAAGAACAGTGTAGGATTCTGAAAGCATTTAAATATTTACTATAGATAAAGTGGACACTGTGATAAGCGACTGGGATGTGGCAGGCGTTTTCCCTATGAGCACTGTACTGCACCTAACTGCCTAGAGAAGAATTATGATTTGATTCTTCCTTGGGCTTTTAACACAGGAAACTCTGAGAAAAAACTGAATTTGAGGACTGCTGTGTTTTCTGACTCGGGAATAACCATACCAGTGTTTGTGGCTGAACAGTTGGATGTTTTTTCCTCATTCTTTGCAGATGGGATTTGATTTCTTTCTGACAGTGGCAGTGTCCCATGGGAATGGATTATGGGTTGTGGCAGAGCTGTGATGTGTCTAATTCAAACCTTTGGCAGCCTCGAGGGACACACCCTGAGGCAGCTTTTAGCCACATGGATGCTCTGATAGACCTCAGGGAGCTGGGATGGAGTAGCTTAAGGGGAGAGCTGCAAAATGCTGTGGGACAGAGCAGTCGGTGGGGTCAGGTCAGCAAAGCACTGCACAGGCAGAGATGAGTTACTGCTATCTCCATTCCCATGTTTTAGTCTGTTCTTGAAAGCAAAGAGTGATGGCCCTGTCTATGAGCAGCTTGTGCTGGGGGGAGCTTGGTGGATGTAGTGATCTGAGAGCTCCCTGCCCTGAGAAGTGGCTGATTTTCAGTGCAGAAATAAGAAATGAGTGTTGCGTTAGCGAGCGCAGGCGGAATGCGGGCACGTGTGTGCCTGTGCAGGGAGGGCTGACCCGGCTGTCCCTGTGAGGCCAGTGAGGAAACAGCCACGTTGGGCCATGGTAAAAAGCTGGAATGGCTCAATTTCCCATCCCTATTGCCTCCTACCTCACCCAGCCTCACCCTGTCCCTGTTGATTCCTTGTAAAGAGCTCAGATGGGGTGGATCAGTGTGTCGGGTCCTTCCCTGGGAAGCCCCCCTACTTGTTGTGACCCTTGTGCCAGCTTGTGACACTGGGAGAGCCCTGCCTGCGAGCTCACAGAGGGGACAAAGTAGTGGCATGCACTGGGGGAGGTCTTTGTGGCACACCTCAGAGCACAGTACTGGGAATTGTACATGGAAACAATCCGACTTTAAATCTTTTTCTGGGCTCTGTAGAGCATTGGCTGAAGAGAGGCCACAGGTGCTGCCGGAGGGAGCAGAGGAGATGGCATTTGAAGGAGCAGTTCCAGATGTCTGCAGGTGTCAAGCCAAGTCCCATAGGTGGGGGTCCCTCTGGTTTTAATGGGAATCAGATGCATAAAATCCCTTGGAAACAGGTTGCTGTTGTTAAAGGAATGACAGCCTCCCCTGGAGCACCTTTTCTTGGCCTGCTTCAGGCTAGAGAGACTGCCAGCACAGTCCTGAGAATACCATGGAGCAGAACAGTCCCTTTCCAAGGGTGAGCTTGGCCAGCTGTGCCACTGGGGACTGCACCCTCTGCCTGACCCCAAGCCAGCCCCGCTTGCCCCCTGCCCTTCTGCTGCCAGCATCCAGCAGTGGGGGGAAAAAGGGAACCCCCTCCAGGCACACACCTCTGCCAGCAGGGAGAGGCCAGCGTATTCCTCTGTGTTTGTTGGCCTTTCAGTTTATTTTTTCTTTTAATCCAAACCAATTGAGAGGCAAGGGAAGCTCAGAGGGAGGAGGGGGAGGATCAGGGATGCCTCAGCTTCCTCAGGCTGGTTCTTAGCCACGATGACTCCCTGGCCCTTTCTCTCTGCTGGGTGTGCTTGCCAGCACAGCTCATTAACAACAAGCCTTCACCATCGGGCTTCACCCTGGCTCGAGTGGCTGTTTTGGTTACTAATGAGGAGAAATGAATGGGTAAAGTCCAGTGGCATCTGCTACGCTGCCTCCCTGCCAAAAATCTGGCTGGCAAAGCCCAGCCAGCCCCGTGAGCTGGAGCCACCTGTAGCGTGGTGCTTGCCGGCACATGCTGAGCTGGCTGCCACCCTGGGCAAGGGCTGCTGCAGAGCTGCTGCAGAGCTGCTGCAGAGCTGCTGCTGAGCTGCCTCGTCCTGGCAGGCCTTTGGAAGGAAACACAGGGTGCTGTGCTGAGAGCATGTCTGGGGCTGTGTCCTTGGCACGGCCGTGGGGATGCCGGGGGCAGTGCTGCAGCTCTCTCTTTCCCCAGAGCTGGCAGAGACAGGGATGGGAAGGGAGCCCCTCAGTTTCCAGCTCTGATGACCCAGAGCTGGGATGTTTTTGGCAGGGAAAACACTGCCCTGGTGAAAGGGAGGGAGGTTCAGGCTGTGGGTTGTACCTGTGGCGAGAGAGCTTGTCTGCATCTGCACTGGCTGCCCTGGTTTGCTGCACCAAAGCAAACTTCTTCCCTGGGAACTGGTGCAGTGAGAAATGCATCAGGAGCTCAGAGGATAAGGGGAGAACAGAGATGATCCTGAGAGCAGTTTGGCTTGGTGAGCAACAGAGCAGTACCACCTTTCTTTAATATATCACCATCAGAATCTGGATTTATGTCGAGACCTGGGCAATAAAGGCTTTACTGCTTTGGGAAGTCAGTGGTCAGCCTAAATTAATCTCGGGGCATCCAGCATTTTCTTCAAGCTGGGATGGCCTGGTCTGCTGAACAGATTTAAAATCTTTTTTTTTTTTTTTTTTTAAAGGAAGAAGTAGGTTTTTGTGAGCTGTGGAGACTGGCAGAGGTTAGGCTGAAGTCAGCCTTTATATTCACCACAAACGTCTAGACTTTGATTTTGCAAATGCCTAAACCCCACTGCACGTGTGCTTTTGGATGTAGCTACTGTGATAGAAGTTTCCAATGTCAGTTATAATTGTGGCCTGCTAAACCTCCTACAGTGCCCCTAGCTAAGCATCTTTGCAAAATCAAAGCAATGCTGGGGCAAAGCCAGCCTCACTGGGGGTTTGAAAGCACAGCAGACATCAGTAATTCAGCACAGGACTTGGCATGTTCTGCCTGTTAGTGGACTAAGAAAAGCAATCCTATTTAAACAGATAAAAGGGAAATGTATTGGACCTGGTCCCTGTTGAGGCAGGGTCAGGGCATGAACTCATGTGAAAACTGGCTCTGCCAGGGTTTATTTCCTCTGATCTGATCAGGCAGTGGAGACTGGGGTGGGGGAGACTCAGGCAAATTTCTCTCCTTGTGCTTGTTCTGAGTTGGCCCATGGCCCTTACTCCTGTCACGGTCAAGGGTTACTCTGTGCCTCTGGGGCAGAGCAAACGGGCTCCTGCCTGCTCTTCCAGGGCAGAGTGCAGAGCATCCTTCCCCTTCTCCTTGCCACAGCTGTAGTGTTTGTCTTGCACTTGTGCGTGTTTCTACTCGAGTCTCTTAGACAAGGTGTTTCTGTGTAGATCACAAGTTGCTCTTTATTAGATTTTAAATGGTCTTAGCTCTACATCACTGCAGAGCAAAGCCTGAAAGCCTCTCCCACAGTATTTCAAAAACACCAGGTAAATAAGGTAGTGGCAGCACTGATTTTAAATCCCATTCTTCCTCAAGTGCCTGCGGAGTGTTTCTCTATAAGCTCAGGACTTCTCTGGTGCAGCAGTGAGGGTTTTCCAGCCTCTCCAGGGTGACAGTGTCCCCAGGGCACAGCCTCCTCACCCTGCTCTCTATCACAGTGAGCTCACTGCCCTCCCAGCCCTCCATCTCACTGCCGACAGCCCCTGACGCTCAGCCCGACGTGTTGGGATCTGCCTGTGCCACCTCCCCTGGAAAGGGCTTCCTGTGCTCTTACCCTGCCCTGATTAATCAGCCCTCCCTTTGGGGTGTGAGTCTCTCCCCGGCTTGGGTTGGCAGCAGTGGTGGACATGGGTAAATGGCTGGACTTGATGATCTTGGAGGTTATTTTCTGACCCAAATGATTCTGTGATTCCATAGGAGTGCCTGGGTCTGGCATTTTACCACAGCCCTGGATGAAAGAGCGTCCCAGAAGCACGGGGAGGGGAGGCAGTGGAGCAGTGCTGTGAATGATCCATCCCTCTCCAGTACCAAACTGGTGTGGCCAAAGTGGTCGCAGGCTTCATGCAGAGACCTGGGTGCACCTGCAGAAGGTTTTGGCCAAAGAACTGGACAGGCAAAGTGCAGCTGGGCATCTTCCCTCAACCCTCTGGCCCCAGGACTGCTCTCTAAAGAACCCACTGCTCTGCCATCCTCACTTGTGTGTGTCTCCTCCAAAGAAACACTTCAAAATCAAGGAAGGGGAAAGGTGGGATGCTCCCTCCCCACAGCACAGGGACAATGGGATCTGATCAACAGCCAGGGAGGTAACACAGGTTTGCCCCCCAAGATCACTTTAGCACCTGAAGGCTTTGCCTGGGATTTTTGGAGGCACCCATGAGCTGGTCTGCACCTTAAGCCACCCCGCTGGGGAAATGGGTTCTGACAGGAGAGGAGATATCCCCTCCTCCAGACCTCTCTGTGATGGCAGGCCTTGCAGAGCAGCTCCCACATGCCTTGTTTTTCTTGCAAGCCTGATGTTGAGTGGAGCCAAGGTGGTGCAAGAGAAGAGAGGAGGCAGGAATGAAAGGGCTGAGGTTTGCCTCGGGGCCTCTTTGCAATCACCCAGCAATTCTCTCTCTCCCCTCTCCGCCACCACCGCGGAGCAGCAGCGTGTTTGAACCGCAGGCTTGTCGAGTCCTCTCGAGGCCTGTACAAACACGGCGCTGAGCAGCAGGTAAATAAAGCTGCCTGGTGCTGGGAACAAACTGCTGCTGCAAAGACAGGTAATGCAGCAGGGGCTGTGCTCTCCCCCGGGGGCGGGAGGGGATGGAGGAGTGAGGAATGGGGATGGTGAGAGGCACCTTCCCCGCTGCTGGGGCTCCTGCACGGGGAGACGGCACCAGCGGGTGCTGGCAGGAGCCCAGACTATGCCAGCAGAGCTGTGCAGGGAAAAAAAACACATCTAGAGATGAAAAGGTGAAGGTTCTGGTCATGAATGTTATTTCACTGTTATCTTTTTTCCTTATGCTTCTCTCCGGGTTGAAATAGCCACCTGGAACCATGATCACCATGGTCAGAAGCCGTAAGGGAGCAGATGAGCAGAGTGGCTGCAGAAACCCTGCAAGGAACCTCTGTCTGATTTTGGAGGTGAGCAGAAAGAGTTATGTTCATCTTTCAGGCCTCTCTACTCCAAGGGAGCAGCTGGGGACCTGGTGCAGGCTCAGCTCCATGGAGCCCTTTGTGTCACACCACCTCAAACCCACCTCCCAAGCCTGCAGGGTTTTTTTAAAGAACACCCCTAATATTGGAAAGAGACAAAGAGATGCCTGTAAGGTTTAGGTCAACAGCCAGAGACTTCAGCTAAGTCAGAGGAGTGCACATAGGACTAGAGAAGTCACCCGTAGGAGACCTTTACAAAACAGTAATTCCTAATTGCTGCATTAGTGCCGATTTAGCACCCCCACTCACCCCTCCTGCCCCCAAGGAAGGCTGGTTCACAGGGAAAAATACCCTCTACAATACTGGCAGCATGTCATTGAAACCCTTTGTTGTTTTTTTTGTCCAATGCCAGCTGTGTTGCCTTCTCTGTAATGCATAGCTGGTGCCTGTTATTGTGAAAGGCAGCATGGAAACAAAGACTCATGAGTGTGGCTTCATGTTTAATTAGAAGCTAATGTACTATTATTATTAGGCACTGAAGGAATGTACTGGCAAAGCAGTGTTTGAGCTGTTTTAAAAGCATTTTAATGGTGTACTTTCCCCTTGCCTTGCTGGCGTGAACCACCTTTATTAGGAGGTGCAAGACTGCTGTTACCTGGTCTTACAGCTCTTTTGCATTTCAGGCAAGTACTGGAATTTAAGTATCTTTAATCTCACTGTTCAGGAGACTGTGAAATAGAAAGAAATGATGTGTGCTAGGCTAAGCCAAGTGTTAAAGCTTGAGAGACCAAGTGGTCTGTGGTTGAATTTGCTACATTGAGACACTGATTAAGACCAGCTTAATGAAACTTGCCACCTTACTGGTCTCCAAAGAAGTGGAAGGAAGCAGTAGGAAAATGACAGGGTTTTTTGTTAAATGAGGAGTTTCACTGTCAGCACCTTTAGGAGCTTGCTGGGACTGCCATGCTCTGCTAGGAGAGGCATTGCTCTGTAGCCACCATGTAGTGGCATGAGCATGGGTGGCTTTACTCCCTACTTTTTAATACCATTTCTTTCTCCATGAACAGCTACAACATAAGAGGAAACTGTCCCAGTTCTAAATCAATATGTTACACACATGAAGATCAGGTTATGTGAGCCTTTATTCTACAATTTCATTTTGTAAATAACAAACACTTCCCATTCCTTCAAGCTTCTTACTTTCTGTAAAGCTGTAGAGAATATAAAACCGATGGCAGCCTTAGATATCAATAGTCTGGACTTCAACATCATTCAGGCCAGGTTGGATGGAGCTCTGAGCAACCTGATCTAGTGGAAGGTGTTCCTGCCCAGGTCAGGGCATCTTTAAGGTCCCTTCTAATCCAGGCCATTCTATGATCACGAAACACATGATAGTTGTGTTTTGCTGTTGTTGGTCTATGGGTTTCCAGTTGCTTTATCGACTCCAAAGTACAGACAAGTTGTGGAACACAATCTTTTATTAATAACAGGCCACATTTGTACTTCAAAAAGAGTGAAATTAAAAGGTGTATTAAAACATACCCACTCTAAGCGATCTATTTTCTTCAGTAGAAAAAAAAAAGCATACAACAGGTAGAAATCCTATATACACAGTATATCAGTTCTTGTCATCAGCCCCTCCAAACAGTGTTTTGCAAATTGGTACAATGGTGTTAGGACAGACCATCCACTTCCAGTCCAGGATGAATTTCAGCTCTTGACTTTGTCATTTAAGACAAACCACTAAGCACCTAGTCCAGTTTACTGATTTTAGGATACATACAAGGTAGTACTGTACATGAAGACAGCTGTGTTAAGCTTTTACGTCTGGTTATTATTTTTGGAATCCTGCCTTGTTATTAAGTCTGCCTCATAAACTTTGAGCACATGGAAATCTGTAATCAATGTCTTCATTAAAAAATGTAGCAGAAACCTGATTAACTGTACCTTAAATAGCCCTTTCCTCAACTCCTGCTTTAATTTCAAGCAGATTGGTGTTATGCTTATTCTACACTGGAGGCTTTCAGCCCAAAATATCGATCGCTGCAATGAATGAATGAATGAACCACGAATCTATGCCATTTTTTTTTCTTTATGTTTTAAGGAAAATTAAAAAAAAAGCATAATGTTAGTTCTTAAATTAGTTTGGCGCGTTAAAAAAAAAAAAAAAAAGCAGGGGGAACACACAAGTCACATCCTTCTTTCACGATGTCCCTGGGAGGGTAATGTCTGGATCCGGGCAGGGCAGGCAGGCACAGAATGAAGGACACAGACCATGGTGTGGCAGACTCACGCTCTTGGCCTTGCCCCTGGCCCCAGCCACACTCAAACACCTCAGTCCATCAGCTGCCACAGCTGGTGAGCGCATCCCTGCGCAGCTGGAGAAGGCCCTGAAGAGCCGAGCTCCAGCAGCCTCCTCACACCAGGTAAAAAAAGGCACCACTCAGCACCTTGTGCTTAAGTGTCACTTAACAACACAGTAAATGAGCTGCGTCTGGGCATGTCAGTGTGAGCCCCGTGCTTCAGGAGAACCTCCACTGTTTTCACGTGCCCCCCTCGCGCGGCCAGGTGAAGAGCTGTGAACCCCTCACTGTCAGAAACGTCGATGTTTTCTGCACTGACAAGTTCCTCCACGACTTCGGAGTGCCCGTTTTCCGCGGCAAGGTGCAACGCTGTCCTGTTTAAAGGGCCTCTGGCTAGAACGCTGGCCCTCTCATCCATCAGCAGCTTCGCTGTGGCGAGGTGGCCGCTGCGGGCTGCCAAGTGCAGGGCCGTGTACCCTTCGGCCGTGGCAGCCTCGATGTCGGCGCCGTGCTTGAGGAGCAGCCGGGAGGTGCTGGTGTGGCCGGTTTCAGCGGCGATGTGCAGAGCGGTCTGCAGGAGCCCGTTGCGGACGTCGACGTCCGACTCCAGGTCGATGAGGAGCCGGGCGACGCGGTAGTGCCCGCGCTGGGCGGCCAGGTGGAGAGAGGTCCTGCCGTCCACGGTCTGCACGTTGACGTCGGCGCCGCGCTGCTTGGCCAGCAGCTTGACGATGGGGAGGTGGCCCTGCCAGGCGGCGTAGTGGAGGGGCACCCAGTCGTCCTTCCCCTTGATGTTCACGTTGACGCCTCTTCTCAGCAGGATGCGCACGATGTTCTCCTGGCCGTACTGGCAGGCTATGTGGATGGGGGCTCGGCCCTCAAAATCCACCTCGTTCAAGGACGCGTTCTTGTCAAGCAGCATTTTGGTGCTGAAGTCATCCCCGTTTTGGGCAGCGAAGTGAAGAGCAGTCCACTGGTCCTCATCTTTGGCGTTGACGTTGATTTTCCTGGCCATGATCAGCTCCACGATGCTTTTAAATTTCTTCTCGATGGCTATGTGGAGAGGGGTGGACCCTTTCTTGTTGGTGAGGTTGGGGTTAGCATTGTAGAGCAGGAGCCATTTGACACATTCTTCTTGACCTGCCTCAACAGCCAAGTGCAGGAGACTGGAGTTCCCATCCAAAACAATGTCAACATCTTGAGGCTGGAGGATCTTCATCAGCTTGCTGGTATCTCCAGATAAAATTGCCTCTGTTAGCTTCCTCTTCTGTATGTCTGTAGTACCAATATCTAAATGGACAGAAGTAAGAAAATTTTTACCATGAGGGTGGCGAAACACTGGAACAAGTTGCCCAGAGAGGTGGTGGATGCCCCATCCCTGAAAACATTCAGCTTGATCTAGCTGAAGATGTCCCTGCTCATTAAAGGTCCATTCCAACCCAAACTATTCCAAGATTCTGTGGAAAAGACAGCATCACAATTCTGATACCCATCAAACCTTACCTGCCCATGGCTTCAAGCAATGAGCTGCCTGCAGAGCAATCCACCTCCCCTGGTCCCACAGGAGTCCCAAAACATTTTCAGGTGAGATTTGGGCCCCCATTAACTCTGCTTCTTGTGACATGAAGACCGAAGGGTGTTGTGGTTGATCTCCCTGCACTAACCATTTTTTATCTAACTGGAAAATAGATGTCTGGGGTTTGCAGCACTGAATTGAAAAGTGAGGGGGTCTATATTACAGTGGTCCCAGGGGCTGCTGAGAAGGTGGCTTGAGTCCTTTCAAAAACTAAGGTGCTCAGGTTTAGGCTTAGTGTAACTGAAAAACCCACAAACCCAGCTGACCTGACTGGGCAGTGGCTTTAATCCCACGTCGAGCGGGACGCTGGACTAGTAGTGACCTCCCTTCCAACCAACCTCTACATGACTGATTCTCTAATTGCTTTAATGGGAGTTTACTCCTTCACAAAAGTAAATGAGATTTATTATTTCTCATTAGATCATGTTTGGGAACCACATGATTTTTTTTTTTTAATTTTTGTTTTTTCCTTTTAAATAGCTACCTGCAGTAAACAAATTTGTAGTGCTGACAGCAAGAGAAAGCAAGGCTAACAGTAATTTCCAGAATGCTATTGTACTCTCCAACCCCATTGACTCCCATGCCCCAGTCCAAACAACTACAAAGGAAACATTGACCATTACCTGAACTCTCCCTTTCAAAGGAAAGGGAAAGGGAGCCTCTGGATGAAAAAGCTGAATCTACAGATGAAACTCCTGAAAGCCGCTTGTCGCTGGAGGCAAGTTTGGACTCAGAACAGCTGCGGCTGAGATCCTCAGGGCCTTCCATGGTCTGTGAAATCCCTGAATCCAGCTGGGACAACAACTCTGAGAGACTGTAATCCTTAACTGATGGTAGAGCAGGCTCCTGTTTCTTCTGGGACAGTGCACAAATCCCCTTCAAGAGAAGCACACAAGCATTTTAGAAAGGTCAGCAAACAAAACTGAGCACGAGGCCCTACAGAAGAAACATAAATTTGTCAGCTTGCAGGTAGCCTTTAAACACTATTTGTATTAAATGAAACCTATGAATAAGGTCACTGAGATTTTTCAGAAGCAGAAGGGCAGCTTCCAGCACTACTCACAGAGCCACTAAAGCCACGTGGCTCTTCTGTCTACAGTGGATTTTAAGATCAGTCACACCCACATAGTTCCAGCCTTTATCTCCTAACTGTCCTGCTCTCCCTCCACAGAGTAAGATGCACTTGCATTTGGTTCTGCCCTGAGGTTTTTCTGAGCTGCTCCATGCAACTGCAGTCATTTCTGCATTCCAGTGTTTCACCAAGACCCACTTCTATCAGGCAAGGTGGTGCTCAAAAGCAGCGAAGAGAAGGTTGCTTGGAACATCATAGGTCATAAAGAAGCCTGTTCCTCCCAAAACCCTGCAAGTTCATACAAGAAGTGAAAGAGAAAATACCTCAGGTTGCTGCTCTGGGGCATTCTTGGTGTCCAGGTCCTGAGTTATCATCTCTTTTGTTTCATCTTCTGGTTTTTCACAGAGAGCCTCTGTTTCTGAAGTGATTTCTTTGGAGAAAACAAGAGAAGGTTTTAGTGCTTTTAGTTTTAGGAGACTTTTTGAGATACCCTGCTGCCTTTCTGTATGAATAGAACTTAAAAGCTCTGAGATACTGTGGGGGAAGGACTCCCATTTCATCCAGCACCTCCTCAGTGGGCACAAGTGTGCAGCCAAGCCAAGGGTACACAGGGCTGCCCAAACAATTCATTTTCAGTCAGCCCAGGCTGCTGTTACACAGGGGATACACTGCAGGACTCTGAAATGGGAACCACTGTACTGCTGGCAGACTTAAGACGAATTTTTTTAAAAGATGGAATCCCTCATCCCTTCAGTCCTCATTCCTTGTCTGAACAGGAGGGGGAAGAGGCAAATCTCTCCCATTAATGCTAAATGAAGCTACCTGGTGACAGCACTTGCTACATTCCCTCTGCACTTTGAATTCATAGCAGGTGCTTTGGACAAGTTCAAACCTTTTACTGGCACAGAAGTGACTGCATTGTTTCATTACAAGAAAACAACTCAGTATCTCAACATACAGCAGTAAAAATTTCAAGAGCCAGGTCCTTCAATGCTTTGGTACACTGCAAACCACATCAGCTCCAGCTTGGCTTCTGCCCTGACACACACACACTATCAGAAATAAACATAATTTCTGGCTAAATGGACCAACTGGTTCAGTACAAGGCTTATTCCTGGTGTGTTTACATAACAGCATCATGGTCAGACACGTCCTCAGATAATCCCTTCCTCCACAAATGAGTAAGTGGCCTGTATCATTGTCTCCACCACACAATGTGCTCTATTTATTCTGTCACAGAGCTTCTCAGCGTTTACCCCAAGGATTAGCAGAGTCCTGAGCAATAACGTGACTCATAGAAGAATAAATGGGCAGCCAAGTTACGAGGAAATCTTACCTTGAAATGTTGGCCGTGCACCAGGATCATCCTGCCAACATTTTTGCATCAGTTTGATCAAGTTATTACATGAATGAGGTCTGGATTTGGAAACAGCAGGTAGCTCTGGGCGGTGGCCTTTAACTACTTTTACCATAATATGTAAAATGTTGTTTTCCTCTGTAAAGCAAAAGCACACAAATTTAGATGTCCCAGCAAAAGGAATAACTTCTCTTTTTTCTAAGAGCATTAAGAGTGCATTAGGCTGAAAATTTGTTTTTACACTTTTTTTTTTTTGGTTGCTTATCAATAGGGGAAAACAAGTGTCAGTTGTCTTCTCCAACAAGAAATTTTTCAGTGCAGTAACACTTGCTTCTCATGTATCACTTAAATACAATTTTTAGCGAGTGACTGTGTTCTTTTTCTACCCATTGAAGAAGAAAAGGAAAGAAAGTAAAAAAACCTCAAACAGTTCTTTGCTACCTCTCTTTGGATTTCCATATCTGCTGTAAGAAAACAGAACCTTAGCTTTTATTTGGACCAGGTACTTGAGCTATTCCTAAAGGTGAAGGAAGAGCACAAATGAAGAGGTGCAGTTAATGCAGCTCCTGAGTGTAAATCAACCACTGGGCTAAACGGAATCTCTCACTGGGAGAAAAATTAATAGTAGACTGGAACTTGTTGGGACATGTCTGCTATACATAGGCCAGTCACAGACACAGGAAAGTCATAAAGAATAAATAGCTGCCTGTTGAGCAGTGCATTTGCTGTGGGGTGGAACAGGGCTCATTCTCACAGACAGCTGTTCTTTTCTTCTTTTTTTTTTTTTTTTTTTTTAAAGGAACAAATCTGCACCCACAATCTACAAATAAACTACAGAACCTCTCTGCAGAGGAGCTGCTCCTGAACAACAGCAGAGCTGCCTGCCAAGTTGGCTTTGCCACACACTGGTCTGGAGCTGTGCAGAGAACTCCAGCAGAAGCAAAAATGGGCAGACAGGGGCTCCTGTAGTAATGCAGGTTCTGTTTTCACAACGTGGGACAAAGTAAGACTTAAGCTTCTGATCAGAATTTGAGAGCTTAAAAGTGTCTACCACACAATACTGTCAGAATTTGGAGGTCACGCACAAAAATCTGGGGGTGGTGGGGCAGGAAGGCTGCTTATCAATGGGAAAAAGGGAAAAAAAAACCCAATATAACCAACACAACTAACCTGCAAAAGGCTTCTTCTGCGTAAGAACTCCCCAAACCACGATGGAAAAGCTACAAAAAAAATTTTTAAAAAGGTAAAAACAATATTTCTAGAATTTTTTTTAAGCAAAACCAAAAAGCTCATAGAAATACAATTTATTTTTCTTGTCCCTCCACTTTTGCATCTAATTCAGCTGATGAACGCGCACACAAAAAAAACATGCAGCCAAGAACCATGATTTCAAAGTCTGGGTTTGGCAGGGAGGAACCTGAGGCAGCAAACAAAGGGACTTGCTGGAGGCTTCCAAGTTCTTGGTAGCGTTCACCAACTATTCCACATCAGCACTGACAAAATCAGAGGAAGCATTACAGTGGATTTAATTTAATGCTTCTACCCTCCAAGATGACTTTAAAGAAATCCATTTAATTTAGAATAAGAGTTATCTTTTTAATCTAAAGCTGTGATTTCCTTTTCCTAATAATCTTGCCATGAAAGAAGAGCCAAAGACCGAGTGATGAAATCCACTGAAGATAACTCAGAATTTTGTCACAGACTCGAAAAGTAGGTCAGGATGTACCTTTAGGAGGGAAATTAAAGGTGGGCAGAGTGCCTCCCATTGCCAGTTGCTAACAAATAATTTCAAGGATCACCTGCAGTTTTTTAAAAGGCCTCTACCCTGAAAGACTTTGCAAAGCTCAAAGCAAATGTGACATGTTGCAAGACAGGGCTCAAACTGGATTTAGGGGTTTCATGCTTAAAAAAAGCAAAAAAGGGCTCATTTTACAGGGTTAATAAAAGAGTATTTAGGTGTTTTCATCGTTCACTGACCTGTACACATCATGTTTGGTGTCAAAACACCTGTTTTTCTCCTTGATGCGCTCTGGAGGAAGGTAGGCAATCGTGCCACACAAGCCATCCATGCTGATGTCATGGGAATGGGACAAACCATTGCACTTTGCAAGCCCAAAGTCAGAAATCTGAAAGAAAAAAAATAAATGGAGGAGGAAGAAGGTGAGAGAAGTGCATGGTACCATTAGACTTTTGAGGTGCTCACAAAATATTTTCTGCAGAGAACAACAGGTGCAAAAGGATGACCCAAGAAATACAGTGGAGTGTTGTTCAGAAATATTAAGCCAATAAAACATCTCTGGAAGTATAATGCTATGGGAGGTTTTTCTTTATGGTTTAGCTAAAAGAAGAAGAAGAAGAAGAAAAAAAAAAGGCAAGCCCTTTTTGCGTGCAGCAGCATGTCAGCCCATTACATAGCAAGCACAACAAACAGTCAAGACAATTTATTGTAATTTAAACCAGTTGAATTTAGCTACTGCAAACTACTTTAATGTAATTATTGGCCCTGCCACCCCCTTTCCCTACATAACCTCACGTTGTATGATGTGTTTGAATGTCCTGGATCTCCAATGAACTCTGGAGAATCACTCTTTTAAATATCACTGTTAACACTGACCATGCCAACAAGGACCAAGCCCAACAGCAGAGCCACCAAGTGCTCCAAAAACCCAAATGGAAACACACACATACACCAAAAACCCACACAGGAAACTCCTTCTGGCAGCCAGGAGATGCAGCAGGTCGGTGCAGTGACACAGTGAGCACGGCTGAAATGAGCACAACAAGTGACAGCAAGTTTATAAAAAGGACACACCTCCACTTTAATTTTAAGTGTCAAGCAAATATGCATTCATTTGCTCTCAAAGGCATACCAATCATCGAGCAAACAGATAGGCCAGGAATTTCCTTTGTCTTACTTATTTCCCACTGGACAAAAATGTCTATTATGCCAAGTGGAGAAAAGTCAAGTCTTTTTGGAGCACTGAGCCCACTGATTTTTGTCTATATGTCAGATAAGATTCCCCCTCCCCCAAACTTACACATTCTTTTTATCTAATAAATGCTCAGGGTTTTCAATGACTCATTCCCCTTTTGATCTTCACAGCTTCTCCTTTGAGAACGTTTTCCCTCAAAACAACAAGCATAATTAAAAAAACTTTTCTTTTTTTTCTTTTTTTTTTTTTTTAAATAGGCTTCGACTGTACACTTTGAGAAGTTTCTCTCTCAAGATACCACAAAACCAGTTGTAACATGTGCCCATTACTGGAAAGGGGGAAAAACTGCTGCCAGCCTCAGCCTCCTGGAGAGCAGGCAGGTTACACAGCCATGCAAGGAATCTCCCTTTGCCATAAAACAAACAGAGCAACCCACACAGCTTCTCTCATGGACAAGGAGCTCAGCAGAGGCGTCCTGAGGAGATGGAGAAATCCTGCACCCTAGAACAGAGGTATATCCAACCTGTTGTTCATCTTTAATCTGTAGGGTGATGTGGGAATGACTTAAGAACAAAAAAAAATACACACAAAAAAAAAATTTTAAAAAAGGGGGGAAAAACAAAGTCATCTGGAGTAATAGTTTCTCATCCTTGCAGAGCTACACTCCTAGAGAGGGATTGCTGGACTCCTCAGCAAGGCAAGCACTGGGGCCCAGGAAAGCTGCAAAGTAGCCAAGAAACCCTCATCCACAAGCCAGGTGACCCTGGGAAGAGCCAATCGACCACCCCAGGAAATACTGCATGAGACTGGGGCACTTGGAGAACAAAAGCACAACCCCAGCATCACACCAGGCTGTGGTGTCAGGTTCATAAATGAGCTGAATGCTGCAAGTCTGAACGGATCCGCCGTGGCCAAGCGCTGCTCTCCTTTGATTAACGTGAGGCACAGGCTTGTGCACACCTCAAGAAATCCAGGCATAATTAAAGACACACACCTCCCTCTTTGTCTAAACAATGCCGTGTTTCCTACTGCGTGAGTTAAGAAATAAAGATGAAATGCAGACAGCAGGGTGACACTCCTGTGTTTGGAGCCACCAGCTACGGTGTGTGAATCTAAGGCTGGGGGCTAAGGCAGAGCTGAGTGCTCCCGACAGAAAAAGGCACCCTACAAACTAAGAAACAGCTGAAGTACAGAGTATATACCCTCCTTGGGCAAGCAAGAACTTCTCCTTGTGGAACTGTCCCTACCTAGTGGGAAGGACTGGGTGTTTTGCCGATTTATAAAAAAATCACCTGTAGAGAAGGGCTTCGATCGTATCAAATTCGGCAGGAGAAAGCACTGGGAATTGAGGAATTGTTGTCTTGCAGGCTGCAACAAAATAGTGAGATCCTGCAGCCAGCTTTTCATGGCTTTTACTAGTCCCTCTAGGGTGAATTTTCCACGCTGCACAGCATATTTAGTCATGCAGGCTCTTTAAACACCAGTGGGAACTGCGCAGTGGGTGGAAGAGGCAGCCACTTAACTTTAAACTGTTTTGCCTTTAAATTGCTTGCCAGGCACCTCGCTCTGCACCACCCCTGCTGGGGAAGGCAAGTGAAAGTGGAGCAGCCTTCCCCACACCTTCCTCCACATTTTTGCTGGTCCCTGCAGCCCACCCCGGGCTCCATCCCAGGGAATCCGCAATCTCTCTCCTCTGATCAGCGATTCCAGGTGGGTCCCTTCAAAAGCAGCCGTGGTATCAGCAGGGGAGACACGGAGGCGACAGGCTGCTCCATGCAAAACCCGCGGTGGGGAGGGAGGAAAAGGGAGAGGAGCCTTGGCCAGGGCCCACGCAGACAGTGGGATGGTTCATGTTCAGGCAGCTCTGCTCGTTCAAGGGCTGCATGGGAACCAACACGTGAGCGCCCAGCAGGGACAGGAGCTGCACGTGTTTTCCTGCCCACTTCCAGCAACTTCAGCTCGCTTTGCCGGGGGATTCCAAGATCTGGAGATTTCTACTCATTTATTTATTTTTGTTCTTAGTTCGGGTTGTTTTTCAACTCGCGCACGCACGCCTTTCTCTGCTTCTGCCCTTAGTAGATTTTTCCGTGCTAGTTCGTGCAAAAAAACACTCCCTTGCAAAGTTTTAGACACTTTAAGAAAATGGTTTTGTAATTTTTTTGTATTTTGTAATTTTTTTTTTGAAAACTGGAAGATACACCCGCATAACTACAACAGCTACTACAGTCAGCTATTCCCAAGCACTGCAGGGATCCACTTCCCAGGAACAAAATGAGTGCTTGGAAAGTGCCTTTTTTTTATTTTGCAGATGACTCCTGACAGATTGCCTTGAACTCTGCACTCAGCTCCTGATCCTTTATGTCATTTTTCTGCAAGCAAAACTCAAAAACCCACTGCAGTGGACTGAGGGACAGAGTTCACCAAAAGGGTTCTGCATCAGATCCACTGGATTAATTTTTAATCGCTGCTGGAACATCCAGTATTTGTCTCTGTACAAAGTCTCTGCACTTGGATATTGAGAATGTCCCCACAGTTGTCTGTGGGGTATTTGGGTGTCTGGTGGTGGGGAAGGTTTCTTTCCCTTGTTTGTTTTTTCTGGGGTAGGGGAAAAAGGCTGTCACATTTTTGTTCTTTAAGAAATGCCTGAAAGTCGTAAGAAATTTGCACAGGTCACAGATTTGGACTACTAAAAATTACAACTAAAAACTAATTCCAAATACCAACACAACCTGCACTTCAAACTGGTCTTTACTTCAGCAATTATGAATGCACTTCACTTAGCTTCTAAAAAGAATCTTTCTGAAATAGATTTCCATCCTTTTTTAATCTGCTCTGAAACTTTTAACTCCTCCAAACCCATTTCAGGTGGAACATTTGTAATGCTCTTTTCAGCAGCAGCACAAACCAAAGCCACACAACCATTTTAATCCATCGGGAATCTGCATTACTGTAACAGGGATGGTTTTGTTCCCTCCCCTGTACCATCACAATTAGATCAATCAGAGAATTGATCAAGGTGCAAACCAGCTTTGTTGGTTGGGATTAAAGAGCCAATGCAACAACAGCCCTGCATGGAAACCTTGATCAGGAAGGGTGGCAAACAGGCAGAAAGGACACACAAAACAAAGGCTCTCCTCATCTGCAATAACAGGAGAGCAATTGCAGCTGATAAAAAAGTGGCTGGGCTACCTACAGCAGGCAGCCTAATAAAAGGAGACAACTGCTCTTTACCAGCCTGGCCTCTGGGTATTGCTTGGACCTAGAGTTAACAATCTACACGAGGAGGCTTTCTGATAATGAAATTTGCCATCTGACAAGGGTGTTTCTAACTCCATGCTCAAAAATGTTGCAGTTGAAGCAAATAAAAGTAAGACCTCGGAGGCAATCTTTCCATCAAGACCATCAGCATGGTACACCACAGCAGCAAACTTCACATTGGTATAAACTGGAGAGCTGGGGAGAGGAGAAAAGCAACTACAGAGAGCTTAAAGCAGTGCATGGCTGAGAGCAGCACGTTCTGCTTCAAGTTCTTTAAAACCAAAATCTGGGACATGAAAAATAACTGGTCAGGCTTGTCTCTGTGTGTGCATGAACCCACACATACATACATGTATGTATGTGTACAAATATATATATGGCAAGATGAGGAGCTGCAAAAAAAAACCTCCAACAAACCCAGGCTGGATAGTGGGAGAAACAAGAATTAAAAAATAATATTTCTGCCCAAAAGCATTAAGCTGCAAGTTGGCTTAATTTTGAACACCTGAGCAAAAAGTAACACTCTTGACCATGAGATTTTAGAAGCCTGTGAAGCAGCAACAGAGATCATGAGGGCATGGCAGCTGGCAACAAGTTGGGCACGAGATTTCTGCACGTGGTGGGGTGTTTATTCTCCTACCAAGGGCCCTGGGGAGAGATCTCATCGCAGCAAGGAAGGAGCAAACCCACAGCCCACGAGGGCAGTGCTGGAATGTGGCATTGCTTCCCCCGTGCCAGCGATTGCCACATCCCAGCAGCTCAGGGGACACATCCAGAACGTGTGTGGAGGGCAGGAGAGATGAAGAACGAGCTCAAAAGATGTGGCCCAGTTGAGCAAAGAAATAGATGCATCAGACAGCATGTAAATATTGAGATATTGAATATAAGGAACATCAGAGAAAGGAGCAAGGGAGAATCTTGTTGGTACAATTAGAAGTAAAAAGCTGACTTGAAGGAAGAAAAAAAAAAGCAGGTTGATCCCTGCTAGCAAAGCCTGCCTGCATATGGAATAATCCTGCCAAGGAAAGCACAATGTTTGAGGCAAACAAGATGGAGCAGGACATGGCAGGGAAGGGAGCTCCCAGCACCAACTCCCAAGGGAGGATGGGTGCATCCACCTTCCAAAAAACAGCAAAGCTTTGCCTTGCACTGTACATACAACACACAAATATTTAAAATCACCAGGGAATCCCCCAACGTGCCTTTGGTAAAGTTAACATCTGGCTATCTATATCCCTGCTCGGGCTAATCCCATCCTCCTAATTACCCTCCCAAGAGCACAATTCAGCACAGGCTTATGTAATGCCCAGGCTTTATGGTATGGAGGCACCCACTTGATGATAAGTTCTGTACAGCAGCACTGCCTTAGTCACCAGCCTCACTCAGGGCTTTGCAGAGCTCGTAAAAGGAGCAGGGTGTGTTTGCATTTAGCTGCAGCATGGCACAACAGCATTTCTAATGCTCTCCACTGGAACACTGGCTGTTTCCTGGCTCAAGGGCAAACTGTTTGCAAAAGTCCTCCCTACCTCCAAACTCTTTCTTTTTGCAGTCTGCAACATCTCTTCACTCACCTTAGGACTCTATTAGGGACAGGTCACCTGCTAAATTAATGCTGGCGTTTAAAAACACTTCAATCAGCAGCTCCATTAGCCTTCCAGCAAGAAAATGCACATTAAATCGAGCTGCAGGGTCTGAAATTTAATTATAAATTTCACATCACACAAAAAGAAGGTTTGGGGCCACATTTTCAAAGTGAAGGCGCCTCAAAGAATATGTTCATCTCTTATTTTGCATACAGGTTCCTACATCTGCCTTGCTTTTTGGAGGGGTTTCCAAGATGCCTGGGGGTGTAAAACACTGCTGGCTGGAAAAGGTTTAGATTAGACCATTCCTTTCTGAACCCCATGGAAAGGGTCTGAAGACCTTCATGTGTTTCATACAGAAGCAACAGTTCAGGGATGTCAGCAATGACCTCACCAGAGAGTTTTCTATTTTTGTACATTTTGCACTTTGCCCCCTTTTGTTACATCACTGCCCAGATATAGGCAGAACATCAGGCACTTCAACCTCCTGAAACAGTGAGAAAAAACACAGCCTTCCTATCTTGGCTCATGGATGAGTCAAGAATCAGGAATTTAAGAAGTTATGCAAGCAAGCATGAACTTTTAAGTAAATAAATACTTAGCAAAGGCCTCTCAGCACCAGTGTGTCAGAACAGGCTTTCAACAGTTCAAATCCTGATGTTCTGGTCATAATAGCATGACCACCTGTAGATGCCTCCTGCCTCAGAAAGAAAATCCTTCTAAGAAATACATCACTAAGAGGCCTAGTAGAAAAGCTGAGAGGTGTGATTTCATTCGTGGCACACACCTCTTATAGCTCCAACCTTCTCATGACATCAGAGAGCTGATTTTAATTAATGAAATCTTCATTTTTAGAATGGTACAGGCAAGACCAAAGCCACTTGATCAGTGAGGGGACCAGGAAAATAGGGAGCAGATGGATTTTGGCACTGCTAAAAAGACATAATAATTGAACACTAAAAAAATCAGGGGGAAAACTGTATTTCAGTCTCTTTTCTCTCTTTAAAAGGAAGTTGAAAAAGCAAGCACAACTCCTTGGTCCAGCTGACCACAGAACTTCCAGCAGAGAAAGCCAACAAATTTCCCAGCTTACTCTGGAAATGGGTAATGAAGAGAATTCCATGCTGTTACAGTCACAAAAAAAAAATCCTTTCAGTGACCTCTGGCATGCATGAACAGCCAGGACAGAGATCCTTCCTCGCTGTACATGCTCTGAGCAGATGGAAATGAGTTGCCTCTGGGAAGGCTTCTCCAGGCTCCAGCTGTAAATGAGATCTGTGCATTCAGTGGTGCAAGCAAAGACCTAGAACAAGGCAACCATGGCAACTGTGGAAGTGGCAAAGATGATTTAGAGGTTCATACTGATTTTTCTCTCCCTGTTCTCACAACCCTGCTGCAAGGAAATTTGTAGCAGGACCCCTTAAGTCTCAGAACCAGAGTACACTACATCCTTCTATAATTTCAGGAGGGTTCTTACAAGTTCCCTAACTGCATCTCTATTTATGCACCAGAACAGTGCATGAATCAGGTGGATTTATTTAAGGGTTCTATTTGGGTGGATTTTAATTTGGGAATCAGAGGGGTTGGGTCGGAGGGCATTTCTCTCATTCTAAAGGAATGCTGCTGGTTTCCCTCAAGCTTTTGCATCTGGCAGGAGAATCCAAAGGTGGGCTCCTGGCACAGAGCATCCAGTGCATACCTTGACGTGGTAGTGGGCATCCAGCAGGATGTTTGCAGGCTTGAGGTCGAGGTGGAGCAGAGGGGGGGACATGCAGTGCAGGAAGTTCATCCCCACGGCTGTCTCGTGGATGATGCGGAAGCGCAGCTCCCAGGGCAGGGGCTCAGATGCCAGGAGCTTTTCCAGGGACCCTGTTTCCATGTATTCCATGACCAGGCCCACTGGCTCTTTGCAGATGCCATAAACGGGGAGGATGTAGCGGAACTTTGCCATTTCCATCTTCCTGGCTTCTTCCAGTAACTCCATGCGCTCCCTGTGTGGACAAGAATGGAAGGTGAAGGATGGAAAACATTTCTTCTAAAACCAAACACCACATATCTTGATCATCATCCCCTGACTGACCCACACTGCAGCTCACCCACCTGCACTCCAGGTGTACTTCCACATTTACTGATTTTGGGGTTTATGCTTTGAGTGGCAGGCAGCTACCAACTGCAGGACCACGGTGAGCCCTACACTTGCACAGTGCAAATATCCCCAGTTTAAAGCCCATCTCCCTGCTCTGATGGTTGTGCTATGCTGTTCAGAAGGAGGGTGATAGACGCAGAGCTCAGATTTACCACTGCTGGAGCTCCTTGGGCTGAAGTCATTAACTTTTTGTGAGTCATGAGGCTGTGTTAATCAGAAGAGAGGCCAGACAGCAGCGCTTCAGCTGATGCATGTTTGGTGTACACAAACCCAAACCTTGGGACAGGAACCCTTGGGATCCACCCTGGAGGGGAGCAAAGTGCCTGCTGTAACCAGGGAGACACAACAAAAGCCACCCCAAAACACAGATTTGACAACTCCAAATCTGTGCTGGCTCAGCTCCAGCAGGTGCCGAGAACTCCCAGTCACCATTTTCAGTGATGTAACAGCCCAGGGCTGGCAGCTGGAATGGACACCCCGGGTTGTTTACAGGTCACTTCAGCCTGACCCTGCACAGGGGTAAGTGTTACTCAGGCCCAGCTTCAGCCTCCCAGCTCCAGACCCTTAATTGCTGTGCTTTTCTTCTGCACCTCACTCACAGCCCACAAGGCCTCAAATGGAATAGAGGAAACAGGGATCCTCTCCCCAGGCTGGCTGTGCCCACAAAGAGGGGCCACACTTGGTGGTTTAAAGACCCTTCAATCTGTAAAAACTACATTATTGGTCATGATGGACCGTGCCCAGAGCAGCTTTGGGCTATGACCACTGACACATCACTATTGCTGTCACAAATTCACGAAAGAGGGCACAGGGAGGTAATATTTCCTGAGCAGACACTCTCTTATTACACAACAGCTCCTGCAATATACCCAAAGATGCACTCACTATCCGATGGACAGCAGTACCTCAAGTAACAGGACAAAGTTTGTACCCTGTGCCACCAGCAAGTGATGCCACTTACCCCTGTGGGAGCCTCATGGTAGAAGCTCAGCTCAATCAAACTGTTTTGGTTTTTAAATTTTAAATCCAAGGCCAGCTAGAAGCACCGTGCACTTCTAAAAAGAGAAAACACCAAGTCCAGCCTTAACACAGCTGAGTCTTTTCTTCTCCCAATGTGTCCCCCAATGCCTGGATAACCTGGGAGAGGATGAAATCTGTTTGTGTGGGACCCTCTGATTTTGGGAGCTGTCATTTGGCCCTCAGCAGCAGGACACTCCCCAAGGCTGGGAATGTGCTCACCTGCTGTGGCAGCCTGCAATAACCTGCTGCAGGTAGCATTTCCCACCAGGGCCTAGCCAGGAGCAGCAAACCCATTTCAGAGGCAAGATCAGGCTGAAAAATGGTTTAAAGAGGGATGTACACGCCGAGAGAGAAAGAAAGGGGAAAAAAAAGATAAGGGGAATCTTTTCTATTAACCGTGTTGGCTCCTGCTGCTCCCTACAGCAACTTTCTTGTGAAATAATTGCCTTTGCAGACAAGTACCCAGTTTGCTCCTTGGCACGCTGGAAGGGAGCGCCTATGAATAACACAACCAACTCCTTGCCCCCGAGCCACACGCATAGCCAGCATAATTCACCGGGCTGAGCGCTGGAGTCAGGGATGTAAAACACCCGTCTGAGCCCTCCCAGGCAAAGCCAGAGCCCAGCAACAGCCAGAGCCTGGCAAGAACCTCCGGGCTCCTCGGGATGGGGTTCCCAGGCTAGCAACAGCCGCAGAGAGCATCGCCAAAAGCGCAGATTGGCTGCTCGAAATGGGGCGTTTACTACAAACACACAACTTTCTGCTTCAATAAAATAATCCAAAAAAAAAAAAAAAAAAGCTCCCTTTCTGCTTGGAGCAGATCCAGTGAATTGAGTGAATTAACAGCCTAATTATGGATAAAGATGGATAGAGGCGAGTGCCCTCTATCTAATTTGCCTGTTTAAATAAAGCCCCCATGCGACAATTAGCACCCTTAGCACTTTCCCATACCCAGAGCATTCAAAACTGAAGCAGCCAGAGGCCGGGCACAGCCGGGGGAGGCTCTCAAACAGCGTTCAAAAGGGCCCCTGTCACCTTTTGAAAACAGAAAAGGAGAGAAGACAAAAGAAATAAAGGGAGCCAAAGCAGTCATTAGCCAAGTGCCGGAGCGCAGCGGCATTAATGGCATTAACACAAACAGCTCGTTAAAGCAAGATCTCCTCCAGCAGGCAGAGATCAAAGGTCTCTCCCTTCCCTTTCCCCTCGCCCGATGCCACCGGCGCTCGGCACGGAGCGAGGTGTTCCCGGAGCGCCCCTGGCCTCGGTGCGCGGCTGCTGAAACGCTGCTCAGAGGCTGCTGCGGGGATGGAGCCTCCAAATTCACATCCAGCACATCAAAGGATGGCGCGGGGGTGTGCGCTGTTCTGCTCGGGTACCCCGCTGCTCAGGGATTATCCTGCGCTATCCAAAGAGAAGGGAAAGCCAAGCTGCTGGTGGGGGTTCTCAGGTTAGAGCCATGGGTCTAGCCTAAGCTGTGAGAGTTTTTTATTTAATAGCCACGCGATTAAAGAGTCAGAATTATCTTCTCTAGGCGCCTCGGATCCGCTCCCCTCTCCCTCCAGAATTATATCCTAATTTTATGGTGATAAAGGAAAAAGAAAAAGGGGGGAAGNAAAAGAATAAAAAGAGAAAAGAAAAAATAAAAAAAAAGCTTACACACAAGACAGCTGGGGTCATGTAAATCACAGGGTGCACAGACTTTCTCCTATAAAAGTACAGAAGACAAGGGCTCACACATCAAGAGCTCCAGCACTGCATCCAGTGCCAAGGAGCATCTCTGTCAGAGAAGAAGTCAGTGCAGATCAGCTGTTTTCAAGCAACCAGAAATATTGCATGAATGGGAGACCTCCAAAGAGCTCTCTGCTTCCACTCCAGGCCAGACCCCAGACAGATAGGGCTGCATTCCTTGGATTCTCCCGGGGAGACAAGGGCCTTGCCCTTGCCCACTGCCCCAGTCCCCAGGGCCCAGCCCTTGTCCCACAAACCCTGCCACAAGAACAGCAGGAATTACAGCTGTACCTGCATTTGCATGTAGCCAATCTTTGTGCCCTAGAGATAACACTGCTGTAAAACTACAGCCTGGGACTCAGCAGGCAGTCCCTGCAGTTTTATATTCCCCCACCACTACCACCACATTTCCCTAATGGAGTCTGAGACAGAGCAGTTAAAGTTGCTCCAGAGAAACTCAAAACTTGCAATGGGGCCATTTGTGTGAGCCACCTCCAGACACAGAGCCCCCAGGCTTCTCCCGGCCCAGGGGAGATCCAGCCCTGCTCTCCAATCAGGAATTCGAGTTAACTCTTCCCAAACTGCTGGTACTAGAGATGGGGGTCCACAAAATTACACCACTCCTGAATTTCCTCAGGAACTCTTTTCATCCTCATCACAGCAGAGGTTTTAAGAGCAGACAGTGGCCTCTGCTCTGCAGGGTACATCTTTAACAACTTCCACACTGCTGACTCTCAGAGAAGAATGAGAATATGAGAAGACAAGAAAAAAACCACTGTACAGTCAGAGCACAGTATGTTGGGGGAAAAAAAAAAGGTTTTTCACCTTTTTTCAGGTTAACAGATGCCAGCCCTGCTAACAGATCTCTGCAGTGCAGCTCTGGTACCAGAGGATTACAAGTTCACCCGGACAGCCAGGCTCACCCCTACCCTTTAAGGAGCACAAGGTGACTCTTAGGCTCTCCCTACACGGGAGAGACGTTCCTTCACCTTCACTACTTAAATAAATGCAGCATCCACTAACAGCGAGGCATTTCTAAAACCTCCTCAATTCCTAAGTCCTGCTCCATTCCCAAATTCAGAATGTGTAGAGGGAGATACATGTAGGGCTTTGCTCTTTTTTTCTTTTCCTTAATCAAGGATTTTTTTCCTCCTCCACACCCTGTAGTCACCCCCATGGCCAACGCCTCCAGTAAAAAGCCCTTTCCAGGAAATGTTACATCCTGACAGTCAGCACGTTTATGTTCAGTAGAAGAAATCCACAAAAGATTCTCTCTCTGAATTTGCCACCGTTTTTCTCCAGACCACACTTCCATTCTGGCCCACACGGGTAAAAAAAAGAGATTTCTCCCTCTCACTGCAAGTCCTGGGGGAGAGGCTCCTCCACCCTTCTGGGTCACACTCTTTTGTTCGGATTTACATTGAACCTCCCCACCTTGAGAGCATCCTGAATCCTATGTGGGAAATGAGATCTCAGGAGACGGGAAAGTGGGAGCAAAGAAGGTGTTAGGAATGGAATTTGGCTGGATTGTCTGAGAGGGCTTGGGCTCAAAGGTGAAAAACACTTCTGGCTCTACATTCAGTTTTTCTTCTGCTTGAGGCCACTTGGCTCTATGATGTGATAATTGCCGAGGGAATTACTCCAAATCTCTCACTGTCTGCAGAAACACGGTAAGAGAGACTACACAGAGCATTACCACTACCGAGCCATTACAAACAGGGTTTTAATGTGGTACCAAATAAATACATCAGAAAAAGCCTCTGTGCTTTTCAGCTAATGTTTCTGATACCACTGGCAGCTCTTCCAACTCTTCACAGGGCTCCAAGAAACAGCTAGTCAAGTTAATCTCCTGGATTAGCAATCTAATTACACAGGCTTGTTGCAACCTGCCAGCCCAAAGAGGCTGTGTTTGATTCTGTCTGTGCCCCCCACCCCACCATTTGAATAGCACAAGTTTATTAGAAAAGTTTGGGGTAAAAAGTCTCAGCATAACCAAGTCCTGAAAGGCGTTTGGTAGAGCAGCCCAAGAACCAAAGGAGAAATTGAAAAAAAAGATCAGTTAAAATTTATTTTGCAGCTCTTCCAAAGGCCAGAGACACTCCAATTCCCTATCACTGCTCCTCAAGCGTCTGAAGCACAAATTCTGCAGTAAAATAAATTAGTATTTCAAGGACTAATTTATTAAAAGGGATCAGAAGCTTCAGGAGCCCCTATGCCCTCAAAATTCTCCAATTCTCAAGGCATTTTTTCCTTACTGAGCTGCATGTTTGTATGGTCTTACAGTATTTGCACACCTCATAGCCATGGAGGGACAGGTGGCTCTCTACTGCACATAGTATATATTAATATAGAGATTTGATAGCAAATCTCAAAATGAATCATTCATATTAAAATAGATGGCAGCATCCTTTGTCTCAGAGTGAAAATTACCTTTTTGAGTAATTTTCTAGATGCACACTGTAAATGAAATGTTCTAGCTCATTTTTAAGGCATGTTTTAATCTTAACTTCAAAATTAATCAGCCACGGTACTATTTTGATCAATAAGCATTAAACCTGAAATCTCCTTTGAGGTTTTAATAGTAGGAGGGCTTGCAGGTTAGCACGTTAAAACACTCTGCAACTTTGAGGTCTGTTCCATTTTGTTCACAGACAGAACAGTTATCTTATGCATTTAGTTAACTCTCCCTCTGCAAAGGGCATTTAATTTCATTTACTGCACTCTATAAGCCATGCCTACTGCAAAGCCAGCAATTCAGATAAAGGAAAAGATGCTCCACTACCCCACAAATCCTGCAGAAGTTGAGTTTACAAACACTTTTAATCTTGGGCCAGCTTATCTCCTTCCTTCTGTAGGAAAGGCAACAACAGGAAACCTTTTGTGACTGAGCCAATCCACGTCTGAAAAACTGAGCTGCAGAATCGGCTTGTGAGCTGGGAGAGATCCCAAAGATCAAGCGGAGCTGGGAAAGCTCCAGAAACACGACCTGAGCCTATTCACCTCCCTCTGCACAGAGGCTGAGCTGCTGGGAACCACTTCTGCCCCTACAACACTGGGATGTTTCTAAAGATGAGTGTGACAGCCTTCCTCTCCTAGGAAAGGAAACCTGCACTCAATAGCCCCCAGCCCTGGAGGTGTTCAAGGCCAGGCTGGATGGGGTTTGGAGCAACCTGGAATGGTGGAAGGTGTCCCTGCTCATGGCAGGGGGCTAGAACGGGATGATATTTAAAGTCTTTTCCAACCCAAACCATTCTGATTCTGTGATCACACACAGCGTGAGCGCAGCCCAGCCCATCGTCCTCACCAGGGACCTCAGCGAGTGACAGAGGGCAGGGCAGTCCCACCGTGGGCTACCTTTTCCTGCAATCCAACACAGCTCCAGGGGCTCATCCCGAGCAGACAGACACACGGAGAAGCGCTGCCCCTGAGCTGGAGCCGGACACATTTCCCAGCCCGGCTCCCTAAAGACACCAAACCCAGCGCCCGCACCCCATCGCCCCCCAGCCCGAGCCTGCCGCCACCTCCTGAGTCACAACTACTGCACCTGGAGCTAAAGGTCTGGCTCTTCCCAAACCTCTGGATCCCAGACACAATCCCACTCCTCCTTGCCCTTCCCATCCCGCCCATCCCGCGGTCGGTGCTGCCGGGGCCGCAGCGGGCCCGGTGTGCCCGTGCAAGCCGACACACGCACAGCCTGGGCAGGGCAGAAATGCTTCCCGGGTGGCTCCGAGGGAGCAGGCGACACACAGGGGATATTTCGTGCTATCTGCTGTTGCTGTTGGTTGTGAGACGGGCAGGGCTGCACACAGGGAGCCCTCAGTCGCCCCGCGGCTCCCCGGCTGCGCATCCGCGGGGTGATTGAGAGCACGGAGCGCCTCTGTAAGAAGAGTCCCTTGTCCCCACCACTGTCCCCCAGTCCCCCCTTACTTCTCATCCACATGGAGGCTGGGCGAACACTTGATGGCGAGCCAGGTCTTCCAGTGGAGGTGCCGCACCTTGTACACCTGCCCAAACCCCCCCGAGCCGATCTTCTCCCAGCTGCTGAACTCGCTCTCCTCGAAGGTTTTCAGCAGCCCCATGGCCCAGGGGGAGCCGCCGTCCCTCGCCATGGCCGCAGCCGTGCCCGGACCCCGCCCGGCCCCGCGGAGCGCAGCGCTGCTGCCGCCCCGTCCGCCCGCCCAGGTGAGTCAGGTGTGCCGGGGGGACCGCCCGGCGTCACTTCCTGGGACGGGCCAGTGGGTGGGTTTTCCACAGGTCCCTTTTCTGTCCCGGGACGGAGGAACGGGCAGTTCCAGCTGCCCCGGGGCCACGCTCGCGTCCGGAGCTCCCCGGCAGGAGCGATGGGGCGGGAGGGGAGCGCCGCGCACGCTGCTGAGCTGTGATAAATAAATAAGCTGTTAAATAAAGGAGAGGGAAGCGCCAGCCACCGCACTCCTGCCTTTTCTTCCTCCCCTGCCCAGGGCAGCGCAGCGGGTCCCTGTCCCTCCGTGCCTTGACCTGTCCGTCCCGGCCCGGTGTGCGGGACTCCGGCCAGCCCGCCCCGGGCTGCTCTCTGGCCAGACACGCTCTGAAGCAACAATTTTTAGGCTCCGGGGAGCTATTGCCGAGAACTCAGCCGTCTCTGGGTTTTAGTTGCCCGTGGGATTAGCAGCTTTGATGATCCCAGCACTAGATTTCAGTGTCTGGATCCTTTTGTGAATCTATTTGCAGGGACCACAGGACCCCCAGAACCGCTTTGTTTAGAAAAAACCTCCAAGATCAAATCCAACCTGTGACCAATCTCCACCTTGTCAGCTAAACCATAGCACTGAGTGCCATATCCAGGTTCTGAAACAGGAACACTTCCAGGGATGGGGACACCAGCATCTTCCTGGGTAGTCCGTCCAATGCCTGACCACTCTTTCAGGGAAGAAATTCTTCCTGATTCCAACCTGAATCTCCCCTGGTGCAGCTTGATGGCCTCTCGTCCTGTCCCTGTTCCCTGGGAGCAGAGCCCCATCCTCCCTGGCTGCCCCTTCTTGTCAGGGAGTTGCAGACAGTGATAAGGACCCCCCTGAGCCTCCTTTTCTCTAAACTAAACATCCCCAGCTCCCTCAGCCACCCCTCACAGGGCTGACTCTCCAGCTGCTTCACCATCTCCTTTGCTTGACCCTGGACACTCCTCAATATCTTTCCTGGATTTAGGGGCCCAGAACAGGATTTGAGGTGTGGCCTCAGCAGTGCCCAGCACAGAGGGACAACTGTTGTCCTGGTCCTGATGGTCACAGAATTTCTGATACAGGCCAGGTGTCATTGCCTTCCTTGGCCACCTGGGCACACATGGGCTCATGTCCAGCCGTGATTCAGACCAATGGATACAGGGCCTCACCATGTTGCTGGGATGCTGCAGTGGGAAGGAAGGAGCCTGCACCCTTTGGTTTGAACCAGGATGGTGAAGAGGCTGTTCCAATCCACATCACGACCTTCACACCTATCACAGGTCTGAAGGTTAATAAACCTCGACTTTGTTTGTTACACTGAGTATCAGGCTCGAGGTGATTGTTCCAGGCAGCCAGTGTGTGTCACTTAATCTGGCAGGTTGGGCAATAGATAGAGGACAATGTGTTTTAAAGCCAGGATAACAGCAGTTCTTTGCAAAAAAAAAAGGAGTCTACAGAGACATTTCATTACTTTCAAAAGACACAGGACATGAAGCCTGTTCTCAAGGCTTTCTTCCTCATGGATTTCTTCCTGCTTGATTTACTCCAGATTAAACCAAACAATGGCTTACTCTGAATGGGAACATCTTGGTATAAATAAATCAGGAATAAGAAATAGCTGTGTGTAGAGACAGGCCCATATATCACCTCTGTCAACACCAACAACACACCTCTGTCTGGTCTCCTTCTCCTGGATATCATCCTGGCCTGTTCCTTGCTTTTATTTGGGATTCAGCTCTCAGTGGATCAGCCTGGAGAGTGCCATGCTCTCAAGGAGCTGTGCTTAAACTGAAGTGATTGGGAGAATCAGGGCCCTGGATATTTCTGAACGACTGCATGACTTTGTTCACAGCAGATATTTTATTCCTCTAGTGATTCACTGTCATTCAAACTCCTGTTTCACCGGGAAGATGGTGAAAGTTGTAAAACTGGGCCAGATAAACCCCAGCTTGCATTTATTTTGCAGTTAAGTTTAACCAAAAACTGTGTACCTTCTCTACCTCCGCTGTGATTTGAGAATTAATTCAACAAACACCAAGAAAGAAAGGAGTCAGAGCTCATGACAGAACATGGAAAGAGCTCATCTGACAGAATTTAAGTTACTTAAGTACCTTCAAAAGGGCTAGGCCTATATAAAATTCACATTTAAGGTGCTTAGGGGACTGGCCTCTGAGGCTCTGAGCTTTTTCCTGATGAAGTGTAGGAAGGCTGGAAAAAGACACCAGAGGAACTTGTCTTCAACAGGCAGAAAAAGAAGCCAGCAAATGAATTCCAGAGCAGTCAGGTCACTGACTAAAAAGAAATAAATAAATAAATAAATAAATAAATTAGAAACTAAAACTATCCTAATAGTTGGCCAGGCTGCCAAACATCAGTCAGTACCAGGTTTATTGAGAACAAATCTCATGTGAACAACCTAATTTATCTTTTTTGTGGCAAGGTAACCAGTCTCATGTAATTCCTTCTCTCCTGTGTGTGTAGGTTAGCAGGGGCACCACAGAGAATCTCTCCTCTTACTCAGCTTCATTGTCTTGCAGTATTTCCCAATCTTTTCAGAGAACAGGATTCAATCCAGTGCTTCATCTTGCTCTTTTTAGAATGAAATGCTTCTAGAGGGTTGTTTGGCATGAGTGAACTCAGCCAGCCTGGTGCTTCAGCAGGTCACAGGGCACTTTTGTCCTGGATGTTAGAGCTGAAATATGTTGCTTTTCCATTCTGTGAACAGACAGCAGCTGGCAGCGAGGTAGTAGCTTTAAAGTTGATATAAAACAGCCCTAATTTGCAAAACTATTAAACGAAAATCCATCTATTTGTCCACTCTGCAAATATTTATCTATGTTGGGTTTTTTCTACACGGATGGTGCAATAGTGCAGCCGGGTTAAGCCAACCCAGAGCTCTGAAGGAGGCTGCCGTCCCCTTCTTGTGCTCCCATTCACACGGCTGCATTTGCATTCACGTGGTTGAACAGTGACTGAATCAGCTCGGTGATCTCACTTTTTAAAAACCTCCCTGGGTTAGTTTTCAGGCAGATCAGAAAGCTGGCCTGACTTACCAGGTGCTCCTTAATGTCAGCAGCGAGGCAGGAGAGTGGGCTGGGAGGAAACTGCCTCCGGAGGGAGGTGATGAAAGGGGCACGGCTGCAGCTTGGACAAAATGCTGGAGTTCCCTGCTGGTCTCACTTCAAGCACCCTCACAAACCATCGAGATGGAAATGAGCCGTAGGAAGACAGGGGGAATTCTGAAACCAACTTTTACTGAAGAAGATTTTTTTAAAAAAGCATGATGCAGATAATCCTGCTGAAGTCAATGACACAGTGGAGTTGGACTGCTCTGGGCACATGTATGAATTTTTGTGAGTTCTGAAACCAACTTGTACTGAAGAGAATCTTTTAAAAAACAAGGTGCAGATAATAATCCTGCTGAAGTCAGTGGCACCCTGGAGCTGGACTGCTCTGGGCACATGTATGAATTTTTGTGAGTTCACAGCTGAAGGTGATGGCAGCTCTGCCTGCTCAGTACCCCAAGAGCCAGTTCCTTTACAAATTGATCTGAATGCACAGAAGTTAATCCAGGAATTAAAAGGTTGAGCCTTCAGCAGAGTGGTTTTAGTGCTCATAATAGCTGAGCAAATGAGAACACAGATTAATAAAAACCTCGTGGCTTCCTTGTAAAGCTGAGAACTCTTCTTTAGAGGCAGAGAACTGAGGCTCATCATCATCTGCTGGAGATCACAAAAGCTCCTTGCTGTAGACAGTAACAGAACAAACTCTGTATTTTATGTGATCTAGTAAGGAAATTACTGGTTTGGGGCTTTAGGTAGACTTTGCAGATTGCTTTTAACACGTCTTATTTCATAGAATTATATGCTAAAAACCATATCAGGGCAACCACTCCTCTCCCAGACACTGAACTTTAAAGTCTGTGCAAAATAATAGCAGTGCTTAGTGAACCAGCTTTGAGATTCTATTTTCCCAGAGACAAATACCGTGCTTTTCCACTACTGCTTTATAGAAACTACTGAAATATCTTTGCTAACATTCTTCCTCTGTAAGGATAATTTAAAAACCCTGCATTCAGGAACCTAACTGAGAAGTTTTAAACAACCCAAACCTTACATGCACCTTGCTGTCAGCTCTGTTTATGATGGTAGAGAGCCTGCACAATGTGGAAAAACAGTAATTAAAAAATAAAAGATTAATCACATTTGCGTTACCAGCAAGTGACTAACACGGTTGTTTAGGGAGAAGAACGCCTAGTCTTAAATTTTAATTCTTGAACCTCTGAGGACAGAAAACGCTTTCTGCATGATTCCCTCGGGCCCGGTCTTGGCAGCCTCACTCATTTTTCGGGTGCATTTTTTTCCCCGCTGCCGGCTGCGCTGCGGGGCAGCACCTCCGCGGGCACGGCCAGAAATGCTCCTTGGCAGCCCGGGCAGCTCCTCCTGCCTCCACAGAGCTCCGAAATCCCCCGGGATCCCGTGCCAGAGCCGCAGCCAGGCAGCTCCGCTGCTTTTCCGTGCCGAGCTGCTTCTCCATCCTTATCTGATGCTCCGGCTCCTCCAGAACCGGTCCCCGCTGACTCACGGCCACCTCATCCCCGCGGCGCACCGGGAGGTGTTTTTCAGGCTGGATCGCACAAATCCCGGCAAATGACGCCTTGTTCCTCCCACAGCCGCTTTCTCCTGGCAGGCACTGGGTAAATTGTGTGTCGGACAAAGAGATTTGCGTGGCTCAAACCCCGTGCGAGCTCAGAGCGTTCAGTCCGCCCGCACCCGCTGCCCTCCTCCGTGGGACAGCACTCGGCACCTGCCGCGGAGAAATCAACTCCAGAATC
>VZTZ01038355.1:0-45074 GCA_013400955.1 Drymodes brunneopygia | reverse complement strand
TTTTTTTTTTTTTATTTTGGATTGGGTTTTTTTGCACCTAATGCTTTAGTGTTTGTCTCTACAATGGACTTTTCTCAAAACACATCTCATTGATTCATTCAGGAATAGCAGGTTTTGCTGCCACTATCCCCTCCTTTGCAGAGGGAGGGAACTGGTTCTGCTGCAGTGTGCCTCAATAAGTCTTCCGCAATCTATGGGGCTACAGGAAATTTTTATCTACTTCTCATTTCTTTAAAAAATATTCTAACCCCAAAAGAATTCATATCCTGCTTACATATACAATATAGTCAATTGAAAAAAAATATATGTGGACATATTTCCAGTACTTGTTCTTATGGCAAGCTCAAGAAACATTTCTTTGCTGTGTTTCAGTATTTAAAAGCTTTTCTTTCTTATCAGTATGTTAAAAGCCTTAATATCATCATGGTGTAATGTAACGATAATTTGATGTGATTGAACAATACTAATAGAACACAATAGTTAATAATAGTTAATAATGTGATGTGATGGACAGTCATAGTTGTTCACATGTTATGTTGATGGGCTGGTCTAAATAGCTAGTGTTTCAAAAGACATCATATCAGAAAACATAGACTGCATAGCTTCTCCTGAAACCCTAAGACATGATTATAATAATCAGCTTACTGCTTTGCACTTGCTGGAAGCTGTTTGCTATTTCTGTAGGTTCAAACTAGTGCTGTTATGTCATCACAAAGAATTTCAGATGAGATCGCACCAGAAAGAGAACTTTTATTTGTAGAGGTTTTATATATTTATGCATTAAAATAATGTGTAAAAAGGTATCTTCCAAAAACACATATTGCTTCAGAAATATAATGAAAGAATTTTCATGAGAAGAAAATAATTTTGAACTTCTCAGTGCATAGACAATCATACAAATCCTTCTTTTTTCCCCTGTATCATGTCAGTGCCTTTTATATCAATGCTTGAATACTTTTTTATTTACTAAGCTTGAAGAATTACTTCATCATTCCAAGGAAAGATTCCCCAAAATGAGTCAATAGTAGAGTTTGGTAGGAGTTTATATTAATCTTACTAAAGACAGAGTATAAGTGATTTTTAAAAAGCCATTTAAAATTGGAGAAAAGAAACACAGCTTTATATCTTCTGTATATAAATAATGTCCTTCTTTATATCTTTAATAATATTACAGTATTAAATAGAATATCAAATCACTATGCTATAGATTTACAACTACTATGTCTGGGTCTTCCTCCAATGCCTGAATATCCTAGGCTATGATTATGTTTACAGATTTCCAACCTCTATGGCAATCTTCTGCCACTGTTACTTTTCTAAAACCTCCCAATTTTATACATTTAGTATCAATCCATATTACAGTATGCTGGAGAGCAGTGCCTTGGAGAGGGACCTGGAGGCCTCGGTTGGCAGCAAGTTAAATGTGAGTCAGCAATGCCCTGGCAGCCTGGAGGACAAACCCTATCCTGGGGTGCATCAGGCCCAGCATCACCAGCCAGGCAAGGGAGGGGATTGTCCTGCTCTGCTCTGCACTGGGGAGGCCTCACCTCAAGTGCTGGGGCAGTTTGGGTGTCAAAATATAAGGAAGATATAAAACTATTAGAGAAAATCCAAAGGAGGACAACAAAGATGTCAAAGGGCCTTAGGGGGCAGCTGAATGAGGAGTAGCTGAGGTCACTTGGTCTGTTCAGCCTGGAGAAGAGGAGATTGAGGGGAGACCTCACTGAGACACTTCCTCATGAGGGAAGAGGAGGGTCAGGCATTAATCTCTTCACCCTATTTACCAGTGACAGAACCCAAAAGAGTGGCCTGAAGTTGTGTCAGGGGAGGTTTAGATTGGATATTAGGAAAAGATTTTTCTCTCAGAGGGTGGCTGGGCACTGGAACAGCTCCCCAGGGAAGTGGCCACAGCACCAGCTTGGTGGAGCTCAAGAAGTGTTTGGACAATTCTCTCAGACTCATGGTGTGACTCTTGGAGATGGTGCTGTGCAAGGCCAGGAGCTGGATTTTGATTATATTCATGAGTCCCTTCTAATTCAGAATCCTCTGTGATTCTATGAAATTCAATGATAAAAAGAAGCATGAAAAGCAAAACTAAAATATCAAAGATGATAGTTGCAGATATATACACCATATTAATTAAATTCCATTATTTTTTGGAAGAAAAATCAGAAATATAACTACCAGTTTTCTAGAATGAGTATAATATCCACAGTTTATGACAGATATATTCTATATTTTTTTTTGGCCTTATTCTATTAGAATGAAGGAATTCATGCTACTGGAGCATATTTTTCTACCTCTTAGCCACATTTTAACACATATTAATGCATGCTGACTTGTGGGAAAAACCTGTAATCTTTACAGAAACTTTCTTTAGCACTATAACTGAAGCTAGATTTATAGGACAGTGTGCCAATTGTGCAGCTTTTAATCTCCTAAAAAGTTACAGATTACACCTCAAATTTTGCAGTATTAGTGAAAAGAGATAAACCTTCACTATGTAGGTCTAATAAAAAATTGAGGTGTTCTGGTTTTGCCTGGTTCTTACTGTAGACAAAAAACTACCCATGAAAAACGTTTCAATTTTTAGTCTCTAAAATAGTGAAAAGTCATAGAAATTGCCTTTAGGAATTTGGAAATACTTGTGTTATATATTTTAAGATTTATAAAATTATCAAAAGATTTAGCAGGGACATACCTTACAAGTAAATTTACTATCTCTATTAAAGCATTCCTTTCCTTTCCTTGGAGCATGAGTTCAAGGAAAACTCCTGAGGAATCTCTGGTGTGTCAGCATGGGTGTGTGAGTGTATGTAGGCACCCAGTGCAGGTGTGTATTAGCAAAGGGGATCTGGAGTGGGCCTGTGGTCTCAGGTACTCTCATATGTCCAGCTGAGAGCAATTGTGGAGACAGGGATCCAGGGGCAGCTAGAGGGATTGAGTGTTCACGTCCAACTTGTGGGGAAAATCCATATTATACGTACAGATATATCTCGTATTATGGATCTGTCTGATAGAAGAGAGGCACAGGATGAGGCCATTGATGCTGTGTTCATGTGAGTGCTTTGTGTGTCTGTGAGTGGTCTGTGTGGCCGGATGTGTTTATATTTGCATATGTATTGTAGAGTTTGTGTGCCTACTGGGAATACAAGCTCAAGTTCACTATTGTTGGTCCAGGGAACATGGAGCCGTGTCAGCCCTGACTTAGGTAGCTGGATTTGACTTTCCTTGAAGACGTGCTGCAAGGTAAAATATGTCTTTTCCCTGAGGTTACTTGATAGCTCAGCATAGCTTTCTGAACTACATGGTGTCCTGAGACACTTTTAAAGTTACTTTTCCCTCTAGTCCATCCCTTGCCCATGTTGGGAGTATGGTTTCAGCTCAGCTTGTTTGATAACTAGACTAGGACAAATTTTTGGATGCTATACTGCTGCACCCAAAAAATTTGGTCCTACAGGTGAGCTATTGAAACACAGCCATTGACACAGCCATGTAGATTCAGAGATAGCTTAATAGACTGAAGCAGGGAAGAATACCAGCAACATATATATATATTTTAGAATTGTGTCAGAAATAAAATTATGTGTAATGAAAAAAAAAAAACCCAAACCAAAGGAAATTAACAAAAGAAAGGCAACCCAAAGGAAAATTATATATAGTGGAAGTGAGAAGTGTTCACAGCAGGTAGATTGGAAGCCAGATTGAAAACTATCAAAGAAGATGGAAAAGGAAGAATATTTACAGAGATGGAACAAAGCCAGTATTTCAGATATCTATGTGAGAAAATACAAAATGAGGTAATGACAGGCTTATATGTTTTGGGTTTTTTTTTTAAATTGGACATATTTAAATAAATGGAATCAGAGATTTGTGCCTAGATAGGTATAAGTAGATGATGGAAGTTGGATTGGAGAGAATGTTAAAAGAAAAGTAGCCAAATAGAAAAAATCTTGGAGAGTTCTAGACAAAGAGTATTTGGTAAAAAACTTGCAGAGTTCTTGCACTGAAAAAGAAGAATAATTATTTTGTCAGAATGTGTTTTGGAATAGAATAATGTGTCAACTTGTCTCTGAATTCGGTCCATTCCTACCACATACACCCAAGCACTCAAAATTTTATCTGATGTGTGTGTAAAATATCCACTTTAAAACTACCACAGCTCATAAAGCACTTTGCAGCTTCTGAAACTGAGGAGATATATATATATATATACTTGTATACTTGCAGAAAGACTAACAGTCACAGCTGTGAAGGTTCTACGAAATGGGAGCAAGAAACATCAAGAGTGCAGCAAGTATTCTACTTTCAGCAGAAAGAAATCTGATGATCTCTGTGCCAAAGGGGAAAGAATAATAATCCCTAGCACTTTCTCAAAAATTAATGTGTTGAGAATTTCTTCTTGTGCCAGAGTGTAGTGATCACATAAACACTGAGTACTGGAGCAAGACATCAATAAGGAAAATTCAAGATTTTAACAGCAGTGAAAGAACTGATACATTCTGCTATGGATGCTATCTTTTTCTGTGATCGGTACTCAATGTTTGATAGGAAAGTGGAAAAACCTTAAACATTGTATATGAAGGCCAGAGAAAAAAATTTTCCCCATCTGCTGTAAGTGATAAGCAGAGCCATGAAATACACATTTAGTATAATAAAATATTTGAAACATAGATTTACAGCTGAATCTAGTGCTAGGGCTATTTTAAATGGGAGTGCAACTGGGACTACAACTTTAAAAAAAGCTCTTACAGATAGAAGTAGCATTTTTGGATGTAAATCCCTGCAAAAGCAGGATGCTTGACAATATTCTTTTCACTTGTTATTTAAAGTGTGCAAGGCACTGAAGTTTTCTCTAGTTCCCTTGCAAAGCCATTTTATAACTCATTATGGAAAAATATTTTATATAGCAACTTCTTTTAATATTTATGTATTTATTTATTTATTTTTAATTTCTTTTCCCATGGTTAAGATATTTTCTCTGTCTTCAGTACCAATACTGTAACTTTTTTTTTTTTAATCTTCAAGAGAAGCATTTTATACTTTATTTAAGACATGCCCATGTGTCAATTCTTCGGACATCTTCTGAAGTCTTTCCTGGTAAAGAGGTACCTATAATAGAAAGAAACATATCAGGTACAAGGGGCTGGTCTCCAGGCAGGTGTATATAATGCATTTATATGTTCCTTGTCTATGGCATTGGTTTCTGTTCAGATTATGGGAGGATTTTCATTTCCTAGGCAGTAAGATATTCTGCTTAATATCCCCTCTAGCTGTGTTTTATTGTCACAGTTTAGTGGTTCCCCAGAGTCATTGCATTTTGCTGACATGAGGGATAACAGGAAGGTTTCTACAGAAAGTGTGACGGAGGAGAAAGTGTTACCTCTTTTTCTTAACAGAGGTGATACGATGGCATCTAAATATTTCAGATATACTGAGACTGCTAAGTATGAAGAGTAAAAGTAAACACTGCAAAATTGTTCTTTAAAGAGCAGCTAAGCAGATTATTACAGAATAAACGTATCCCTTAACAGAAACACAGGAGAACAGTGGGTACGCTTGTATATTCATCTTTAAAAATTTCTTTTATTTTTTATTGTCCTTATTCCACTGGCTTCTCCTAAGTGCAGTTCTGGGTCATTTGTCTTTTCTCCAAAAGGCTTGATCATGTAGGCTTGACATTTTACTTTCTGCTGCTTTTAGCAAAGATAGACCAGTTTGATGGATGATAATATTGAAATACACAACCTGCTGAGAATATCTTGCATAATTTAAAAATATAATATAGTTGTGTGAGGGTTTATCAGCATATCTAGAACACATTGACAAGATGTTCTGCATAATTCTAAGTATCACTTTGAGGTCTTAAAAATTATTACAGTTGTCTGTGGAATGCTGAGAAGAATAAATCTGTGTCATCTGTTCTTTAAAGGATGCATGCTGTCTTCTTAAGCAGAAAGCACAACATTTGGAGAAGACATTATGTTTTCACCCAAGGCATAACTAGTATCTGGAATTATAGATTGGCAAATTACAATTTGCCCACACATAGCTTCCCAGCCTCACTAATTTTACTGAAACCTCAACATCAGAAAGCACTGAGTTCCTGCCTTCTTTTTTAAAGCTTCTTTGGTTTTGTTTACACTACAGAATGGTTTCTATTCCCCAAAGCCATTTATCATATCTACTCTGTGTGTGGATGTCTTGAATAATTTGGAAGTTCTCAATTAAGGTTGAACTTGTTGATCTTGGCAGTCTTCTCCAACCTTAATGATTCTATATCACAATAATAACCCATGCTTATCATAAAATCTTTGTTTTAAAAAGACCTCAGGTGATCTAGATGATCAATTAGTCCAGCTTCCCTCTCAGAGCAGGTCTAGTTACAGAAGGATAACAACTGTGCATTGTCCAGTTGTGTTCATGAGGATCTCTAAGGATCAAGAAATCTCGACCTCAACCAACTATTTCCTCTTTCAGGATAAATGAATTTATGATACCACTGAACTTCCATATAAAGACTTACTATAATTATAAAAGACTGTAATTTGTTTGTTTGTGTTGGGGTTTTTGTTGTTGTTGTTTTTTGTGTTTGTTGTTCTAGGATTTTTAATATAAAGCATGGGGAATTTTCAGAATGCATTAGACCATCAATGAGATGAGTTTTACAAGCAAGCCAATATACATTTTTCTACTAAAGCACTATCACTGCAAAAATTTTCAAATGAAGACCTGGCAACATCTCATCAAAGAACTATTTGCATTATGCATTTATCCACTGAAGTTACATAGCTGTTGGAAATATTTGTCTAAGCAAATACCCAGATAATAAAACCTCTTGCAAATGCAATTGCATACATTGTGATAACAGATTTATTCTGTGAAAAAGTAAAGCCATCTGTAACAGAATTAAGAAAAATACCTTCTCTTGATAACCTGAAATGTTGTGGAATTTGCTGAATTATTCAAAGTCACATTAAGTTCTGAGTCTTAGACAAATTTCATAAACCTTGCAAACATGACTTTAATTCTTATCATCACTCCATCTCTCCTTCCCCAACTCAGCCACCTGAATACAATTTTATTGAGGGCTTTCACTTAATGAAATAGGGCAAATAATTGCAGTATTGTCTGGGATAAACCATGAATTTTCTGTAGTAGTTACACTTGAACACCTAAGTCTCCATTTGCTGTTTTTTTTTCAATTTCTTTAAAGATTTTACAAAAGAAAAGTGTCAAATAAATGCAATTCTGTCATTTGAATTATTCTCTCTTAATTAACTAGAAGTACAATTCCTAAGAGGACTTTCCTGGGAAAAATGTTTTAATATTTAAATGGAAATGTGGCACCAGTGTAGACCATAACACTGTAGACCTAAATTACAGTACCTCCATTCCCAGTAACAGACCTCAGGCTGTTCATTAACTCTGCATGGACTTGGGACTAGGATTTTGAGGCTTGCTTTGTACGGACGTATCTTGATCTTCCAGGAACTTTTGTTTTAGGTTAGTTAACGGCAACAGTACCACAGGCAGATGACTGTTAGATTGTTAGTTTTAGTTGTTTATATTTTGTTGTTAAACAATTATCACCATAACTTTCACTAATAGTACTGATCAGTAGCCATTCATGCAGAGTGATCTATGACCATGGAATATAATACATGAGAGCAGTCTTTAAAATGCAGGCACAGGATGAAGCCAGAAAGCCCAGGGCTTCATGCAGGTCATGGATCACCCGTTAGTGGCCATCAAAGGAAAGCAACTTAAAGTGACAAGTGATGAGGTTATGGGAATGAAAAAGAGAAAAAAAGATCATGTATGAAGAAAGAGCAAGGCATACTGTGTATTAGAAAATGTCTTAGAGTAGTCCTCAGTGAATTCTAGGGGAAGGAGGCAGAAATCCCGACCATCAATACACCACAAAGAATTTGTCATACTGAAAATTTGCTGCAACCCTTCCAACACCCAGTTTCTTAAGGACCCAGAGCAGCACAACAAAGGCAAAATTGCAGAAATAGGAATAGAAACTGGAAAATCGGTATGTATATTCAGATTAAAAAAAATAACATCTGAATTATGGGAAACTGAGGTATTTTGAACATCATAATATGGCAGACTTCACACTGAGTGCCTACACCAAACTGGAAGGGAGTATATGAGAGAAATTCTGAACACTTTCATTAGACACCCAGTTATCTTGCATTAATAACTCCCAGAATCTTTATTGACTGCAATATAAAAAATTAGGAGAAATATGTACTTCCGTGTCTCAGATGTGTTGAAGTTTGTCAGTGGCATCCCTTGGAACAGAGAAATTTCTCATAGACTCAGTTTGGACACATTCACATTGTCTGAGAAATTAGGACATCATTTTCTGTCCTGGGGTCCAGCCTGGCTTGGTTTTTCATGGTAATAAGCTGAGCCAAGGGTATAACATCACAAAGCATCTCGGGAAAGTAGAATCAGGCAACCCTGAAGTTATTACAACAGTGAGCTATGTTAAAAACCTGTGAGACAGCCAAAAATGATTTTTTTTTTTTTGTCGTGGAAATTAAGGACATATAGTCCCAGCTGTTTATTCTCAATCTTTATGTGAATTTCCAACAGGTATCAGCTGGTATTCCATTCAGTGTCTAAAAGTAAAATTCAGTCCTAATCTTTTGTTAGTCTTCTAAACTTTCCTCTTTCATGTGAACAGAGCAGATTCATACAGCTTTTCTGATCTTCCTGCATGTGTAGAAACACCAGTGCCAGCAATAAGAGTTCTCTGCAAGGAAGAAGAGCAGAATAGATAATAAGTGCTCTATTGTGCAGACAGGAGAGGAGAATTTAGTTTTAATGATGCCATTACTTTCGGCTAGACTGCTAAAAATTGCTGCACTGAATAAACCAATAGATGCTTTTTGTCAAATAACTGGAATGTCTTTCATGAAACTTAATTTTTTTACAGACACTTTGTAGGGCAATTAGGGCAGCTTAGCAAATTCCTTATTTCCCACTGGACACTGTAATTCTCAACAAACTAATTAATATTTTATCTGAAAATGCTACATACTTTCATTGTTGTTTATTTTTAATTAAAATTAAGGTCCTGAAACAGTCAATGACAATTACAAATACATGCAAGGCATTTAACATAACAATTTGAATTTTTAATTATTAATTATCACACTGACATGTTAATTATTTCCGGCTAAAACACAGGATACTTTACTTAAATACTAATATAACTGCACTACCCATTTTAACTACTGAGAAAAGTTAGATAGTGCCTGTACAGAATTTTAAACCTTAGATAAAACAATAGTACAGGGGATTTGTCTTGTGAAAGATTAAAATGTTTATCATGAGTAAATCTTATATTTGAGTAGTGGAAGACAGTAATGCACTTACACTGTAACAGTGAAAATAACAAAAGGCAAGTTTTAAAAGCTTTTCAGGAACCAATCCAACTATGTGTTTAAACATTACAAAATGCACCATTGCATAAAACAGAACAAACAAGACGGGCATCTAAATGTATCCCTCGTGGAAACTAATTTTTACAACAAGATGTATGCTAGAAGTCTCTTAACATCAGCTGGAACATGTTGCTGTCTCAAAACCATCATAAATTTACAGGAAAGACCAAGGGTTTTTTTGTTAAGACACCAAATGTAACATCACTGCTTTTCCCCCCATTGCTTTATCCAGAGGAGCTAAAGTCTAGTTAACATTTTGGGCTTCAGGATCAAGAAAGGACAAATTTAAAATGTGAACCAATTCTGATTGTTTCTGGGTTTAACTTCTTTCATCATAGAATGGGAAGAAATAGCTGCTTGGGGAAAAAAAATGGAAGGCTTATTTTGACACAAATAATAAGAATGGAAGAAAATACAGTTCTTTTCTGTTCCTCGTGAGCAGGAGAGTCATTGTATCCTATGAGAGATCTATCCCATTTAACAAAGAAAACAGAAAAGAACTCAAAAGTTCTGCAGTTACTTAGTTGTGACTTCACAATTCTGCATGTATAGTTCAATACATGTTGCTGTCTGGCACATAGGTTTGGCTGGTTTTAGTGGATGCCAACATAGTCAGTCTAATTTATAACCATTTCTCAGGACCCTTTATGCCTTTTCAAGCCAAACTGTGCATGGTACTATTACTTGGGACTGCTAGTAATGGTGTTTTAAAACATACTTTTCACAAACAAATTCTATGATCAGCTCTATCAAAGTATATTCAAAATTTTTTGTAAATACTCTCTTGGAGTCAGCTTTATTTCTGTCAAAGATATCAAAGACTTTTCAAAGTTGCACCTCTCCTGTTTTATAGTCTCATGATTATTTATTATTTTCCCCCATGTTGTTGAAAACAGAGATAGAAATTCTGTTCACATGTACATGAATACACCCTCAGATTTTATAATGATGTCTTAATACCTATGAAATTATTAAAAATAATTATTTTGGTGAAGAAAATTATTACATTGGTAGTTTCTGTATTCCTTACAGGAAACATTTTCTCTGCAAACTCCATTGTTTCATCAGGTTGCAAAACCTTGGACCTATAATCTTCTGGAGAATGTCAATAATGTAAAATTTATGCTCTGTGCTTTGTGCAAATTCTGCTGTTGGAGCAGTCAATGGGGAGAAAATTTTCTGGTGTATAAGCTTGCTGATAGTGGGTTAAATACTGAAATACATTGGAGATGAGTCTAGCTTGATTTATTGGGCTTTACTATTTTCTGAGCAAATCCTATTCCTTGGCTGAGCTCAAACAGAAAAGGATATAAAAATGCATTAACTGCAGATTGTCTTGACAAATGTCCTTAGCACTTGTAACATTCTGCTTTGGCTGAACTGAAAAAGGAAAGATGTTAAGAATTTCTATAAACTATTTCTTTTATACAGACTTATGGTTATTCCTACCAACATCAGCTGTTTGCTTCTCTAGAAAGGAAGTAAGGATGGAAAGGAGGAAAGCGAAGCCAAAGGGAGAGAGGGCGAGAGGAAGGAAGGCAGAGAGGGATATAGGGACAGAAGAAGGGATGGAGAAAATGAAATTCAGACTGTCTGATAGATAAAATTTTAGTATTTACTCATATGACAGATATAATAGTAAGGTCCAGTTGAAATATAATTTAGATTGTGGCTAAGTCTTTATTTCTATTGAACTGTATTTTTTAGGGAAAAAAAGAATTTCTTTCTTTCTTTGAGAATTGAAACTTGTCTCAGGTACTTCAGAAAGGAAAACCACTTCCCATAAGATTTTGAGTGAGACATTGTTCCCAGTATAGAAAGAAAAATGGAACAATAATGCAGAAAAACAAGAAGAATTTTCCTACCTTGAAGACAGGTAATTAATTCCAATCTTAAAAGCATTTTTGCACATAAGAGGCATTTTCCAGGAATGAAAAATAAACTTTTGATTACAAGCTTTCAGAAAATGCTGAATCAATCTTCATATATTTAAAAAAAATACTGAAATGTTAGACGAGACAAGCATGAAAACTAGAATTAGATTTAGGAAACATGATGCTTTTGTCTGAAGTACATGCAGAAGATTAATTTTGACAGTTTATATATCAATGGTTTTTCTAGACAACTTTCATTCAATGTGCTAATCTTCAGTCAGAAATAGGACGTTTTCAAATAACACCTTGAGTATAATACTAGTTCATCTATTTTTGCCCTATATGAAAGAAGCAAATTTTAAACCATTACTGTTTAGAGAAACCTCCTGAAACTCTTTTGATGTAAAACCTAAAATTTCATAGCTCTTGCTTTCATCACCACAGTTAGACTCCTAGCGTGTTCAGCAAGTATTCTCCTCTAACACTCTGCAGAGGTCTTCAGATCATAATAATGCCTGGGATATTTCCAGTTCTTGACCTGCACGTTTCTTCTTGAACATAAAAATATAAGGTCAAAAGTACTGGGTTAGATCAACATCTTACCTCTGATAGCAGCCAAATGTCAATCTATCATAAAGAGCATAAGAAAAGGGAAAGCACATATTTTCTTCTAATAACCTTCATCTTTCAAAAAACAGTGACTTGTCTAATAAAGTGCTTATGTAACCCAAAATTGTTTTCTTTTTCATAAACTAACACAGCATTCCTTTGAAATATGTAAACTTTTGCGAAAAAGTTCCCCAGTCTAACTACACATTGCTTGTATGCAGGAAAAAAACCAGCAGTCTTTTGCACTGTACCCTGGAATTCAAGGGAGAAGTCTATACTGCAGTGAAGTCAGGGATTTGATGATCTGTTGGGTTTTTTCAGATTTCTTCACAAGTCCTCATTTCTTTACCACTTTTGCATACCTTAAGTGAGTAATCCTTATACAGATTATTTATGTGGACATAAATGCAGTAATACTTTTCTGCCCAATTAAGCCATTAGAGATAAAATTAATCTCAGCTATCTTGTTACCTGTGTAAAGCTAATATGGATATTCTCCTTTTAACTGTAGAATCAAAACGGATACTCAAACTCTACATTCTAAAGTTTCATTATTTGCATGAATTAGGAATTCAGATTAAATTGACCAGATGAAATACAATGAAATAGACTGTAGATATTAAGCTTGTATGAGAAGAGTTCTCATCCTAGGAGCTGCTAAATTGCTATGAATGTGTATTAGGTAAGGTATCCTACATTTAACCTTACATAAGCTCAGCTTCAAATCCCTGCCTCAGGCTAAACATAACACAGCCTCAATCAACACTCCAAAGCCACTATGTCACTTTGAATATGTCAGACATAAGACTGATACATATGTCTGGCCCTTCCCTTCCTTTTCCTTTCCCTGTCTACACCTGAATCTCATACAATTATGATATGCTGCACCATGTCCCCTTGGTTTATGGCAGGTTTTGTTAGATGTAGTAGTTTGGGACAGTCTATTTCCTGCAAATAAATTGCGCCTGGAGATACTAGAGGCTGAAAATGTCATGCTACTGGTTTCTGGCATCTCTCACAATAAGGGATCTTACAATCAAAAAAGCCCCTGTTCTTTCTTGAAATCTTATTTAGCAATGAGCTGAGTACCCACTATCTCACCAGCCAAACCCCAGAACCCCAGAAAAAGTGTAAGTTCTAAAAACTACATTTTGATTCAAATTCCCTGTTTTAAATGTGTATTCAAAGCATGAGTATGCTAAGCAACCCAAATGTTTTCTTTATAGAATACTGTTGAGGTCTTTACATTCTCTGAATATTTATTGATTCTGTGCCAGCTTTTCATTACTCAGTAGCAGATAACTTTAATGAGATTTTTGAAATTCAAAATAATCAAATACAGTATATTTCCTTGAAAATTCACCATAAAATGTTACATTTCATTTTTTTCAGTATTGCAGGGAGCTTCTCACATGCCTTACTTTTTTTGGCATTTAAATATTCTTGGATATAACGTGGAATTCTTCAGAAAATTATCCAGATATAATGTTCTAAAAATGTTATGCATAATATTGTGCTGGCTTAAGAGTTCCTATTCAAATGAATGAGATTTCTGCTTTATACTTAATTTTGATAGAAATAGAAGTACCAATGCTAGGCATTTGAAGATTCAGAAATCAATAAACTGTTATATTTGGCTGTAGGGGTATGTGTTTCTGAAATATTGTGACTGCCTGTTGAACTGCTGTTCTGATGTAGCATTGAAGGTTTCCACCATTGCCTTCAGTAAGGATTAGCGATTTGTTCATCATTGCATTAAAATTTAAAATGAAATAATCAACAGATGTCATATAATCTGTGAAATAAAGTTTTAATAATCATCCAAAATGAGAGAAAATATTTTTCACATTTTTTTTCTATAAAAAGATTCTGGTCTTAAATTGCAAAAATTATAAGAAAAAAGCTTCTGTCTCCCCTCTCCAAGTTCTGTGGGAAAAGCAGAAGATAAAAAAATAATTCTGTTTAATTTAGGTTTATAATAATATATAAAACTTTAGTGAAAAGTATATGGATAAAAAACATATACCTGGGAAATATTGCTCTGCTTTAGCTTGGGAAAGGTTGTGTGTAGATGGCAGAAGGAAGAGGAGAAAAGTGGAGATTTCCCAATAAGATTTTAAGCAAAAAATTTGTGAGGGTCTCATTTGTCATGCTCTATCAGTTAGAAGCAGAAGCAAAGCAAAGCTTATCTCTTGCATAAATGTTGAGCAAGAATGATCACTGAACAGTAGGCACCTACTAGAAGAAGCAAACTTTTTGAGAGCTCTCAGCAGAGAGTTTAAACACTGAAGAAGAAAATAAAAATGAAAATGAGAGTAGTTTCTTTTTGTTTTTTCTATAAAAATGATTGGCCATATAAGGAATCCAAGAAGGTTTATAATGCATCTGACACCAGGGTCATTTAAAAAAAATAAAAAAGGGGTTTATTTGTTTTTGGGGTTTTTTTTCCCTAAAATGCATGCTCTAATATGAACAGGTATCAAATAATGAAATACAGTAAGTTGAGTTGCCTTGGGGACCAGAATAGCTGAATGGCACAGTTTCATTTTGTTTCATTGCTTTCAAATCTAAGTAACCTTTATTTTGTGGTTTTGTGTAAATGGAAATAAGAATTTCTTTGAAAGATGATGCGAAAACAATGCTGATACTAATGAATGAATTGCAAAATCACAAAAATGTGTCTAGGGTAGCTGGGGGCTGTGAACTAACCAGTAACCACTCAGAATCAAATTTAGTATATAAAGTCCTCTTGGTTCATTTAATGATATAACTATTCTGTCAAACCAAACTAAAAGTCTAGCAGCTTCTTTAAAGAGATCCAATTCGCTTTGTAATACAAAAAGAACATTTAGCACCATGCTGACATTTAAATGTCCAGACATGAAGGAAGGGCTGAAATCTTTATGTTAAAAAAAAAGGCAAATTTAATTTGGTATATTAATCCCTGGAGATTTGTCAGTCTGAGTGATTTTCTATAGACAAAGGATTCTTAAACTTTTTTAGAGAGAGATCGCAGTTATGGTCTGGCTGCAATTCTTCCCACTTCCCAGTTTCTCTGATTATACTTCTCAAATGTCAGTCTTTTTGCCTTTATCTCTTCTCAGGTTGAATCATACAATTCTCCCACTGTTAGACTTAACAACAGCGCCCTGTATATCAGCTGTACTAACGTGCCAAATCCTGAGGCTTTACTACCTGAGGGATTTGACTTCTCGAAACTGTGGACAATGATGAATATGCCCAAGTACTTTTCTCAATGTAGAACATTTATTACTTTTAAAAATTTTAAAAAAGCAACTTCTATGGAAAGATTTTAAAGTTTTGAAAGTCTATACATTTCTCCCCTAGGCCATTCTGTCCTTCATAGTGAGTTATATAAAGTTAGTATTCTGATGGCAAACTTCATAAAAGAAGAACAAACACTGTCACCCAGTGACAGATAATTTTCCCCATATATTAGTAAAAACTACAGGCCTTCACTGTTTAGCTCGGAACCTCAGAGAGCTGAGCAGATTGTGACCACTGAGTGCATAAATAGAAGCCCATATATACCCAAGATTAAAGCACAGGGACCTTCACTGGCCCTACATTCTCCCCATTGAGCAAACCAAGATGCTGAGGACTCAGGGACAATCATCAGCTCGTTGCTTACAATGGACCATCTCCATTAAATTTAGCACTCAAAATGACCTAGGAAGGAGAAGCATAGCACAAAGAATTTGAGCTTATACTTATAAGACTTTCTATATAACAATTTTGGCTCTGATGCTAATGACCCTTTTGTCCATTATTCTGTATGGCAAGTGTCAGTACTGCTGTAACAGGTAAAATGACAAGAGTAGAATTCTGATGAGACTGATTTGTTCAGATTTTACTTTATCCATTTCTGCCTTTTTGTACAATTTCATATCCTATTCTCATTGTACAGCTGATTTCATAACTCCTTGCTGGACTAAGCCTCACACCTTATCACTATAGTCTAACTTGGCTTTGTAATAAATTCTAATTCTATCATCTACAGGCATGACCTCTCCATTTTCAGCCTGGGCATATGAGCTGCTAGAGAATTCACAGTCACACAAGCCAACAGGTAGAACAAGAAAGCTGACTGGCCAAGGAGTTTGAAGGTTTAAATGCCAGCTACCAGAGGAGAGTAAGGTCTAGATCCAGCTACTGCAAAGATTGAGTGGCTGGAGCCAACTACAGGGGAGGACTGAATTTCATATCTGCATTTAACCATTAGTGAACTTCAACCTAAGTCAGCTGATGAGAAGTTCAGCACCTGGAAAACAACCGGGTTGCAGCTGGTGTTTGGATCTAGGCATTGATATTGGATGAAAAAAAAGTACACATTAATATTTTCTTCTTAAAGAAGAAAGCACCTCTTTCTCAAAGTTAAACAAAGCCTTCTAGAATCATTATTATAATGGGTTGTAGTTTTAGGAAAAGAATTGCTTCTGGGGTTCTTATAAGACTAAGTCTCTAGGTACAGAAAACAATATACTAGAAATGTACTTTCTTTGATCAGATAAAAGCTGCTTAAGGATTCAAAGGCCTATTACCTCAGACTTAATAGTTCAAGTTAATAACATCCCTTCTTTTATACACTGTGCACAGTAAACACTTTCATTTTCATTAACAGCATTTACTGATTTGGAAACCATGTGCATTAAAAGGAGCATCTTGTACTGTAGTTGACACTAATTTTATTCTTAGAATCAAGAACAAGAAAAACCTGCAACCACCTATATGCTCATGACTAAGTTTCAAGCTATATCTCTACTCTGTAGTCTGACAACTCAGTCTAATTTTAATAAAATCTTGAACACGGGCTTTAGGATATAGAATTAGGTACATCATGGTAGCTCAGTAATTTTCAACCATTTCAGGTAGTTTGGTTTAACTGGTTAGTAATAAGAATTTGTCTCTTTCTCCAGATGAAAGTAATGGAATTGTAAAACTTCTTTATATATTGTATAAACCAGTGATGACTACCTGATGACTTGTTAACAGATAATACAGGAAATGCTAAAATAAACATTATGTTTGCTATACCAGTAACATTTTCATAATTAACTCCTGTGGACATAAAATAACCACAAAAATGATGTTTTGATGTTCATCTGCCAAGGTAAGGAAGAATTTGTCTATAATGCTGTAAAAGGACCAATTAAGAAGCCTTAAATTAATGCGATTAAAAGGTAGTTGATTAGGCAACAAAATATTGACTCATTCAATTCATAATGTTATTATGAAATAGTTAATAATGTACTCACTTGTCAATAATATTACATTAATTACTATGAAGAAATTCCAGATGGAGAAAAGTAGAAAGAAGCAGTAATATCCATATAGTAAATATTAATGTACTATTTTTTATGCAAATACTGCTTAAAATATTAAAACATTACCTTAAATTTATGAGTTTGGAGGTAACACAATTTATACAGTACAAAAACTATTTGAAAGATATAGATGAGAACCATTTGTTAGAGTCAAACAGGTTAAGGATGCAATTCATCTTTATCTCTTTCAGGCATAGAAATGTAGCCATTTAATTCCAACTCTTCACTCAGAAGAGAGAGTTGAACCTGCAGAAGGTATTTTACCTCTCCTTAAGGTAACTGAATAATAACCTTAGGGTAAAGCAGCCTTTTAAAAACCTAATTCTTCACTGACTGTGGAAGAAATCTAGATTCATTTCTTTAGCCTTTATGTCTAAATATTTAGATAGATTTAGATTTATACTTATTAACTGAAGTAATTTAATACCTTATTGGCATAATTTTTCTTTTATTAGAAACTATTATATTAGAAATGTTGTACAGTTCATATCTTTTAAATCATATTAACACTCTTTTGATTACATGAGGCTAAGAGCATTACTTCCTAAAAATGTCTGCAACAAAAACAATAAAAATATCTTTGGACTTCCACTTTTTCTTCTATTTCTTTCATTTTTATAACTACTTTCTATGAGCTGGTTAAATTAAGAAAAAATTAGAATTATAGACAGAAGGGAATATCATATCTAATAGGTCTCTTCCCTATATTGAAATTCTAATGAAGAATAGCTGAAGATTCTGGTGTTTTACTCCACAGACACTTCACGTAAGTACTTGTTCCAAAACACCGAATTAAAGCTATTCATCTACTTTTAAAAGTACTTTCTTCAGTAATTCCAAATGTGCAACTAGTCATTTAAGAAATGCACACAATTTTGAGGGGCTTCGCTTTGTTTACGAGCCTTTCCCACAACTCTGTTCCTGTCTCCTTCCTCAAGAACAAAAAATGTCAAAATAAAGTAGAGTAATACTTTTGTGTTAGATGACAGCACAGAAGGGAAGAATTTAGAATATAATATATTTTGGAAATTATTTTACATATATGTCTTGCACTTGCTTCTTGAGTGCTTGAGTATTATATATTTTAAAGAAGTCTCCTCTGGAGGTAACTTAATATTTCCAACCAAAACGTGCTTCTATAACATTTATAATTTCCTGCTTTATTTTATTATTTGAGCTGTAGTAGTGTATCAGTTGTAAATGTATACTTATGTATATACATTTATATCTGTATATGCAAAGATATATTTTAAGACGTTTTCTTATGCTTCTGTTGCACACCAAAAGAATTCATTTCTTGCAGATGTTTCTTGAGAAATTCCTTAATATTTGAGCTTATTTATATTTCACCAAATGCCAAATTTTTCATTTGGCATTTGTGTCTTTTAGTCCTCCAAGTTCCTTGGCAAATATTACCTTCATAATCAAATATAATTTTAGAGGATAAATTACTCAATACCTATAATAAATAAAGTCACGGTATAACAAGACTTGACCAGAGCTTACTTTTCACCACAAAGTCCGTTTGCATGTGTTGTGCTGTGACATTTAAACCCTTTCCATCAGCCACTCTCTAGGTTCTCAGGTGATATGCAGAACTGATTTCTTTACTCATCTTCATGCCTGACATGCCCAGTCAACGCTCAATATTTTTTTTCTGCTTCCTTCAAACATAAAACTGCCTGAATAATTTGGAATAATACACAGTTTGATTAAAAACAACTAACACATTCTTTATCACAAATCTTGTTTTCTGCTAGTTCCCTGTATGGCAATAATCTAACCAGGGGGTTAGAATCATAGAATGGCTAAGTAGCCATTATGGTTGTAGTTTATTGAGTATTTGTATAATCATGTCTTCCCCTGGTTCTGTAAAGTATATTGCAAATTATGTCCAGCTGCAAAGAAGTTTAGGAATATCTGACTATGGAAGGAATGGTGTTACTCCCTTTACAAAAATCTCTTACTCTTGGAGCAGCCGCCTGGGAAATCAGAGGCTTGTAATCAGTATCTGCTTCTGTCTCAGAGAAAAAGGTGTAAAGGCATTTGATGTGCCTAACTTTTAACACCTTTCCTATCAATCATGTAGGCACACAGAAGACAGAAGTCATAGCTGGGAGGCCTATATCATCTTAATCTGTTATGTCTAGAGCTCAAATTCTATGGTGAGCTAAAGACAGCAGAGTACTGCACCAAATGAACCCATAGTACTTCCCAGAGCAATTTAAAGAATTTATTAACTGACTCAAGTAGCCCATGAAAACTGTGCATGAATTGGTAAAGGTCAAGCTGTATTTGACTTTTCCGTGCAGCTCCCAGAAAGAGTTTTGAGATAACAGTAGTTTTGCGTATCCCAGAGGGAGTCACAATGCAATATATTTCACTGGAAACAGGGTATCTCTTATAAATTTGACCTCTGTTTTTATATCTCCCAGATTATAGTTTTATTAAAATAGCCATTACAACTGTTTTTCCCAGTAAGGTAGGGAATCTTAGACTGACCCATTTTAAAAAGTAGCAAAGGACCCATGAAAGACTGACAAGAAAAGCTAAATGCCATTTGATCAGAGGAGCTACCACAAGTTATTAACAGACCACCAAAATACTTAAGATTGATTATTGGGGCTTGTCACTGGATGACCTTCTCAATTTGTTATGGTAACTTGTCTTTGAGTCAGCATCATACAATACACTTTTTTTTTTCTTTTTAATCCCTCATAGAACTTATAGTGTCTTCATTATAAAATATTTAATTAAGGGAATAATTTCAACATAATGATATCCATTTATCTCAATGAATTCGAACAAGCATTATTTGAGAAGAGTGTAAAAGGAAAGATCTGCTGAATGTGGGTAACAAACTAGTTATGACAACTAAAGCATGGCTGCACTCAGTGCAAATTTAAATAGATGCTACTTCAATGCAGGAACCATTCATCAAAATTTACAACTTTTTATTATTTTCAGTATTAATAAGGAGGTTTTCTGGACTTCATGATTTCATGGAACCTAAAATATTTGGCTTTTAGTACTCTACAATGTTAGCATGCAAAGTATAACATGCAAAATAAATTGCTGCTACTATTTAAAAGTTATTAATAATTACCTGACTATAAAAATCTGTGCTGAATATTGTACACAAAAACAAACAAAAGAATATGTTCCAAGTAATGAGATTGTCTGTGACTTTAATACTGTTTTTGCACTCTACTCCTATTTTTCATTTGTAGTTCCATTCATTCCTGAATTTCTGAAAAGGTATTTCAAGTAACTGTTCACAAGTTTATTACAAATATGCTCTATTACAGCAAACTCTTGATTAAAACAATACATAAGAAACACTCTAGAGAACTATGAGTTTTCCTGCTTATAAGAAGTGAGCATTTGAAGAACAAAGTTCCATAATGACTGATTAGGGAAATTATTCTATACAATATTTTTATAATCATGGAATTAAGCCACAAGTGTACCTGTGAAATATGCTGATGACAAGATAGGAAAACATTGGGTTGGAGTCTCAGAGAAACAAACTCCATAGCTGTGAGCACAGAAACAATAGATATTTAGTTCAGTGATACAAAAGTCAAAGATTAATAGAATCATATATTATCTCAAATTTGAAGGGATCTGTGCATATCATCAAACCCAATTCCCTGCTTCTTGTAGGAGTACCTAAAATAAACCCAAAATCCCAGATCTGCTTCCAGAGGGCTTCTTTCTCTCTTTTTCTTTCTCTTGTCTCTTATAGGTGTATCATCTGGCACTTGCTCTTATTAAATTTCATAGAGTTGGTGACTGAAGGTCTGTAGTATATCCAGATTGCTCTGAAAGGCCTCTACCCTTGAGGGAGTCCATGGCACCTCCTAATTTTATATTGTTGGCAAAAATAATGTGCAATTTCTGCATTCAGAATATTTATAAAAATATTAAAGAGGACTGGGCTTATAAATTAAATCTTGGGACACCCCACTGATGACTGCAACCATCTCGATGTGAGAGCCAAATGCATTAGCCAATTGCTCATCAAATGTATTATGGATTGGTTTAGCTGTATGCTGGACATTTGTCCTGAAGGATGCTATAGAGAGACAGTATCAAAAGCTCTGATGAAATTTCAAAAACCCAACAAAACACACCCCCCCTGCCCAACTTCTGGCTTGCCTTGGTCAACTATTTGGAGAATCTTATTGTAAAAGAGAATTAATTTGGTTAAGCAGAACAAAGTTATTGGTTAACCCTTGTGAAGCTGTGCTGGCTATACCAATGACTACAGTCTCTCTCAAGTGGTTTTCAATAACTCCCAAAATAACCTTTTCCAGAATTTTACCAGGGACTGAAGTGAGACTAACAGGACTGTTAATAATCAGGGTCTTCATTCTTACTCATCTTGAATGCTGTGACAAGCCATGAAGGATTAATCATAACAGGAATCTCTGAGTTAAGTTAGAGTATGCAGATAGAATTAAAAGAGTTAAAAAATCCAGGTTCTGGTGGTCAGCTGTAAGGATGATGTGAAACAAATGACAAATACATTTTTAGGATAGGTCAAGATATGTATGTTCAACAGAGTCAAAAAGTACAAGCTCAGTGCCTGATTTGAAAGAGTATTGGTATTAAGTCATGTATAACAGGAAGGCATATTCAAATTAATAAGCACAGAAACCAGTAGATATTCTTGAGGGCAGCACTGTCATTATGAAAGTAATAGAAAAATTACTGAGCTGACAAGGACATCGTGCAATTCAACAAGGACAAAAGCAAAGCCCTGCCCTTGGAATGTAAAATCCCCTGAGCAGTGATACCAGTTGAGAAATTATGACTGGGGAGTGGACAAAAGCTGATCATCAACCAGCAGTATGCCTAGACAGCAAAGATTGCCCGCAGAATCCTGGGCTGTATTTATGGGGACACAAACAGTAAATCAAGGGAAGCGGTTTTCCCCCTTTACTCAGCACTCCTTAGACCTCATTTAACTCCTACATCCACTTTGGGGCTCATAATAAAAAAGAAGACATCCAAAAGTTGGTAAACTGAGCAAAAGGTTGGCAAGATGGTATGGACATTGGATAAGGAGTCTGAGACTAAAACCAGAGAAGTTCAGACTGGCTATAAGGTGAAAGATGTGTTATCCCCTTTAGGACAATGGACCAGGTTGCCCTGAGAAGTTGTGTAGTCTCTATCTTTGGATCTTTAGAGGTTTCGGAGATCAGGGTGTACAAAACCCTGAGCATTTTGGTCTGACCTCACAAATGGCCCTGCTTGGAACAGGTGGCTAGACTCTAAAGTCCTCTTGTCTCAGTCTGAATTATCCTTTGATCTTAATATGAATAAAAAGAAAGCAATTACTATCCACACACACAAACCAATATTTGCAGCAGTGATTTCTCAAACAGCTTATTCATTAGACAAGAATCAGCAAAAAGGTAGGGTTTTTGAGAGGAAGTGTTGGATTTTAAGTGTTTGGAGGTTTTTTTTTAAATTTTAATCAGTTAATGAATGGGTTTGCATAACTTTTTTTGACTGAAATACTAAGACACAGTATTATTTCTATATTCATTTGCCTTTTTCAACAGTCAGTGATCTGACTAAATTTTCTTCAAGTGTTTGAAAGTAGTTTCTATCAGAATGACCATTAATATAGTCAGGTGTGAAACCCACCCAAAAGAACTACTCAGGTATGTAAGATCTTGACCACATCTGCCCAACTCTGTCTCAATAGATGAATATTATATGCTCCGGTAAAACAATCCAAGGGCACATAATTCTTATGCGGGAAGCTTACTGAAAACTCAGAAAAAGCAAAGAACTTATTTCTTTCTGGCAAAGAAACAAGAGAAAGAGACATGAACTCTTATGAGTTTATGTCCTTATAAGGCATTTAAGGCAGGAAGCCAGAAGGTGATAGTGACCCAAGCAGTGATCAGTAATTGACCTTGGATGTAGGGAAGGTCAGACAGTTTGGCTTTGGCGCAACTCATCAAAGAGGCCTGTGGCAGCTTAAGCAGAGCATCTTGGTTTGAAAGCAATAAGTGGAAAATTGAAAGCAATACAAAGAAAAGTTATTTGAAAGCAATTTTGTTAGTTGCAATAGTTGCTTGAAAGCAATAAATGTAAAATTGAAACAGAAAACAATAATCCTACAGAGTTTAAGAGAAACATAAAACTGTAACACTGTACCAAAGGCTGAAGACTGAGCCTAAGGTAGAATCATTACACATTAAGCCCAGCAGCTAGGCAACTGGGACTTGGACACCTAGACCAGCTGGGCGAGTGTCTTAATCCTCTGAATCATACTGCTGATCACAGCTGGATTGGATGGTGTGGGGATTTTTTTATCCAGAACAGTCATGAGCATGGGTTTGTATTTGTGTTGAACAGAACTTATTACCCATCCCCAACAGTCATCCTGATCACTGAACAAATGTTCAATTTTGTTACACTGGGTGATTTGGTTGTGATGTTGTTGGATGCTTGAAGACAGGGGAATGATTTTTAACAGTTCCATTTAGTCATATCTGCTGCTCTGAAAGCAAACAAGAAAATAAACACCTTCTAGTGTTGTACAGAACCATGAAAATATTAATGCATAATCAAAAATTTCTTTACCATAGGCAAAAAAAACAAGAAAAAATCCTTATAGTTAAAGTCCATACTTGTCAGTCATTTTTTGAAAGCTTCAGTACATATCAGGAGAAAATATGTACTACTGTTTTGAGGTTTTCAGAGAAATATTTAATATAGTAAATAGTGTAGATATTTCACCAAGTGCTTCACATAAAGATTATGCTATTGCCAAATATATAAAAGATTTGCAAGGCATATACTTATACCAGATATAATAGAAATTAATGTAAATGGAAAATGATATACCTACCAATTTTTACTGTTCCTGCTGGATAATTTTTGATAATTGAATGCAACATGATTTTGACTACAGAAAACAATTCTGGCTTTTTATAATTAAAATAGGAAACTGTTGGTATTTAGAGATAAGGTATTTTCCACCTTGTTGACTGTTGTTGGTCTTAGAATGTATGACATTTTCTTGCCCAGAGTCATTTTTATTTACCCTTTCTTTAGCAGAAAGAAGTACATATCAAATATAATCTCCTATTATCTCATATGTAATATCTTTTGAGTTCATATTGATGTGAACATCTCATTTTTTATCAAATAACTGCAGAAAATCATCAAACATCACAATTATTCATAGAAGTAGAATTTCTCAAAAAATGTTTCTATTCTTTATTAAGCTGATTCTAAATCTCCAGTGGGAGCTCTGTCATTGACTTGAATAAATGTGAAACCAACCACATGGAGGGAAATAGAGGTAGCTGAAATGCTCTAATAATGAATAATACAATTAGAAATATAAAAAAAATTAGAACTTAATCCCTATCTTTTCTTCAGAACTCCAGTTACTTACCCACCACCAGTGAGTTTTTGTTCATTGTCTGAGATATAGATTCAACATTATTTTTAAAAAAAAATCTTGATTCCCAGCTACCAAAAATTTGTCATTTTTGGCTAGACAAGATATCATAATACCATGAACACAGAAATCAATTCCATTCTCAGCAGTTTAAATTATTTCCTTCTTCCATCTCTTTTATATGTAAATTAACCATTTGTATGCATAGAATTAAACACTGGATTACTAACCTCCAACTTACAATGATGTGGAGAAAAAACAGCATAACTTCTGAATAGATATTATTAGCACTATATCATGTATTCCCCTAATTTCTTGTTATAAAAACATTCTGCCAGCATTTGATACACTTCTCAAATTGAAGCTATGAAAGTGAGGTAAAAAGTGGGCATGTTAATTCCCTCATGGTCTCTTCAGCACATTATTGAAGTTGCTTTGAAATTAAATTCCACTTTTTATGCCTAGTGGGTCCTGAATTAACCATTTACCTCAAACCATGGTTTGGTTGACATCAATTGCATTCACATTAGCATGTTAGCTCATTTCAGAAATACATTTTTAAAATTAATCTCCTATTTGTGCCCTCCCACTATGCTGTGATTCACAGAGCAAAGTTGAACAATGTCTCTCATATAAAACTGAAGATGTGTTACAGGAGCATAAATTAGAATCTCTTCAACCAGTACAGCACATTGTTTTACTAGAGGTAGTCTTTAGGAGTTCTTCGCCTCTTCTCCAGAAGGCAGATGACATTGGTATTGTATGCCCAACTGCAATCTACTACTACTGAGCAATACTGTTTGAAAATGTAAAAAAAGCTTTAACTGTCAGAGGAGACAGTAAAAACATCAGAGTGGAATATGTCTAATTTATACTTTCCATACATGAATGTTGGGAAGGTCAATTCTTTAAAACAAGATGTTCTAGTACTGAAGGCTGATCATGACAGTTGATCCAGAGAAAAAAAATTGACTCTTTACTATATTACAGTCCAAAAACTGCCTTTGTATTTGAGGGATGCACTTGCTCATAACTTTGTTGTATGTAAGACATCTGAAGAGCAGATACACTTTCATTTCTGTAGAGTAGAAGGCAAAACATTTCTGAAACTATACAAACACCAGAATTGCAGTGACAACAAGTAACACCATTCCTTACAGAAGTTCATTCAGATTTTTTCAGCCTTTTGGCAATGTCATGCCTCATACCTTGAAGTTTTTAGCTAACGACCTTGTCACCTGTTCTGAGAGGCAAGTTCATGAAATTTCAGTGATGGCAACAGCATAAAGAGTCAGATGAAAACCCTTGCCTGTTCCTACAGTTCTTTCTTTTTCTAGAGAATTTCTAATAAATGTCCTTTAATATTTGTGTATGAGTTTGGCATATACAACAACTGAACTAATCTAAAGAAACATTACTCCTTATAGGCAAAACAGAAAGTAAAATAACAGATTAGGAGGACCGTGAGAATTTCAATCATATAAAGGAAAAGAGAAATAGCAGCTTTTTTCAAGATTTAGTAATCAATGTCTTCAATACTTAAAGTTACAAACACAGTTTGTTTCAATTTTTTTTACATACATATCTGCAGCTAGACAATAAATTTTCCGTTAACAGATTTTCCTCCAATTATATGTTATGGAAAAAATAATGTCAAAAAATATTTTCTTCTCTCTTCTTAAGGGAACTGTGGAGTGGAAAGAAACCAGGCAGGTTTAGTTTTTGCCTTCTTCCACTAAACAAATAAATATATTGGTAGAGTCTTCTTGTGCTTTTTTGGCAGTTGAGATTCATATTGTGAGTTACAGAGCTGGTTTGAAAGTAAACCAGCGGGAGGAATTAACCCCACACAAATAGCTTGGCTACACATATATTGACACTCTTTCTCATGTAACCACAACAAGAGTATAGAATTTGATTTCTAGAAACAAAGAATTCTTCTTAAACTAATCTCTTATATATGTTTTTGCTTTTGAAACAATATTGAAATTATTAGAGTGCAGAAAATAATATTCCTAAAATGTATGATGAAGATAGATTTTCTAATGTTTGTGCCATCAATTTACTGAAAATTCGACTAAAAAATTAAACCATACCCTAACTCAGTGAATGTTATGGTAGAAATATACTTAGATTCCTGTTAAATAAAAAACAAACCAGACCTCTTGAATACTTTTTTTGTCTGTGTTACTTTTACTGGAGTTCTTAAAAGGTGAGAATTTTGTGTCTTTTTCTCTGGTATTTAAAGTGCAGAGATTTTGGCATCAACATCATTTTGAAGAAATGCATTGTGAGAATAGGAAAAACATTTAAATGTCTTTTATAGTCACTTCTATTATTTGCATGTGTCTCATAGAAAATTATGTCAGTGTTTCATTAAAAGCCCTGGGCAGCATAAAATCATAAGTTGGAAAGGATTGGATCAGAATTGGATTGGAAGAGTCTTTTAAGATCATTGAGTCCTAATGTAAACATCACACTGATACAAATAAACCATGTTTCTAAGTGACACATCTATATTTCTTTAAAATACTTCCTGTCATGGCACTCAACCACTTCCCTGGGCAGCCTGTTCTGGTGCTTTGCAACCTTTGCAGAGAAGAACTTTTTCCTGATACTGAGCCTAAACCTCCCCTGATGTAACTTGAGGCCACTTCCTCTTGTTCTATTGTTTTTCACTTGGAAGAAGAGACCAACTATGCTACAGCCTCTTTTCAGGCAGTTGTAGAGAGTTATAAGGTTCCCCCTGAGCCTCCTTTTCTTTGTGTTAAACAGCCTCAGTTACCTCAGCAGCTCCTCATAAGGCTTGTTCTCTAGTATCTTCCCCAAATTCATTGCACTTCTCTGGACACATTCCAGCGCCTCAATGTCTTTCCTGTAGTGAGGGGCCCAGAACTGAACACAGGATTCAAAGTGTGGCCTCACTAGTGCTGAGTACAGGGGGACAATCACTGCCATGGTCCTATTGGCCACTCTGTTCCCACTGTATGAGAAGCTCCATTTTGTATATGCTAAGCAAGAGACCTCTGTTAAGTGTTAAATATCATATTAAATTTCTTATTCACCGATAAAATTACTCAATATCTCAGTGAAGAGATATCAGCAGAAAAGCTCTTTGATCTACAGATAATTATTCCCAATTATTATGCCCTATGGAACTTCCTGCAAGAAGAGTCATAGGACGGGGACAGAAAGACATGAAAATGTCCCTAGGGGAACTGGTAAGGAAAAGAAGGAACAAAGAAACATAATCCCCAGTACAATTCCTTTTGTAAGGGCATTCTTCTGCAGGTTATTTTTCCAGAAGAGAAAGTAAAAAGAATCTCTGCATACAGAAAACTATACTCAGATAACAGCCCAATACTGGATTTTGGCTTTTTCCAATTAGATATTGTTGTGGGTTTGTTTGGCCTTTACCTCAAGCATGTGTGAAACCTAATAACACACCTGTGAATTAAAGATGGAAATAATAAGAAAAACTATCCAGCTTAATAGCAAAAATGTAGCAAATGTGCCAAACAGCAGTACCAGAACAACTGCTCTGTTGTAGTGACCTAAAAATTAGTCTTTCCTGGTTTGAATTTATAAGTCTAAGACAGTATATATATATATATATATATATATACACACACACATATCATATATAGAAAGCATGTAAATAAATATATATATAAAATAAATACACAACTATAAGTCAGTAAGTCATAATTAGTAACAGCTAAGAAATGCAAGCATGTTGAAGGGTTACTTTCATTTAAAATAGAGCATCTGAAGCTATTTCAACATAATATTTACTACCTGTAAGTAAAAACTGAGGCAAAATGCTGAAGGAACAACATTATAATAGAAAGGGAATGTGAATCTCAGTAAACAGAAGCAAGGTAAAGTGAGAAATGTTTTGGTCAACCTTGATTCTCCTCCTGAATACAGAAGATAATACCTTGCCCTATGAATGGGGAAGAGGAAAAGGCCAACACTCTCATTTCTTTCTGCTGCAACTGGCTGAGTGTAGGAGTTGTGTCTATTAGATCCAAGAGCCCTAGGACCTCGGGAAATGTCAAAGAAGATAACTCCTGGTGGAAGGGTCCAAGAGCTGGAGGACTTTCCCCCGAGGTGGAGAAGTCAGTAGTTTGACCTGAGAGTTGACAGGCCTGCCCCTTTTACCTACTGGTTCTATTAGCTGTCTGTTAATTCCCCTCTTCTGGAAAGTTCTGTTTCACTCGGTTGTTGATTTGTTGTTCACCCCCGACTCCTCCCTGCTCCCCATGTTATTGGACAGTTTCCCTTAAGCCCTCCCTTGCTCCTCCCCTGAGTTGAAGCCAGATTGGTTGTTTGTGTCTCTTATAAGCTAATGCCAAGCATGCGGTGGGGCTCTTGTGCGCGGGCTCCCGCTGTGACAATAAAGGTGTCACAGCATACCCGGCCATGAGTCTCTCCCTTCCATTCTCCAGCGCCTAGGCGGACTCCGCTCACCCTACCCCCTTAGGCTCACGCCCACCATCCTTACCGGCAGACCCGGCTGAGCTCTCCCGGAGCTACCACCGCCCTGCGATGGTTAGGTTCTCTGGGGTCGCGCCGGATTAGGGTGGCTAAAACCTGGGCAAACCATCCCCAAGTTGAGCCTTGCTGAAGGCGAAGACCACCACAGCTGAAAGCTAGGAAAGGGGAAAGGAGAAACTGATCGTTTGCCTTTTTTTCCTCATAGTCTTTGAAGTATTTTTTGAAAGCAAGTTCTAACTGTACTGCTGTTGTACCTTACCTGGTGAGTAAATTGAATGCTGACTAACTTATAATCCTAAAATGTGATGGTTTTGACTGATTGCTAGTTTGAAAATCAGAGTAGAATCCTTTCTTTGTCAAAAAGCAATATGGTGCCCACTTGTTTGTTCTTCCTTCTCATCTTCACTTCAGGCAGATTCATATTTTTCGTAGTATATAGCTCTGGTTTTTGTAAAGATTTGATGGCAGTGAGATGATGAAACAGTTAAACAAATGTATAGTTCCTAAAGAAGTGATCTGAGGTGCATTTCATCTAACTTAATGTGCCTCACAGAAACTAGGAATTGAATTAATATTGCTTGTTCATGCTTGAAGCACAGAAAATTGCTCAAAGGCAGATGGAGAGAAAGCAAAAAAATTCTAAAAATAAAAATCCCAGCGGAAATAAGGATTTTTCACAGGCCAATTTGGTTTCTTCTAAGATACAAGTCTCAAGACATTGAAGCAAATATATGAAGGAAATTTGAAAGTTCTGTAGTATTAAATTTTCTAGGCAAAAAACCCCAACCAAACACAGAAACACGGAATCAAGAATTGTATATTTATGAGATTTGTCTTCATTTGCAGCCAATGCGATACTTGAAAATTTAGAATAGTATGGAGACACAGAAAATGGTCATATAATACCAGTTACCTACATTCCAGTTGGCTATTTTTCATAATTTTACGATTTAACATGTCTATGAGAAAACAGTATCTATAATTTTCAGAGCCATGGAACGCACTTATGTTTGTGGCATTTTTCGAGTTTAACGAGGAATACTCTCTGAACACCTAAAGTGAATAAAATTTTGTAATCTGTAATTTTTTGTCTTCCATCTGGTGAAAAAATAAGTCCATAGCTACTGGAATCATACTATCAGTAGAGTTTATTTTCCTGTTCCTATTAAATCAGGAGGTCACAGTAACTGTGAATATACTGAACAACACATAAATGTGCTTACTATAAATTTTGCTGAAGGTAAATAGCATAAAATAGTATATATTAAGTATATTAGTGTATACTAATAGTGCTGAAGTTAAATAGCATAAAATGGTGTATAAATAGCATAAAATAGTGTATACTAAGATTATTTATCACTGAATTTTTAAATGCTATCCTGCATTAATTTTCTGGCATGTTTTATTCTGTCCTTGTAGTCTAAAGAAGCAAATAATCTAGTTTAACATTAGGTGTCCAAAGGCTGGGTATTTAAATCTGAAATGGTCACCTCAGATGGCTGTAATGCAAAAGCAGTTCCAAGGAGTAACTTTTCTCACCTTGGTTTCCTCTTTTACAGTGAATAAAAATTATCCTATGAAAATATCTTTCGAGTAATTGTTAAGTGACTACACACAAACTTTGAAGTAATATTTTATTTCTAAATATCTTAAGATTGATTAACCTACGCCTTTTGATACTAGCAGTAAGATGTCAGCAGTTTTTTCTGAAAGGTGTGTAAACTGTGAAGTAAAGTATCTGTTCTCAAATCCAAAATAAAACAAGTTTGTAAACCTGTGCTCACAGCTTTGCCTTATTTTGCATTTTTTTTCATATTTATGATTTATATATTTTGGGAAGGACATACTTAGCCTCACTCATTGTTGGAAACCACAATCTACAGATTCTGAAATTTCACCGGATACTTTCAATGAGAACTAAGCACAGAACATACTAAGCCCATCCAATTTGAGGTGTAGTGGTATAACACTGTCAGTATAAACAGGTAAACANCACCAGGAAAAGGCATCAGCATGAGCCAGTGACGTTGCTTTTTTTCTTTTTTAGCATTTTCCCTGCTCCTATGAAATAGTTACCTATTGTGTTCAGGCATGAGGTGATAGAGGAATTTCTCTTTTATCTGCTCATGAAACAAAGCCAAGGTATTTTGCATAGACAATAAGATCACATAGGATGAACATGAATCATTAATACAGAAAAAAAATATTTAAGAAAAATGAAAAAGGCATAAAAAACTATTTTTTGAGACAACTGATAAGATATAACAGTCTTGTTACATTTTAATTGGGGCAAAATGAGGCAAAGGAAAACAGCATAAATCATAACATTCTAAACTTTGCCTAGACAGAAGAATGACTTAGGAATAACTTTATTTTAACAGCTAAATATCACTATGGAGATTAATTTGCATGTTTCCTATTGTTTGTCACGAAGGGGGAATTATTTGGGTCAGATGAAAGATCTGGATGTTTAAATGAAAAAGACTAAAATAAATTTGCCTTCTTCAACATCTTAAAACTAGACCTATGAATTAATAATATCCAGGGGCAGCTCTTCCGTTGGGAATAGTGAGAACTGTTCCCAGCAGAATTTAACATCCTTTGATTTAAGCAATACAACCCCCAGCATCATTCTGTGACTTGTTTTCCTCTCAGACTAAGTACGAACAGTATGTGTACTATCACCAAGCCCAGCTCCAAAACAAACCAGAATGGGAAATATTTAACTCTTTTGTAGAATCAGGGAAAATAAGTATCTGTCTTTGAAGACCTCAGGAGGAACAGCAAGTACAATTTGAGTGTGTAAATTTCTTAACAGTAACTGTCTGTTTGGCAAACTCTACAAAGTTTTTAATCCTAACTCAGATTGCAGGTATTTAAAAAATGGCATGTTTGTAAAGTCAGAAAAGCTTGCACTGTACATGTGGTCACTACCTTTCTAGCATGAGGGTAAATTAAGAAAATGCTGACTCTCACATAGAATTTTTCTGGTGAGTATGAGTATAGAAGGAAGAAAAAAGGATAATTCAAATAATATTTGATGAATAATTTCAGAACTTCTCCATCACTGATCCCATTCTAAAATCAGGGTGAAAAAAAATAAAAACAAACTGATATTAAATTTTACACTCTGTTTTGTGATTCTGGATTTTCCAAATTAAAGATAGTTTTCTGTAAAGGAGTGCTAAAATTATAAATATGTTAAACATTTTTTGATAAGATAAATAAATATTTTTATCAATGATAACATCTTTTCTGAGGGTATCATGGACTTATTTCTTCACCACTCTAGTAAGAACTTAACATTGACCTTCAAAATTTGTATTCATAAGAACCAAGAAACTTCTTAAGCTTTCATCCCAATGAAATCTAATTCCAGCTCTGTCATTGGCTGATTTTGTTCTTTAATACTGTGCACAGGTCTACTGAACTTGTACCCCATTTGTGAAGTCTTTTTCCTCTTTGGATTCTCTGATTTCTAAGAACACATGACCTCATTCTGAAGCTTTTCACTTGATCAGGCATTTTATGTGCACTCGTGCACTCTTTCTTCTCATTTTTAACTCCTTTCTCATTTTTTCAAAGAATGTAACCACAGAGCCTTCCTTTAGACAAGTTTGCTAATGGATACTACAGGTAACAGCAGGCAGATTGCATGCAGTTTGATGGCATCAGCCTTATTTTTTAGGAAAATGGGATGAAAGTAGCTATTTTCATCCTCTATAGAATGACTCCCAGTAGATAGAAGAATGTTTAAACTCCAAATTAGATGCACATTTGCATGCACTCTGATTTGCCCTATTTTGGTTTTGTAGTAATCCATGCATAAAACAAAAAAAAGAAAAAAACCACCAAACCAAACTAACTGAAGTAGAAGCTTCAGATGGCTCTCATTTTGAGTTCTCATATATCTTGTAGTTATTTCTGTTACTGTCCCTTAAAGTTAGCTCATGTACCTATACATATATCTTCATCTTCTTTAGTCACATTTCAGAAACATGGCAAATTAAATTACAAACTCTAACTGAGCATCCATCTTAAGAGGTTTCAGCTGAAATTCTCTGAAACCTGAATTCCTTTTTTTTGCCTATTTTTTAAGTCTTGAAATGTTACCTATGACAGCACGGATAAGAGAGATTTCATCTTAGGAATTGTCTTCCAGTTCAAAAAACAGAATAGACTTTAAATTTTATAAGCAATGGATTTGCAAACTATATCAGATCAATCAATTTTCTGAAAACTGGTGGCAAAATCTCTTTCTTATAATTTCATGTGAAAAGTACATGTTGAAGGTACTGTAAGAAAAAGCAGAAGAAATATTGTGAAAAAAATGAACAAGTCTTTTTTTTCTCTTTTTAATCCTTCTGATATGTTAATACACAGGATACCGGAAACTATAGAGAAGGCATTTTTCCAGTTAAATATGCATATCCTTATGAACAGCATGACAGAAGTCTGTTAATTTTTCTTTCAAATTTCATGTGGGAGAAAGCAAAAATTTGCCAAGCTTAGGGATGGTTTCACTTAAGTTACCCTTATGTTGTCATAAAGCAAGATAGGGTTTTGTGACATCGAGAGCAGCACAGCTCACTGGGTAGTTTTAACAGAGAGAGGTTTTTAAATCTTTTTTAAGAGGTATTTTTAAAATGGTAGCAAAGAGAAGACAAACACTTCCTATCTTCCAAGCCTATGTCTACTGGTCTTCCAACATACAGTACTGTAAAAAAACTTGCAATTTTCTTACTTTAGTGAAGAGGCTACTGAACAGTACTTATCTTAGTTTGAATGGTCAGCCTAGTATTTGCTTTTCTTCATTTTGGAAGCTCAACAGAGAGATGGAAAGAAAACCTTTCATTTCCACAGCAGGGAAGCATTCTTTTTTTCTTGAGGCAGTGTAGTACTGTGTAAGTTCATGTGAGGGATAGGTACTGCTTGTAGAACATTGTGTTCTATAGTAATGGAGGAATGTGCTGGATCAAAAAATAAGTGAAGAGCTTTAATAATTCTCATGGTCCAAATGAGAACTGTGGCTTATATCTGTCTCTTCTAAATGTAAGATATCAGACACTTTGCTTTGGCAAAGCACCCTTGCCTGTTTTATCTCTAAGATCTTTTTCACAAAATGCAGCTGATTCCACAATCAAAGATTAAATTAAGTTAGCCATGCTGCCATTGATATGCTTTAAATGAATAAAACACGACAGCAGAAGAGAAGTAATCTGCATGAGCTTTAAAGTGCTTGCTTTTTCAGCTGTACTTCTATTTTTATTTGATAAATATATGGCTATGTATATGTTTATGGACCTTTTGAGTCACATTTTTCAGAAGATCTGCACGTTTTATATTCAAAAATCAGTGACATTTGTACAACTCTGAATGTACCTGAATTATGCTGAATGGATGATATGATGCTTCCACTCTGCAGATGTACCAAGTACCAATGCTTCTAACTGTTGGATATTTGCAGGTGAGATCATCTCATCCCAAAATGCGTGGATAACTTCCAGAACTCTAAACTCCTCCAGCAGTATAAAATGTATCATTACATAATATTTTCCTAAAATGTCCCCAAGGCTACTTCATTTGTGTTGTCAATATCTTAAATCAGGGATCTTCTCTGAAGTCAGGCATCCCATGATTTTTTTTCTGTTGCTTTTTTCTTCTTAAGCTATGCCGTAAATAAAATATCTCCTCTTCTCCAGACACTCTATACATATATATATATATATATCTTTGGCTCCTGTGCTGTCTGCATAAAGTTCATCTACTTTTAAAATATATTTTGGATAAAATGTAAAAAAAACCAAATAAAACCCCCAGGATATTTTAACTTGAAATAATTTATTATAATATAGTGTATTTTTTAATTTCTCTCAGAAGTCTTGGAAAATATTGGTAAGACTTGCAGTTATTACTATAAGAAACACAACAGAATAGCATATAAATAAATGAAACTGAGATTATTAAGCAACATTATCAGCATCTGTTTCTGTCTCTTTAATATTTGTTCTATGTATATGAATAGATTTGGTTTTGGTGTTGTGGGTTTTTTCTGTGCCCTATAACAATATCTCTCTTCACTATATATTGAGTGCTAAAATTCTGTGACTCCTAATTATATGAACTACAAAAAGAAGATTTAAAAAATTAACTGTCTTTTTTTTGGAATTTGGAGAAAGTGTTCATTCATGAAATAAGACTAAAATAAAAGTTAACCTGCTTACTTAAGAGAAGTATGAGCACAGTATCACATTCTCTCCTGGATGCCTCGAGGAAAGTTGCACACCCAGTTTTATTGTTATTTTATTTTGTTCCTGGAATCTGTTCTGGCAATGCTATTCAGTATGGAAACAAAAGTCCCCTCTTCATTAACTTCTTCTTCCACTCCTGGACTATTCAGAATACAAATTATGCAAAACAACATGAGTGGCAATTAATAAGAAATTGTCTGCTTGGAGGAAACAAAAACATCTACATGCACATTGTTTTGTTTGCAGTTTTCCTATTTCCATGGGGAAATTATAACAGCTAAATCACAGCACATAAGGATAAATTAATCTCTGAAGTATGTTCACAGTGTTGCTTTTCATATCCTTTAAACTGATGTGAAAAGTGGTGCAAGTGGCCATTTGAAGGCATCATGGGAACAATTTTGTCTAAATGATATATGTTCCTTAAACTATTTGTGTCTCACAGTCCTGTCTTAACAAGGTGTCATTCAATCTCCATGTTTATGAAACAGTCCCTACAGAAGGAAACAAGTAGGTTTACTTTTGCAGGGCTTCACTTTTTTGATGATTGATCTATTATCTTTAAAAGAGAAAAAAAAGTTATGTACAAAGTCTGAAGGCTGAGATTGCTCTTGTGCTTGGGTGTCTAAGAGATGCAGAAAAACAAGAGTGCTAAAAATGTTTTGCATTTATCTAGTTAATTTTTTGTGGAACTGCATAGAGGCCATATATGTATCTTTTAAAATACCTGTCTTTTAAAACAATGCTTATACAGTAAATGACACCATTTTCAGTGGGTTTTTGGGGTTGTGTTTTTTTCCCCCCAGAATGTATTAACTTCTTATGCAGATATGAAACATTTAGACATTGTCATTTGTTGCACAGCTGGCAACAGAAGAAACACGCGGGTCTCAGAGCAGCAGTTGAATCTCTAGGTAGCACCGACCAAAAGGGCCCCGCCCTTCTTTATTTTTCTATTTTTATATGTTACCAAAGACAATCAAGGATTGGTGAAAAGGGTCAACACCCCTGAAGGTTTACAGGACAAAGACATGGTCAATCATCTTGCTCCACCCCAGGGAAAGGAATGAAAAACAATTCCATAAGTGCAAAACAATCCTGGCCGGTTAAGAAGAACAAGGACCATGTTTACAGAAAAGGCATGGGAAACTACAGTTACAATGTTACAACTCATCGGGCCCTGTAAAACCAGGGCGACAGTCATTTAACACAAAAAGGAGTGGTTTATAAAAATGGTTCTCAGGAGTGTTCAAAGTTTTTACTTCAGCAAGACTGCTTATTCCACAGAGCATGAAAATCATGCATCCCCTTGTACTATTTCTAGCTTTAGGGGTCTATATGGGAAACATCCACGTTTTGAGTTAAATCTCTCAGAACTTACCTCTTACAGAGAAGGAAATAGAGAGGTTTTTTTTCAGTCTTGATATTCGTCAAGAGAAATGGAGGCAAATACTGTAATACCAAAGGAAAAGAATACTACTGCAGCATTTCTTCCTGTTCTCTGGAATTTGCAGCAGTAAATTTTGTCCATCATCAAAAACTTTTAATAACATGTAAAAAATTTTGTCAGAGAAATGGCAGTATAATATATGATGGACCTAAATTACTGATTGTTGGAACATTCCGCACAAAATTGAATTTTATTGACAAATTCTAACCTCACTTAATCATGCCTTTCAGAGACTCTGGAATGGACTCCAAGATTCCATTTCTTTGCAAAGTTTTTATTTTGTGTGGACACACTCCCCAGTATAAACTCCACGACTAGCTCTAGGAGCAAAGACTAGAGCTCAGGACCACTTTACTTTAACCTAAAGGCTTAATGGTCAAACCATGGAGCCAATGACTTTCTGCTTTTCTTTAAATAACTTATTTTCATTTTTCCTGAACTTAGTTTTTCATTATTACCTGGTTTAGACCACCATCATGCTGGAGTGTGAATGTTGTTCGAGAGGAACTAAATTCTTCTCATCAATTGTGTAGCAAATGAAACTTGCCTGGTATTGCAAATTTTAGTCAGTTTAAAGTTGACAAGGACAAGACATGTGAAACCGCCTTATGTGACTGAAGAAACATTTCTTGTGGTGCTTCTCTTTCTCACCTGGAAAATAAAGATAATGGTGTCTTTTACTGGTGCTGGAGAGAAAAAATATATTAAGAAATGTAATAGGCTGAATAAGATGTTTTATCTCCTATCTAGTTAGGTTTGGAGGCTTTGGTGTGGAATTTTTTTGATTGTTGATTAACAAACCATCTGGTCTGGCTATCCAGATTGATTAGTATATACAAAGACAGACTTCTAGAATTTTAAACTGCACACTTTTAATTGTGTATGCTGTGAGCACTGAATCTTGAATAAACACTTAAATGAAAAATAATGTTTAATTGTTTTGGTATTTTTCAGTAGACTCTCAAAATGTATTATCAAGGTGCTTTTTTTCAGCTGAAGGGAAAAAATTTGTTTATCCTATGAATCAGTTGCAAAATATGTGTAGTTCTTAGCCTCAGAAAATCTAGAGAGAAATTTGAGATTCTATGATCTATTTTCAAGGTTTCAGTTTCAATTAAAACACTTGGAGAAGCTAGTTCCTTATTGTTTCATCGCAACAGCACACCTGGGATCACACACCCCCTCATTTTAGGTGCTCATGTGACCATCTGTTATAGGCTCATTATGAACTGGCCTATTAATTAGCAGTATTTTTCCCTATTGGACCACTGCCTTAGGCAGTACAAAAGATGCTGGATTTCCCACATGAGCAGCTTTTCAGTATATGTCTCATTTCCTTTTCTTAGCCTGTACTGTTCTACCTCTGTTCTGAACAGCCAAATACTTGTGTTCTCACGGAACTTGTGTGGTGCTCATCGTCATATCTATGCTATTTGAAAGGTTTAAGAATATTGATAACTTCATATGCATAACAGATACTGCAAGGAGAAGAGACATTCTGAGCAGTTTAGAGATACTGAGAAAGTGAAATGAGTAGTTTCCATGAAAATATATGGACAAATAGTCATAGTAATTTTGTTTCATGAAGGATTTTGACATTGGAATTATGCCTAAACTTTCCTCTTGAATTTCATTGCTTTTCTAAACCAAAACCATAAATAGATGAAGACTCTGTGGAAAAATATATATCCACCTCCTCGGTTACACCAAGAAACCAGTGTCCCTACTTTTTATGTAGTCTTACTCTTTTAGGCGGTCTTACTTTTTTTATGTGGTCTACTCTTTAAATCACATACTAATGAGAAACTATGAACATTGCAGGCAGGATTCAAGTGGTTCTCTGAGGTGGCCTACCAAGTTACCTTCAATATTATCTGTTGAACAAAATGTTCTGTTCTTCCCATGAGTGCAAAATATTTCTTTTCCAAAAGACTTCCTTGGGAACTTTGTGTAGTCTTTAATGTAAAACAAATATTGGAATCAGGTTACCATAATAATGGGGATGTAAAACTACTTAAGTATATATTACATATTTTGAATATAAGCAGACTCCAAAAATGCACTGATATATAGAGAGTGTATTCCTTCAGTTGCACAGCACTTATGAAGAATTCTTTGGTTTTACATTTATATCTGTATCTATCTGTAAGTTTAACTCAACACCTACAACGGCAGCATTTCTGGAAGAATGAACAACTTACATGGTGCCAGAAGGGTCCTTATTACCTTATTGGAATGATCAGATGGTGTGCAGAGGGACACTAATTAGCATTTTTCCTAACCAAAATGGAGGTAATACAGATTTTTCTGGAAAAAAAATCCTAAAAACATTCTCAGAAACTTTTTACTTTCTCTGAAGGCATAATGTCCTTCTTTCAAAGTCAATTTGCAAGCAGTCAGGACAGATGTATGACTCACTTGACAAATTTCACTTTTAAAAATCAAAACCAGTTAGTGCTAAGCAGTAAAAGTGTTAAAAATCAGCATATTTCTTACAGATTTAAAATAGAACGAACTTAGTCAAGCAATTTCAGGAAAGAAAAATGCCTAATGGAATTCCTGCAAGGACATTGACGGAAAAAAGAAGTAGCTATTGAAACACCAGTCTTGGCTTACTGGAGTTTTGTTCCCACCTTGCTACATTAATTCTTGTTCTCTGTCTATAAAAACTGTAGAATTGTTTTGTCATGCTATCTTTAACACTGACTAAAATAATATTTTATCAGTTTAACAGAATAAAAATGTATGACAATGCAGAAAAAACAGTTATGTGTCATGATCTTCAGTAACAAACTATTTAATTATTTCAAGATGAAAACCATGGAAACTGAAGGTATGTTGGGACTGTTGTATACACATCTTTTGACTAGGCAGTAAATCCTGATTAGTGAGCATAAGGTACCTGATGAATGATAGATGATAATTAAAATATGTTTTTCTGTCCCTTGGGGTCTGAAATCTTGAACTGTGTGTCCATTCCTTGGATATATATGGTACAGACGAAATATAAAAACCATGAGATCACCTTAAAATCTCTTATCCAGACTAAAACCAACCATCTGCTCCAGAATCCAGGTGGAAAGAATTTTTTTTGGTTTTTTTAAATTCAAATAGCCTATTTCACAGTTGATCACCACCACCACCACTATTACTATTTAATTATGCGTTATTATAAGTTCACTGCAAGCTAAAGCAGCCTCATGTTCCAACATTAAAATTGTCTGTGTCAGTAGTATTTTCATGTTTCCCTTTCATTTCTTCTGTATTCTTTTTAATGGTCCTTTTTGTACATAAAACAAAAGTGCATGTTATCTCTTGAGTAAGAGAGAGAAGTTAATGTGATATAGCAGCAATAAGAAGTGTGATCTGCTTTGGTCACTTCTATAGGTTACAGACAATCTTGATGTACTCTGCTTTTTATTAGAATGTTTCCCTAGAAAAAGCTGAGAGAATGCTGATTTAGCTGGTTATTAACATTTTGGGGGTTGCCTGTTTATTTATTTGTTCATTTCTTTATTTATTTACTATGCTTTGATTTCTGTCACTGTTGGAAAATTGTTATTGTCCTCAAACTAAGTTTCCTGTGTTCCTTTTACATGAAGAGAGAAGAGATCTAAGATAAACTGGACTCAGCATAAAATTATGAGAATACTGCCAGAAGATAGCATTTCTAATGAACTAATGAAATCATATATAAAGCAGGGGAAACAATAATATGCAAACAGAGACATCTGATATAGTGAAATACCTATGAAACTGAATTCTTCCTTGGAAAATGATTCTGCCATTTGAAACTTGCAGCATTGTGCATAGCATTTTCAGAACTACTTGCATTTAGACTTGGAAGCAACCTCAAAATACTTCCAAGAACTGAAAATGATCTTGTGACAGCTGGTACATATTGAGAAAAGACTTTTTTGACAATGCTGATCCTCCTTATCAAGTATTTAGAGAGATCAGTATACTCACAGAAAAGACGCTGTGATCCAAATGAAAAGGAATTCAAAGGAAGAAGACTTGGAAGTTGTTATATCCAGCATTTTCTGCCCTCAGTGAACACTCTGTTTTAAGTTCCTTACATATAAAGTCCCACCAGTATTCATCTCAAATATTTCCACAAATATAGTTTTCTCAATAGAGAACCCTATTATAAAGTCATAATTCTGTAGAAAAAGACATTCCTACAAGAAGAAAACAAAAGTGTAAAAACTGTAAAAGAGCCTAGAAAATTGATTAGTGATAATGTCACTTCTCAGTAATTTATATGAAAAAATACCTTGCAGGACTTGAAATAGTCCCAAGGGCTAAATAGCTGGTAGTTTAACAACTACTTGAAAGTAACTAACTGTACGAAGTAACTTTTTTTTTTTTAAAGAAACTGAATGATTTAATATGTAGCAACTTTGCTTCAATTAAGTATATTGTTATATGGAGTGCCAGTTTATTTAAATTGAAAACTGTAGGATCATCTCACTTTCATATACATTTGAAAATCATTCTTTCATAGCATAGTATTTTTTCTCTACATTTCAGTTACTTTAATTCATTTTAAAGAATAGGAAGTTTTTAGAATCTCAAGCACTGTTTTTCTCAGAATCCAGCTCAAATGGATGGACAGCTACAATATAACACAAAATGTGCACATTTTACCTACATTTAATTTACTTAATTCTTAATTAATTCTTATTTATACTCCTACTATCTTCTAGTAAAGCAACTATCTAAGACACTAGCTGATAGTCAATGAACCTTAGAATGTAACTATTTTGTCAAGATTATCTCTTCTGTGCATTTTCTTTTTAAAGCTGACATACTTCACTTCTGTTGAAAAGTGACCTCTGTCAGAGACTCAGAGGAAGGCATATTAGGAATGACATCCAGAAAGACCCATCTTTTATAAAATTTTCCACTTCCTGTTGTAATAGATTATATTTCTAAAAGCACAGATGAAATAAGCCCAGATATACTTCTGACAAAAGCAAGGTAAAAAAGAAGACTTAAACTGGTACAACATGTGCTTCCACCAAGATACTGCACTTGAAGATTTGAAATGCAAGAGAAGTCTGCCATTGAAGCCACTAGAAAAAGAGAAAAAATGATCAAAAAAGAAAAGACTGAAGTGCATAAGTACTGTGCATGTGTGTAATTTTACCATGTCAGTAATATTGTCCCTTGGTAATAACAGTGAAACTATCATTTTCAGAAAATCTAAGGAAAAACTCCCTTAACAGAAAAAAAGACTATAGTATATTTAAATAACTTTTCTCCCCTTGATTTTTTTTAAACAAAGGTCCAATTTACCAGTCAATTAGCAACATTTAAGGAAATACAAACATTTATTTATACCACTATTTAAATGCCACTATTCAAATAGTGGGTGTAAACCATTATTGTACTTGCTCTATACTTCTGATTGAAAGAGTTAAACAATTAAAAATTTGTCTAAACTTCCCAGTAAGACTTCTCTCTCTGATTTGCATAAACAAATAAGGAGTAATTTTAGGATTTATTTAGTCCATTGAACTTGGCTTCTCTAAGATCTTAAAATGAGAGACTACACTTTTTTTACTGTTGCTTACAGACTTAGAAGGCTCACATGATTATTGTCCTTAGCTTCAAATAACACCTTTTTTGCACACTGCCTTCATCTAAAAAAAATAAAAAAAAGTAATAAGTAATGCGCCAAAGTAGTTCAAAAAGTGAACTAAAACTAAATTCTATTCCATGATCAGATTTACTCATACTTTGCAGCAGCCTCAGATCCATACTCTTAAGATAACATTCAGGATGCTTGACAGAAACATTCTTACATAATTGCCTGTGCTAATGGAAAAAATTCTGCTCATTAGGAAGTAAATTACATATTGGAATGATGTTTCCCTTGTCTGTATAGTTTGATATATGGGTATCTGGGAATTTTCAGAAGTCTGGTGTAAGGTTTTTCCTCAATGATTAAAAAAAAGTGGAAAAAAGTCATACTATATTTTGCTTTATACCACTGAACTGGAAAAGGTGTCAGTAATCATGCTTACTGAAAGACAATAGGACAGTTTTTATAAAACAAGGCTAAAGTTTGGGTCCATTCAAATTATTTTTGAAAACATAACTGTACATTTTATCTTTCCTTCAGCTATTAATAAAGTCAAAGGAGGGAAACATACACTATTATAAGATGATTTGGGGAATGCTTACCTCTTTCCATTGAGTACAATGAGAATTTTGATCAATCATTGTCTAACTGACAAATCATTTAAATTCCTGAATTCATGTGAAGGAAGTCAGGAGATTTATACCTGTAATTTAATTCTGCTGTTAATTTTTCTGTATTTTTAAAAACTATTTTCTGTTTCAATGCTGAAAGGTGCAATGTGTGACAAGGTAAATTATGCCCAGCTTTTAAAATTTCTTTTCTCCAAAGCCTCTCTGGGATTAATTTTCCCCATCTCTATTTATCTACCTAAAGCAGATTATAAGTGGCATTTAGGTACTTTGAAAAAAAAAGAACTGTGTAAATCATGGAAATGCAGTGTATATGATACAAGTGTGATTATTTCAGATTATTTTCCTGAGACTAGAGAGGAATTCTGTATATATTCTGTATATATGTATATTATATTCTGTTTTCTGTATATATGTGTAGAGGAAGAGAAACACACTGTTTAATTTATGAGCAAGAATTTGCTATTTTTTTCTTGAGCTTGCCATCCTCAATTTCATTCACTGCCCCTTGTTCTAGTACTAGAGATAAAATGAAATAGTTGTTTCTTATTTTCCCACTCTCCAGTGCAAATAATTTTATAGGTTTTTATATGTTCTTAATCTAGAGATGACTTCCATGTTTATCAGTTCAGTTTATTGCTGACATGAAGCTGAAAATGCTGGTTTGTAAAAATGAATCATTATGTGATGTCCCTGACAAATTTGTTTGCTTTTCTTTCCATTTCTCAGCAGTACTGATGCAGCTTTCCTAGTAGTTGAAAATATCTCCCAAGGTGTTCAGTAACTTTTCACTGTCTTCCTCAGTTCCTCCAGAACAGGCCACGTGATTTGCCTATGCATATCCATTCTGGGTAGCATCTTCTGTGTTTCTTTTATAAATAATTACAAAATCCTTAAAGATTACTGAAACTACATTATGTTTGTTAGCGAAAATGAAGTGTCCTGCATTATAGTGTTGAACACTATGCATTTTCATTTGATTTTCCACATAAAGCAGAATACAGATAACATCGAATTGAATCTATTAAAGCTTAGTATACATAATAATTAAGCTAATGCATATTTCACATTTAGCACCATATAGTCAACACCATTAGCCATCTACTCTGCTTGGACTTTCATTAAATGCGTTTCAGGACATCATTATATGTCTTTCAGTAATAACTTCACAGCCATACTCCATCTGGAAATGAGAGACAGCAGTAAAGCTTCAATGCTTTAACACTTCCAAATGAGACGTTAAGTTTATGGTTACACAGCAGTGAAGCAAGTTCCCACAGGATTGCTTTTTCAAAAAGAGGCATTATTTCAACAAGCCTTCCAACTGTAAACTTCTCAAAATCTTTACTGAGTTATTCTGCTATTTTCTAAAATGTCCTTCCAGTAAAGACACTATAGTATTCATCTATAGTAGTGAAATCAGGATTTGGGATCATTAGTATATATCACTATACTCTGTTACCTAATAACTAGCTGAATTTTGAGAGAAACTTTGTTCTGATCTCTTCTAGTACTATTTTTTTTCACAACAGTGTTAGGAGACATGGAAAATTACGCTTGAATATAAGACATACATTCTTTTCCTAGCACTGCAGATTTCTTGTTTTAGATTTTTTAAAAAAGGCAAAAAACCCTCCCCAATGAATTAAAATAGACAAGACCGTAAAATGGGTCTACTTAATAAAAAAATCTGAGTGAGTATTCTTTTTATTAAAGACTTCAGAAACTCATTATATTAACCATTGTGAGGTCAGATAGTCAAAAGCCTCAGGAGACCTATCTACAAGACCCCATTATCGCTGAGAGGACTGTAGTAGATAGATTTAAGCAATAGTATTTTATACACTGCTATTAGCAGCACTCATACATCTTATCTTACCAGTGAAAATATTAAAACAGAAATTGAACTGTTGTTCTGGTTTAGGGCAAA
>VZTZ01038125.1:35856-49335 GCA_013400955.1 Drymodes brunneopygia | reverse complement strand
GGACTTGTGCAGAGCCACAAGGTCCCCCTGAGCCTCCTTTGATCCAGGCTCAGCCCCTTCCCAGCTCCCTCAGCCTCTCCTGGGGCTCCAGACCCTTCCCAGTTCCGTTCCCTTCCCTGGAAATGCTCCAGCCCCTCAATGTCCTTATCCCCAAGCATGGGATGAACATGGGAACCCCTGACCCTGCCCACCCCACATTCTTCCCCTCCTCCTCCTCCTCNTCCCGGCAGGTCCCCTCCGTGTCCCCGCCACGTCCCCGCCACGCGCTGCTCCCCCATAGCCGGGGGACGCTCCGGGGTCTCGCTGCGGCAGCACCGAGAAAATCCCAGCGGACTCCGGCTGTGCCAGGAAAGCTGGGCTGGTGCCCCACAGCCTCCTCCCTCCGCCGGTCACAAATGTCCCCCCCGGGCGGGGTTAGGACGTGTCCTTCAGCTCGGGGCTGGGCGGCTGCGGAGGAGGCGCCTCCGCTGAGGGCGACTGCATGTCCTGGGCACTGCCTGCCGGAGAGACGGGGAGAGGGACACGGGATGGGATCGGAGCGTGGGATCACGGAATCANCCCCTTCCCAGCTCCCTCAGCCTCTCCTGGGGCTCCAGACCCTTCCCAGTTCCGTTCCCTTCCCTGGAAATGCTCCAGCCCCTCAATGTCCTTATCCCCAAGCATGGGATGAACATGGGAACCCCTGACCCTGCCCACCCCACATTCTTCCCCTCCTCCTCCTCCTCCTCGATACCCACCTGCGCTCAGGGACATCTCGGCCAGTTTGAGGGGCAGGTCCGCGGGGCTGACGCCGGCGGGCGAGCCCAGGATGTCGGGCAGGGCATTGCGCCGGCCCGTCCTGCCGGAGGATGCGAAGTCCAGCACGGGTTCCACCTCTGTCATTCTAACCCTGGGGAGAGATGTCCCCCGTGTCACCCCCGGGGCACGGCGAGCTAAAGAGACCCGGCTCTGCTCCGGCCTGGGTGCTCTGGTGCCCTCTGCTCCCTCCTGCAGCCCCTCTGCCCCCCCAGGAGCAAAGGCGGGGCCACCCCGCCCCTGGGACTCGCCACCCTCACCCTGGCACCTCCACTGGGCACTGCAGCAGGGAGGAAGGGGGTCCCTGGGAGTCCCATCAGCACCCCCACCCCGGGAAGCCTTACCGGGCACCCTCCAGCCTGGCCTGGCACCGCGCCTGCCCCGTGCCCAGGTGAGGGACACCACGGGGGACAGGGATCAGTCCCGGCTGGGTCCCCTCTGGCTCCGACCTGCGGGAGGCAGAGCAGGGGGTCACCAATGGGGCCGGGGGCAAAGAGGGGGTGAAAAGGGAGCAGGGAGCGAGTCTGGGGGGACAACAGGATGTGACCCCATGGGAGCACCCACAGCACCCCCCACCCTGGGGACTGTGACAGGAAGGGACCCCTCGTCCATGGTGGGGTGAAGGAGGGATGGATGGATGGAGGGATGGAGGGATGGATGGATGGAGGGAGGGAGGGATAGATGGATGGATGGAGGGATGGATGGATGGATGGATGGATGGATGGATGGATGGATGGATGGATGGAGGGATGGATGGATGGATGGAGGGTTGGATGGATGGATGGAGGGAGGGATGGATGGAGGGAGGGATGGATGGATGGAGGGATGGAGGGATGGAGGGATGGATGGAGAACAGGGATGGGGATGCAGAGGTGACAGGGCGCGAGGCTAAGCCAGCACTACCAGGGAGCACCAGGGAGCAAGGGCAGGGAGTCCCCAACCTGGGGACACTGTCATGTCCCTTGCAGAGTGACTCCTGCTGAGGCGGGCAGGCAGCAGCAATGCTGGGGTGCCCTGGGTGGGTGGGGGCTCTCCCGGGAAGTCCCTGGGATCAGGAAAATCCTGCTGGAGTGGGGCCATCCTGGTGCCCGTGCTGCACAGGGGACATTCCTGAGGTGTTTGCTCAGCCCTGGAAACACTTTGGGCTTTTGCCATGGAAGGTGGGAGTGGCACAGGGGTGGCACAGAGGTGGCACAGGGGTGGCACAGGGGTGGCACAGGGGTGGCACAGGACCTGGGTGCCCTCCAGCCCCCCAAATCCCCTCCATCCCCTCACAGGGACCCCAAGCCACCCCAGCAGCCCCGTCCCCTCCAGGCCAGATGCTGGTGGCAATGCTGTGACTGGTGTCCCCAAGCTGGTGGCAGTGGGGGCATGGACTCACCCGTGTCCCGCTGGGAATCCCTGCTGGGAATCGGAGCTGGGAATCACTGGGAATTCCTGCTGGGAGTCACTGGGAATTCCTGCTGGCAGTCACTGCAGGGAGGACGAGCCGAGGTCCTTGGGCGCTGGCGCCGCGTGCACGGGAGGGGTGACAGCGGCTGCGGGGAGGGGGAGAAATAAATGATTAACCAGGGAGGTGATTAGGGATTGGTTAATTAGTGCTCAGTGCTGGGGTGGCTGTGTCGTGAGGGGCAGGACCAGGGTGCTGCTCCGGGGGAAACTGAGGCACAGGGTGGGGCTGGGAGGTGACAAGGACAGGGGAGGTGACAAAGGTTCCCTGCACACCTGCATGGCCATGGCCCTCTGGAGCTGCCTGCACTGCTCCAGCACAGGTGTGTGCATTGTCACAGGTGTGTGCATTGTCACAGGTGTGTGCGTTGTCACATTGTGTGCAGTGTCACAGGTGTGTGCATTGTCACAGGTGTGTGCGTTGTCACAGGTGTGTGCAGTGTCACAGGTGTTGGCATTGTCACATGTGTGTGCAGTGTCACACGTGTGTGTGCATTGTCACAGGTGTGTGCATTGTCACATGTGTGTGCAGTGTCACAGGTGTGTGCAGTGCCACAGGTGTGTGCATTGTCACAGGTGTGTGATTTGTCACATATGTGTGTGTGCATGTGTCACCTCTGACTGGGCTGTTCCATTTGACTGTACAGGTGTGTGCATGTGTGACATTCCCTGTCACATGTTTGCATGTGTGACATTCCTTGTCACATGTGCACGTGTGGCAGTCCCTGACACATCTATGTGACAGTGTGTCACCCCCTGTCACATGTGCGTGCATGTGTGGCACTCCCTAACAGACCTGTGTGACAGCGTGGCAGCCCCTGTCACACGTGCAGGCATTTGTGACATCCCCTGTCACACGTGTGTGCACATGTGACATTCCCTGACACACCTATTTGGATGTGTGGCACCCCTTGACACACCGTGTGACATTCCCTGTCAAACACCTGTGTGTGTGTGACACTCCCTGACACACCTGTTTGGATGTGTGGCACCCCCTGACACACCGTGTGACATTCCCTGACACACCTGTGTGTGTGTGTGACACTCCTTGACACAGTCTGTGCATGTGTGACACCCCCTGCCACACCGTGTGACATTCCCTGACACACCTATTTGGATGTGTGGCACCCCTTGACACACCGTGTGACATTCCCTGACACACCTGTGTGTGTGTGACACTCCCTGACACACCTGTTTGGATGTGTGGCACCCCCTGCCACACCGTGTGACATTCCCTGTCACTGTGTGTGCACGTGTGGCACTCCCTGACTCCCAGAGCCGCCGCTGTGTCACCTCCTTGTCCCAGTTTGTCCCCACCCCGCACTGCTCAAGGTCACGTCCCTCCCCTGGCCCCGCACCTGGGGAGCTCCGAGCCTGGCTCAGGGACACGTGTGACATCCCTGGGGGTGCCACCGTGTCCCCTGCGGCTGTCTGGGGACACACGGCTGTGTGTGACGCTGTGAGCACACGAGTGTGCACGAGCACTCGCATTCCAGGGGGTTCCGTGGATTTCAGGGAGAAATCCCGCATGGAAAGGGCTGCCCAGCCCCTGGAGGCACCAATCCCGCAGGGACTCCACAGCCACGGGGAGGTGGCACTTGGGGACAGGGGCTGGTGGCTGAGGGAACGGTTGGACTTTGATCTCAGAGGGTTCATCCAGGCTAAAAAGGGTTCTGGGAATCCCTGTGGATATCTGTGATTCCCTGCAGATCCCCCTGAATTCCTGCAAATCCCTGTGGATCACTGTGGATCCCTGGAGATCCAGGTGGATTCCTGATCCCACACTCACACTCACAGGTGTGCACACTCACACACACGTGTGCACACTCACACACTCACTCACACGTGTGTGTGCACACACACGTGTGAGTGAGTGTGTGAGTGTGCACACGTGTGTGAGGGTGTGTGAGTGTGCACATGAGTGTGTGAGTGTGGACACAAGTGTGAGTGTGCACACGTGTGTGAGGGTGTGTGAGTGTGCACATGAGTGTGTGAGTGTGGACACAAGTGTGAGTGTGCACACGTGTGTGAGGGTGTGTGAGTGTGCACATGAGTGTGTGAGTGTGGACACAAGTGTGAGTGTGCACACGTGTGTGTGAGTGTGAATGTTTGTGTATGCACACGTGTGTGTGCACACACACGTGTGCATACACAAACATTCACACTCACACACACGTGTGCACACTCACACTTGTGTGCACACTCACACACTCATGTGCACACTCACATACGTGTGCACACACACACACTCACGCGTGTGCACACACTCATACACGTGTGCACACTCGCACACTCACACACACACTCACACACACGTGTGCACACTCACACACACTCACACTCGTGTGCACACTCACACACACTCACACTCGTGTGCACACTCACACACACTCACACTCGTGTGCACACTCACACACACTCACACACGTGTGCACACTCACACTCACTCACACTCACACAGATTCTCTGCTCATCCCAGCAGAGGCGGAGCCCGCAGGCCACATCAAAGCTCCTTCCCGACAGCCGCAGCGGCTCCCGCTGCCCCCAGCGCCGGAGAATCAGCGCGAATCAGCTTCCAGGACCTGCCGGGTCCTGCCTGTGTCTGTGCCTGTGTCTGTGTCTGTGTCCTTCCCGCATCGCAGGGATGCGGGGATGGGGCCGGATCCCGAGTGTTCACCCCGCTCTGAAAAGCCACACCGGCGGTCAGGACCCTGGGGCTGGTTGGGGACCCAAACCCGGGGGTTGTCACAGCCCTGAGCACTCCTGGGATGCTGCATCCCATCCGGCTGTCCCTGCACCCCTGGGGACAATGTCCAAGCCACCAACACCTGCCCCTTGCCACGTCCTCCCAGCCCCACCGGCCAATCCAACCCAAACGGGGCAAATCTCCCTGGATAAACCCGGTGAGCGAGGATTTCCCCCTCTAAGCAGGGACAGTTTCTGTGGCTTAACGCGGTCTCAGCCTAAAAAAGCTCCTGGAGTCACATGGAAGGTGCCTGCGGCCGCTGGCTCCTGCTTTAATGCCCCTAATGGGATAGAGGAGGGAAGGGCAGAAATAAACCTTAATCCCAGCTGGGGATGGGCAGCAGGGAAGGTGCTGTGAGAGGTGGAGGGAGGAGATGGACAGGGATGCGTTCCTTGGTTCGGTTCCCTGGGAATGGCAGAGCCCTGGAGGAGGGAAGGGAGGAAGGAGCTGAACAGGAAAAGGTGTGACCACCCTGGGGCTGGAGCAGCCAGAGAAACCAGAGCAGGATCCAACACATCCATGGATCCCCTCAGCCCTGGGATGGCCCCTCCAACACGAGTTTTTTGGGTTTTTGTCGGACCCCAAACAGCACCTGGAGCCCAGGGATCACCATGGACACACCACAGCTTTGTCAAACACACTCCCCCTGCCAGGGACAACAAACCAGGAAATCCCTAAACAAGGGAAGAAAGGCACGCAAAGAGACAGAGAAGAAACAGGAGAAATGGAAATTTAAAAAAAAAAAAAAAAAGAAAATTTTCTGAAAGGAAATAAAACCAAGAAGAGCCAACGGGATGAGATGAAGTGCAGGGAAATGGACCGGAGGTTGCCCATTTGATCCTCATTGAAATCACACGATTTCATTCCCTTTCCTGAAAGGAAATTCTTCCTGGGATGCTGCAGGAAATTCTTCCTTTCAGGGAAGGGAATGAAATCTTAGGACAAAGTGGAACAAACCTTCTAACAGGGAGATACAATCCAATCCAAATGCGATTGAAAAGACCTGAGATTCCAAAGATTCCTTCAAGACCAAAGATTGAAATTTTACAAACACACTGACTGCAACCAGATGCACTCAGATGAATGCTGCAGGAATTTAGGACCTGGGAGATGTTCCAGGGATGTTGAGAATTCATTTAAGGATTTGCTTCTTCAGCTTCTGAGTTGTTGGTGGGTCATGAGCTCCTCTGGAAGGGGTTTGGGGCATTTCTCTGTTTGGGGGGTTCTTCCAGCTCGTTTAATTCAATATTTTATGGGATCTGTGCTGGGAATGCTGCAGCCAGGAACAAACCCTCCAAAAAAATCCACCAGCAACCCCTCAACGCTGATAAACACGGTGAAAAATGGGAAGGATTCAGCGAGATGAAACTGTAAAATTGAGTGAAATGGGAAGGAAAGAGCTGGCCCAGATCAGAAGGGAACGGGAGCACCATCCAGGAAAATGGGCCAGGAGTCCTCACGGGAGGGAAATCCCCCGGGGCTGGGTTAACCAGAGCCCGACAGGCACCAGACAGCCCGAGCAGCCCCTGGAGCCGGGAACAGCAGATGGCAATAATTAAACACAGGATGGAATGTGGAGGGCCGGGAGCTCTCCCCGGAGGCAGCAGGTTCGGTCCCCGCAGTTCCTCTCCAGGGAAGCGGCTGCAGCTGCTGGAGCCCCGGGGATGCTGAGCCAGGTGGGAACAGGCTGTGTCACCTCCCCAGGGACAGCTCCGGGATCCCAGCGAGAGGGAAGGACGGGGATGAACATTGTCCCGGATCCATCTTTTCCTGGTTAAGGAGGAAAAGGCCGCAGGGATGTGGGCTGGTGCAGGAATAGTGAATGTGGAGGTGCAGAGTGACTTTTGGAACAGGTTTTGCCCCACACAAGGGAGTGTCTGCAGGGGATGATCCCTCCTGGCAGGGATGCAGCTCCCAGCACCCATTCCCAGGGGATTCTGGCACCCTCCCGCCTGCCTTCAGCAGCAGAACCTCTCCAACCATGGCCTGGCACTTTTATCCCTAAATCCCCAGGATTCCAGGTGGGCCAGGCAGGAATTTGGGCCAGCTGGGATCCTCTGGACTGATGGTGAGGAGTGAAGCAGTGCTGGGATCCAACTGAACTTGCATCCTGCTTGGAGCACCAGCAAGGTCTCCCACTGGTTCTCCCCCAATTTTCCCCTGGCTCCCCAGCTCTTTCCCAAAGCTCTGAGGAATTGTTCCAGTGGGATTTCTGAGCAGAGGTGACACTGGAGCTCCCCAAAGCTCTGGCCCAGCCTTCAGCACATCCCAGTTCCTGCGGGATTGACTCTTCCCTGTGATTCCCTTCCCAGCAAATCCCATATTCCAAAGGCCATGTGGCTCCTGCTCCTTCCCTCTCCATGGAGCAGCAGATCCTCCTCGTCAGGAGAATGCACTTCCAGAGGAATTCCCATCCCCCTCTAAGCCCCTTCCCGTGGTGTCCTGCCTCCAGCCCTGACCTTCCTCCTGCTCCTGCACACTCCTCCTCACATCCAGACCAGCTTTCCCTCTTCTCCACCACTCCCACTTGTGCTTGGATTGTCTCATCCATGGATTTGGGGAATGCTGAGGTGTGTCTTTGTCCCCTCCATCATCCTCACATCCCTGGTTTTCCCCTGTTCCCTGCAGATGGGCAGGACCAGCTTTAGGCCCAGTCCCACCCCTGCTCATACCCCAATCCTTAATTATTCCACCCACACCTCTCCCTGGATTCCAGGACCCTTTTAAAGATCAGCCTTCATCCTCTGCTTCCTTTTGCACCATTTAGGGTCTCACTGCCCAGATTTGCTGGGGCTGCCCCTGGATCCCTGGAAGTGTCCAAGGCCAGGCTGGATGAGGCTTGGAGCAGCCTGGGACAGTGGGAGGTGTCCCTGCCATGGCAGGGGTGGCACTGGGTGGGCTTTAAGGTCCTTCCCAACTCCAGCCAGTCTGGAATTCTAGGACTTTTTTTTTTTTTAGGATTTTTTTTCCCAGCTGTAGGACTTGGAATTCTTTTTTCCCCACACGCAACCTGAACTGAACAGGAATTTAGGTCCCAGCTAACACTGGCCTAGGCAGAGCATAAATCCTTCCCTTCATGGGCTCAGCTGGGCTTGAGGGACACTGGGACCTAAATTCCTGTTCCAGGCAAGGAGAAGGAAGGGCTGTGAAATGGGACACCGGTAATCTCCATTCCCTGTAATTCCCGGCCTCCAGCAGGGAGATGAGCACGGGAGGTGGGGTTTGCTGCTGACATCCACGGAATGGAGCCGCTGGCAGCAGCAGAGGCTGTGTTATTCCTCCATCAGTCAGGGGGATGATGGCAGAGTTCAGCTGTGCTTCATATCCCACAAAAACCAGGAAAAAAATTCCTAAAATCCAACCTGAGCCTGTCCAGAAGGGATTTCAGGCTGTTTGTATAAACTGTCCCTTTGGTTTATAACACAAACCAGAGTGAGTCCTGCTCCAGGGCGGGAGTGAATCCGACTCTTGTGCTCACTGATCCCAATCCTAAATTTTCCTGAGCAAATCAGAACCCTACCAACTCAAATCCAGGTGCTTCCAGCCCTGGGGTGCTCATGCCAGGGCTTGGCTTCCCCACGGGGCAGCGACCCCAGAGAAAATCCCCTCTGGATCCCGCAGGCCTGGACTGGGCCAGGGAGAAGCGCTCCTGAGGACTCAGCAGTTTAATCCCAGCACAGCCCTGCTGAGCTCAGCATCTCCTACGAGCCCACACCGGGATCAAACTGAGGCGTTTTCCCTCCGGGAGCAGCGCATTGGGCACCCTGGAAAGATCCCGAAAGCACCGGGCAAACCTGGATGTGTGACTGACTCCCTCTGGATTCCAGCCCTGGCCAAGCCTGAGTGGCTCTAATTAAAGAGCAAAGCACCAAAGGCTCAGCGGGCAGAGGCACGAGGATGTGGGCTGGCACTGCAGGGCTTCATCCTGCAGCCCAAACCTCCAGGAGAGGGCACGGAAAACCTGGATGAGCTCAGCTGTGCTGCCCGGAGAGGGAATGGCCAAATCCCATCCCCTGGGGCTCCCAGCCCGGCACACATCGCTGCTCCCCATCCCTGCTGCTCTCCCCTGGGATCCCAATTCTCCCCTGGGGAATGTTTCCATCCCTTTGTACTCACAGCAAGCTTTTCCCATCACACGGAGCAGGGTTTCTGGGGGCTGGGAGGGGGTGAGGACCCTCTGCAAGGGGGCACTCAGGGTTTTGGGAATGCTGCTGCTGGCAGGGACGGAGCTGCTTGGCAGGGGGGCAGCCCTGAGGAAGGGATCAGCTCCATGGCCAGGCTCTGATCCGTGTGCTGGGCAGAGCACAGGAGCAGGAGCAGCTCAGGGACAGGAGGGTCCCCTCTGCAGCAGCAGAGATGTGAAAAGCACCCAGAAACCACCAGCAGTGCTCCAGCCATGGCTGTTCCCTGTGGGAACTGGGCAAATCCCAAGGGCTGGCAGTGCTGGCAGCTCTGTTATTCCCAGAGCCAGGGGGAGGGGAGAGCTTCGGGATCCAACTTGGCATCAGCAGGGAGAGACCCTCACCCCAATGATTTGGGTGGGGATGGGGAAGATCCCTGCAGGAGCAGCTCCCCTGATCCCGATGGAAGGAAGGAAGGAGGGAAAGATGAAGGAAGGAAGGAATTCTGGAAGAAAGGAATTCTGGAAGGAAGGAAGGAATTCTGGAAGGAATTCTGGAAGCAAGGAAGGAATTCTGGAAGGAAGGAAGGAAGGAAGGAAGGAAGGAAGGAAGGAAGGAAGGATCCCAGCCCATCCCAGGGAGGGATGGAAGCTGCTCCAGCCCCTCTCAGCCCGTGGGCTGTGACCTATTCCAGAGTTATTCCTACTCCATCCTCCACCTCCATCAGTTAATTCCTTTAAATTAGCTGATTAAAGGTAATCAGTTGTGGTGGGAGGAGCACAGGAATTTCTCCTGGGGAATTGGGGTGCTCATCAGGGACCCCACAAAGGTGCTGGGTGAGCCCATTGTCCTGTCACTCCTCGATCCCATCAGCTGCCTCTGGGTCCTTTTTGAGTCCAAGGGGAAAACGCCGCGGCCCCTTCGGCCTGAGGGGGATGGGAGCCACCCCAGCCCGCGGAGAGGGACCCGGATAACCCAGCCCTGCTCTGGGACTCGGGGGAGCCAACAGGAGCTCCGGTCTCCGTGGGGAAGGAGGGCATCTAATGAGGGTAATTAGGGTGATTGAGCGCTGGGTAATGGAGCTCCCAGCAGAACCCTCAGTTCCCCGCTCCGACACACCACAAACTGTAATTTTGCATAATAAAACCAGGTAATTTTGCATAATAAACGCATCACCCACGTCCACGGCGGTTCAATTCCTCACCGGGCTCAGGCTCCCTCCTCCCCAGACGGTTTCCAACCCCTGCCCCAGCCTGAGCATCCCGGGTGGAGCGGGCAGGCACGATCCGGGGATGGGGACGGGGACACCCTCGGCTCTCCTGACTGCGGAGCCGTGGGTGGCACAGGGATGGGTGCCAGGGGAAACCCAGGGAGCTGTGACGAGGGCCGTGGGCTGTCACAGGGTGCCAGCCGGGTGCCACCAAACACATCCCGGGCTGTGCCGTGCCGGGAGTGCCACGGGCTGGGTGACAGCGGAGCTCGTGCGCCTCATGTCCCGGCACAAACTCCTTCTCCTCCTGCCACTGGTGGCACCTGGAGGGAACCCTGGTCCAGCTGGGAATGGAGGAGGCTCCCAGCCCTGCCAGAGCACCGGGATCAGTGCGGACACCCAGAATTCCAGGAGTAGAGGCAGCTGATGCCTTCCCTGGAAGCTCCCAGACCCCCGGATGCCGGGGGATCCTCTCCTTCCCACTGCAGCTCAGCCAAGGCGGGAGGTGGGAAACTTCCAGGATTCCCAGCGTGGAGGCAGCAACCCCCACCCTGCGGCCAGGCCTTGCAAGGAGGGGATCCAGATGTTTCCCACCACCCCTGCACCGAGGATTGGGATTCTCCAGCGTGGTGGCTGTCACCGACACCGTGTGACAAAACCCCCGGCCCCTGGGAAGCTGCCAGGGAAGGGACCAAGAGCCAAGGAGGGGAGAAATCCCTGCAGGCACCCTGGGATCAGAGGCACGGCTGGAAATCTGTGATGGAGCAGAGCCACATCCAACAGCCCAGGGCTGAGGCAGGAGCTGGAATTGCCTATCCCAGGAGCTGGAATTGCCTATCCCAGGAGCGGGAATTGCCCATCCCAGGAGCTGGAATTGCCTGTCCCAGGAGCTGGAATTGCCTCTTACAGGAGCTGGAATTGCCTGTCCCCGGAGCTGGAATTGCCTATCCCAGGAGCTGGAATTGCCCGTCCCAGGAGCTGGAATTGCCTGCGCCAGGAGCTGGAATTGCCTGCACCAGAAGCTGGAATTGCCTCTTCCGGGAGCTGGAATTGCCTCTTACAGGAGCTGGAATTGCCTGTCCCAGGAGCTGGAATTGCCTCTTACAGGAGCTGGAATTGCCTGTCCCCGGAGCTGGAATTGCCTATCCCAGGAGCTGGAATTGCCCGTCCCAGGAGCTGGAATTGCCTGCGCCAGGAGCTGGAATTGCCTGCACCAGAAGCTGGAATTGCCTCTTCCGGGAGCTGGAATTGCCTCTTACAGGAGCTGGAATTGCCTGTCCCAGGAGCTGGAATTGCCTCTTACAGGAGCTGGAATTGCCTGTCCCCGGAGCTGGAATTGCCTATCCCAGGAGCTGGAATTGCCCGTCCCAGGAGCTGGAATTGCCTGCGCCAGGAGCTGGAATTGCCTGCACCAGAAGCTGGAATTGCCTCTTCCGGGAGCTGGAATTGCCTCTTACAGGAGCTGGAATTGCCTGTCCCAGGAGCTGGAATTGCCTCTTACAGGAGCTGGAATTGCCTGTCCCCGGAGCTGGAATTGCCTATCCCAGGAGCTGGAATTGCCCGTCCCAGGAGCTGGAATTGCCTGTCCCAGGAGCTGGAATTGCCTCTCCCAGGAGCCAGGGGCAGAGCAGGGCTGTGGTCCCCATCCTGTTCCTGGTGCCAGGTCCCCCCAAGGTCTGGCGTTCCCAGCCAGGTCAGGAATGGGTGCCAGAGCTCCTCCAGCTGCCCCAGGAGCTGAACCCCAGGGTCTCCTCCAACCAAACCCCCAGAGCACCCCCACTCTGCCTCCCGGCGTCCCAGTCTGGGGAGAAATGCTGGGATTCCCTCAATTTCAAGGAGTGAGAACCTGGCTCTGCCATCACATTTCCCCTTCCCAAGCTCCTGCTTTTCGGGGGGAGATGGTGCTGAGCAGGTGAAGGGTGGGGACAGGGGGACAGTGGCAGGGCTGTGTCCCTTTGTGACCACAAGGACTGAGGTGTCCCTTGGTGGACACCCCAAGGTCACGGGCTGGGAGCATTCGGGGTGAGCACGGGACACCCTGACTCCGCCACCTCCTCGATGGCACCGCCACCCAGCCAGGGGACAGCAGCCAGCTCCGGGGACCGAAGGGACCCGATCCAAGCATCTGCAGGGGCAATCTGCCAAAATGATGCCCCGAAGGCAGGGAGGAGGGGCTGGCCCTCGGGGAAGCCCTGTCCTCCCGGGAGGAAGCACCACAGGAGCGCGTCCCCTGCACAGGGGGTGCTCAGCCCTGGGGGGACTCTCCGTGCCGGGGGACCCCCGCAGCTCCCCGGGCCCAAATCATCCCGGAGGCTCCAATCCGGGAAGCTGAGGGCTGGAGCAGCGGGTGGGGGGAGAAACGTCGTGGTAGCGGGGAGGGGGACAGGGCAGGGGGAAAGGTGGAGGGGGCAGCGGTGACCCAGGACATGCAGGGGGTGGGTGCCGGGATGCGACAGAGGTGCCACTGTCGGGGGTTGATCTGGGGTGCCCACCCTGAGACAGAGTGGCCTCGCTCGGTGCCTCAGCACTGCTCCCCCAAATCCTCCCCAGAGCCCCCTGACCCTGGGGGTGGGCACAGACACCCCAAGCCCTCGAGAGACACCCCAGTGCATCTGCTGCAAACTTTCAGCCCCCCAAAACACATCCGTCCCCGAGGCCACCACCACCCCTGGCCCTCCTGCCTCTCCACCTTCCCAGGGAGGTGCCCAGGGTGGGCACCTCCTTCCCGCGGTGGGCACCAGTCCCCGAGGTCGGCACCTGGTCCCCCGCCCTGGTGAGCCCAGGGTACCCTCCGCGGTGGCCCAGGGCCTCGGTGCCACCACGTCACCTGCAGCCAGCAGCCGCCAGCCGCTCACCTGGTGCCAGCGGCGATCCCGGTGCCGGTGCCGAGGCCGGTGGCGGTGGCGGTGGTGACACCGAAGGTGATGCCGGTGCCGGTGTTGATGCTGCTGCCAGTTCTGCTGCCGGTGCTGCTGCCGGTGCCGGGGGTGGCGGGGATGTCGGTGCCGGTGCCGGGGGTGATGTCGGTGTTGATGCTGATTCCAGTGTCTTTGCCGATGCCGACGGTGATGCCGGTGCCGGTGTAGATGCCGATGCCGGTGCCGATGGTGATGCCGGTGCCGATGGTGATGCCGGTGCCGGTGTAGATGCCGATGCCG
>VZTZ01038125.1:23780-35767 GCA_013400955.1 Drymodes brunneopygia | reverse complement strand
GGCTTTGCTCGCCCACCAGGACAATTTGACCCCAACCCACACAGCTCCATTTAGCGCAGCCAAAATCAATGACAGGCCCCAAATATTAGGGGGAAAAAAAGAATTCAAAAAAATGTGGCTGCACCCGCGTGGCATGTGGAGGATGGGGGAGGGGCGGGGGGCTGGGAGACCCTGACTGCGGCTGGCAAATCCAGCGGATCATGGCACAGCCCCGCGCTGTGCCCTGCACGGCCACTGTCCCCGCTGGAAGGACGCTGGGCACGGAGCAGATGCCACCAGCCGCTCCTGGCCTGGCACCGGTGTCACCTTGAGGGGGGGGACACGGCCAACGCCGAGGGTGTGAGATGGGGACTCCCACCCCCACCCCAGAGCTGGATCAGGGCCGCGAGGTGGGGGAGGCAGAGCGGGAATTGAAATCCACTGGAATTCCACACAGGAACAGCAACCGCCTCCCAACCCTTCCATCGGCATCCCTGCGACTGGGAAACCGTGTGGGGTTGGGGAGAGGCTCCAAAAGGTCCCTCCTGGCCCTGAAGGTGGCTGTGCCCAGGGCTGGGGGAGCGGGGTTTGCTTTGGGAGGAACCCCCGTCCTTGCTCCCCGTCCCTGCACGGGAACGCTGCTCCCAGCAGGAGCGGGGCTGGGGGCGACATCCCAAATTCCTGGCTCTGGCCAAGCTCCCCTCTCTCCCTGCTGCTGGCGAGGGGCGATGCTCAGCACCTGCAGCGAGGCGTTCGCCCCGTCCCTTCCCCTGGAGCTCGTGGGGACACCCCGGTGGCCGCTCCGGGCACGGCCCGTGCTGCTGAGCTGGGACGGGCGGTGCTTCCCTGACCCCGCATCCACCGGCGGGACAAACCCGGCTGTGCCAGGGGACAGGGACACGAGCCACCGGCGCCACCAGGACACGGCCGGTGCTCTTCTCTGGTACCCCAAAATCTCGGGAGGGGCTGCGGCCGCGTCCCCGGCAGGCAGGGGAGGGACATTTGTGCCGCTGCTCGCTCACGCGTGGTGACGGGCGAGTGGCAGCTCCCGCGCGGCCGGCGGGGCGCGGAGCCTTCGCCAGCCGCTATTTTTAGCCGCTCACGCTCCGCTTTCTCCTTGACTGTCTCCCCTCTCCGGAGCAGTCTCGGGCCGAGCAGCGGCGATGTTTATCCTGCCTGGCACCCGATCGGATGTGACACGCCTGTCGCGGGCTGAGGGAGCGAGAGAGAGGGAGCTGTGGGGACGAGAAGGGACAGGAGGGGAGCCTGCTGTGATTTGGAGCACCTTAGAGAGTTCTCCCTTTCTCCAGCTCCCGAAGTGTCCCCAGAGGATGCTCTGCCCTGGGACAGCTGAAGGGCGGTCACACCACGTCCCCATTTCCTCCGAGGCTGAACAATTCCCTCTCCCAATGTGATCCTTGGGGGATGGCTGGGCTGGGGGAGCTGGGGAAACTGAGGCACAGCAGAGGTGTGTGAGACCCTCCCTGTCCCGCCAGTGCAGTGCTGACATGGAATAACCCCTCCCAACCCACCTGCATCCCGGGGATCCTGAGCTTCAGCAGCCCAGAGCTGCCAGAGCTCTCGGGTACAAACCCCAGGGATTCAGGACAGCAGCTGGGAAGGGGAAAATGATCCCAGAATTATTCCCTGCTCAGGCAGCCCCCACTGGGAGCTGGTCCAGGGCAGGTGCCTGGTGCTGCACCAACGTGGGGACAAAGGCTGCTCTGCTCTTCCTCTGCTCTTTCAGCTCCTGCTCTGGGGCTTTGCAGACCTTGGGATCCTCTTCCCAGGGTGCTCCCAGCAGGATGAGCTTCCCTGATGATGGAGGGGCCCAAAATGCATCGTTTGTGCCCTCCCGAGCTTTGGGAGAGCCCCTGATTGATCCACCAGGGATGTGAAGCCAGCGAGGATGGGCTCAGACTGCTCCCTGCTCTGCCACCTGCTCTAAATCCTATTTCCCCCTAAAAAACCAGGATCCAGAACAGGGAGGAAATGGGTCTGGGAGAATCCATTCTCCTGCTGCTGCTGCCCGGCTGCTTTATCCCTTGGGGCAGGAGGGTCAATCAGCCCCAGTGAACCTTGGGCTGGGGCAGCTCCTGGCGTGGAGGCAGCAGGGAGGGAGCAGAGCTGTTTTTCCACTCCCCTGCCCAACACTGCAGGCTCCGATCTGGGTTAAAAGTCACTGCTGGGAGAGAGCAGCCCTTTGCTGTTCCTCTTTTAGACTCATCTTTCCCATTTCCAGCCCTGTTAAGCCCCTGCCTCCCTGCTGGGGACACAGGTGACGTGCAGGGAAGGTTATTCCTGAGCCCAGGGGCTGCGTCAGTGCCTCGGGGAAGGCGTTATTTTGGGACACGGGTCACAGGATTTGGGGACCTGCAGGTTGTTCCCTGGCTGGGGGCTGGGACTTTCCATGCACTGCAGCAAGACACGGCCCCTTGGCTGCCCCTGGGGTGATGGAGGTGGCTCCTGGGGGATGGATCTGCAGGAAATGCACCCGGCCCTCGGGGAAAACCTTCCTGCCTGTGAGATCTCAGGGGCCAAAGGCAGCGAGAGCATTTCCTTGCCTGGAGGATTTCAAAGCAGAGGGAAAATGCCAGCAAACGGCTCCCAGGGAGAAGATTTGTCACCAGGCAGGCTGGGGCATCACACTGAGCCGAGAGTCTGGACAGGCTGGTGCTGCAGCAGTGCCCTTCCCAGGCACCCTCCGTGCTCCAGGACTCTGCCATCTGCGTCCCAGAGCTCTGCTCTGCCCTGTCCTTCCCAGGGCACAAGGATCCCGGAGCTCCATCTGCCCCCAGAACATCAGGGAGCTTCTGGAGGTCCTTCCCCCACGGTGTGTGCCCGGTCCAGAGCATCCTGCCCTGGTGGGGGACAGCACACGAGCTGCTTTTCCTGATTTTGTTCCCTATTTCGAGCCATCAGGGCAGCTGGAATACCTGCAGTGAGTTGCACAAGTCTTTGCAACTCATCTGCAGCCTCGCTGTCCCCGGCAGAATGGAAAATTTCAACCAAAAGAATGATTTGTTGGTGTTTCTGCAGCAGCAGAAGCTCCTTGCTGACCCCAAGGTGAGGTGGATCCCGCAGCCAGATGCAATCCCAGCCCGAGGCTCCTCCTGCTGCCAGTTCATCACAGCAGCTGTGGGAAAAAGGGGCACTGAATGACTCAGAGTGCCTCTCTTGGGGCTCAGCCTCCAAAATATTCATCCCCTGCCCCAGTGGAGCGGCAGAACGCACAAATAATTTCTGGGAATTAGCTCAGGAAACCACCTTGCCTGTACTTTGGCTCTGATATTGGCTGAAATCCCACATTTCTGGGCAGCGCAGGCAGGAGTGAGCCCAGGCAAGGTCAGGACAGCCCAGAGCAGCTCAGGAGGGCTTGGGACGAGCTGGGATGGGGTGGGAAGAACTGGGATGAGGTGGAAAGAGCTGGGATGGGGTGGGAAGGGCCGGGATGTGCTGGGAAGAGCTGGAATGTGTTGGAAAGGGCTGGAATAGGGTGGGAAGAGCTGGGATGGGGTGGGAAGGGCCGGGATGTGCTGGGAAGAGCTGGAATGTGTTGGAAAGGGCTGGAATAGGGTGGGAAGAGCTGGGATGGGGTGGGAAGAGCTGAGATGGGATTGGAAGAGCTGGGATGGAGTGGGAAGGGCTGGGATGTGTTGGGAACAGCTGGGATGCGTTGGGAAGGGCTGGGATGGGGTTGGAAGAGCTGGGATGGGGTGGGATTTGCCCAGTTCTTGCTTTAAGGGGCAGGTCAGGGTGGTGACAGGAGCACTGGGAGGAGAGGTGTGCTGGAGGTAACCGAGCAGAAAGGCAGCATCCCAAAAAAACGTGTTCGTGGGCAAAAAAAGAAGCGCTCAAATCTATTCTTCACGCTCCAGTAACTTCCAGATGCCTGGGTGGGGATGTGGAGCCTCACAAACACCTCCCAGCTTCGGGGAGCGCCTTGTCCCTCCTGCCTGCCACTGTCCCTCCTGCCTGCCACTGTCCCCTGGGCACAGAGGGCCACACCCGGCCCCAGACCTCGGGCATTTCACCAACCCCACCCGATTTCAGCGCTGACTGCCCAGCTGAGTGCAGGGATGCTTCAAACCGACCCAAAATCTGTGACAAACCTCCAGGTGGGCGGACAGGGAGTGGCCGTGGCCCGGGGGATGCGGGCACTGCCTGCAGCCCTGCCTTCCTCCCCCTCCTGCAGCCACGGGGATTTGAGCAAAGCTCCCGAACGCCCGGGCTGGGCTTTTTTTATCCCTGGCTGCTCTTACGTTGACATTCTTAGCTGTGCCACTGGCTCCAGCGCTGCTCGCTAACCCCTTTTACAGGCGGCTAAATATAGCCCAGGCAGCCAAGCAAAATCTGCTCGGCACGGCCACGTGGGGCTCGGCAGCGCCGCCGCAGCCACGCCGGGCCGGGGGGGCTGCCAGCACCGGGGGGGCACCGCCAGCTCCTCGCTGGTGGCATCTGTCACCCCGCGGTGCCTCAGCGCCTCCAGGTGACCGCCGATGCTTCCGGTGCATTCCAGTCGCTTCTCCCCGCCCCTGGAGCGGCTTTTCCGCTCCCACCCCGAGGTTTTGTGGGGTTCTTCCACCCATCTGGAGCATCTGGAGCTGGTTAGGATCGCTGATCCTGGAAAAACACGGTGGGAAAGCCCGGCTGGCGGCTGTGCCTGACAAAGAGCAGCCGAGCGGCTCTGGGAGCCCGCGGGGTGAGGGGAGCAAACCCAAAATCCATGGAGAGCTCATCTGCACCCCTCAAACCCAAAATCCGTGGAGGGCTCATCTGCACCCCTCAAACCCAAAATCCATGGAGGGCTCATCTGCACCCCTCAAACCCGAAATCCGTGGAGGGCTCATCTGCACCCCTCAAACCCAAAATCCATGGAGGGCTCATCTGCACCCCTCAAACCCCAAATCCGTGCAGAGCTCCTCTGCACCCCTCAAACCCAAAATCCCTCCAGGGCTCTGCAAAGCGGGGCCAGGACTCGGGGCTGGGCTCAGCTCGGCTCCTGCCTCTCCTGTCACAGAGGGACATTTCCGCTGGAGCCACGAACTCATTAAGCACACCCTGATCTAATTGTCTCCACGCCGCCACTTGTGGGCCTTTTTTTTTTTTCTCTTTTTCGTTTAAACCGGCAAGGACGAGGTGAAAGGCCGAGCAGAGCAGTCTAATTGGATCCCCACGGCTCATTAGCCGTTCTCTGAGAGGGAGAATCGTTCAGGCTGCAAATGAAGAGGATCAAAACCCGTGCACGTGCCTTGGGCAGCTCTCCCAAATTTGCTGTCCCCTGGCTCCTGTGCATCCAGCTGGCCCTGGGGATGTCCTGCCCGCCAGGGGACATGGGGAATGCATGGAGGGGCTCAGGGGGGCTCGTGATGGAGATTGGAGGAAGGCTGGTGGCTTTGGGTGACACTGGGTAACATTGGGTGGCTTTGGACACCAGGAAAGACAGTTGATGTGCTGAAATCCAGAGCTGGGCTGAGGATCCAGGCAGGAGCACCCAGAAGGGAAGGGAAGAACCAGCTCCTCCTGCCAGGTGGGCCAAGGACACCTTCAGAGCAAGGTCTCACCCTGCTGCTCCCTCCTGCAGGCTCCCTTCGCTGCCACCTCTGTGGGATCAGACCCTTGGGGAAGAACTGCAGCTCACGGTGGAGTAACCCCCCAAATTTTCCACTCCATGAGAGACCCAGTGGTTGTGACAGCACAGAATCTCTGCTGTGACACTGCCATCCATCACCAGCCAGGCGTCTGGGCACCGCCAGGAGAAAGACAAACAGCATCTGTCCGAGCTCAGATGGGAAATGCCGCAGCTTTCCCAGCCCATCCCTGAGCCTGGGAGCCCGGGATAAACCAGGCTTCAAGGACAGCATTTTTGGGGAGCCCAGGATAAACCAGGCTTCAAGGACAGCGTTCCTGGGGAGCCCGGNGGTCTGGGCAGGGACAGGAGCTGGGATTGATGATCCTTGTGGGTCCTTCCAGCTCAGGATATTCTGGGATCCGTGATTCTGTGATTTGAGATGTTCCTGGCTGAGAGAGTCCTGGTGGACAAGAGGGAGAACAAAGGAGCTGAAGCACAGAAGATTCTGCAGATTCCTGCAGTGGTCCTCCTGAAATCATCCCTCTCATTTCCCCTGGCTCTGAATCCCGGCTCCCGTGACCCTGAGCACCCTGGCTGGCTGTAATTAAAGGCTGAGCAATTGCCTGTTGCTCCCGTGTCTCTGTTTATTACAGAGCAGCTTAGTGGAAAACTAATTCCCCAACAGCCTCAGAGGCATCCTCGGACCAGGGGAAGGGGGATGCTTCCCCCTCAACCCTTTTACCTTCATCCTTCCCATCCCAGGCTGGCTTTGTGCCTCACCTGGGGGCTGCAGACCCCGGGGGAGGCAGCAGAGCTGTGCAAAGGCACTCTGGGGGCTCCATTCCTGCCCTTCCTTGCAGTGCAAGGAAGGCGGGGGGACCCCCACACCTCCCAGCACAGCTCCCCAAAGAACTCCCAACACAACCTGGGGTGTGCCTGATGGCAGCTGCGGGCTGAGGGGAAGGGTTCTGTGTGCCCTGAATCCCACCCAGGAGCCCCCGGGATGCCAAAGACAGGACAACCCCACAGGCCAGGGGTTTATCAGCCCCAAACCCATCACCCCAAAGCTGTGCCTGATGCCACAGCTGCATTTCCCTGCCTAGAGGATGCTCTGGGGAGCATCGCTGGCTTTAGCTGCTTTTCCAAACACAGCCCCAATTATTAATTATTACTAATTGCTCTAATGTAGGTTTATCCATGACTAGCAGGGCTCGGGAGCTGCAGGATTCCTGCTGGCTGCACCCACGGCTAAGCTGGTATTGTCCCAGATACAGTCACATGAGAGCGTTTGTTTTCCCGGGAATCCCTGGCAGGCTGCTCCTGGCCCTGCTCCCCCCAGCCCAATAACGCCCCCACGGGGGCAGAAATGGGGCCCTGAGCCCTAATGAACCACATTTTAGCTTTTGGGGGCCCTGAGCACTAATGAATCACACACCGCGGGAAAGGTGCCTGGGGAATGCTGAGGGATGCAGGAGAAGAAGCGAAGAGGAGGCAGAGGGGGAAAAAAAGGCATTTTCTTGGGATGCAGGGATGCTCCCAGCAGTGGGACGCGGGCTGGGGTGGCTGGAGGCAGCCCCATGTCCCTGAGCTCCGGTCACATCCCTCATTTCCCGGTCCTCAACCCCCTGCGTGCAGGGTGAGGTGAAACCGGTCACTTGTGACACCGCTGTCACACGGCTGTCACAGCGCTGGGTCCCGCCCGGCCCGGNGAGCCCGGGATAAACCAGGCTTCAAGGACAGCATTTTTCGGGAGCCCGGGATAAACCAGGCTTCAAGGACAGCGTTCCTGCCCTCACAGTCCTTCACCCCCCTGGAAGGGAGAGGCTGTGGGGAGAAGACCCCAGCACAATGATAAGGGACAGGTTTGGTGATGGCCCCTCAGCCTCTGTGTCACCCCAGGGGCCTTTAAGGCATCTCAAACTGGCAAAAGGTCCTTGGAGAGGGCTCCAGGTGCTCAGGGAGTTTCCCAGAGGCGATGCCAGAGGGTGGGAAGGNCCAGGGGAAGGGGGATGCTTCCCCCTCAACCCTTTTACCTTCATCCTTCCCATCCCAGGCTGGCTTTGTGCCTCACCTGGGGGCTGCAGACCCCGGGGGAGGCAGCAGAGCTGTGCAAAGGCACTCTGGGGGCTCCATTCCTGCCCTTCCTTGCAGTGCAAGGAAGGCGGGGGGACCCCCACACCTCCCAGCACAGCTCCCCAAAGAACTCCCAACACAACCTGGGGTGTGCCTGATGGCAGCTGCGGGCTGAGGGGAAGGGTTCTGTGTGCCCTGAATCCCACCCAGGAGCCCCCGGGATGCCAAAGACAGGACAACCCCACAGGCCAGGGGTTTATCAGCCCCAAACCCATCACCCCAAAGCTGTGCCTGATGCCACAGCTGCATTTCCCTGCCTAGAGGATGCTCTGGGGAGCATTGCTGGCTTTAGCTGCTTTTCCAAACACAGCCCCAATTATTAATTATTACTAATTGCTCTAATGTAGGTTTATCCATGACTAGCAGGGCTCGGGAGCTGCAGGATTCCTGCTGGCTGCACCCACGGCTAAGCTGGTATTGTCCCAGATACAGTCACATGAGAGCGTTTGTTTTCCCGGGAATCCCTGGCAGGCTGCTCCTGGCCCTGCTCCCCCCAGCCCAATAACGCCCCCACGGGGGCAGAAATGGGGCCCTGAGCCCTAATGAACCACATTTTAGCTTTTGGGGGCCCTGAGCACTAATGAATCACACACCGCGGGAAAGGTGCCTGGGGAATGCTGAGGGATGCAGGAGAAGAAGCGAAGAGGAGGCAGAGGGGGAAAAAAAGGCATTTTCTTGGGATGCAGGGATGCTCCCAGCAGTGGGACGCGGGCTGGGGTGGCTGGAGGCAGCCCCATGTCCCTGAGCTCCGGTCACATCCCTCATTTCCCGGTCCTCAACCCCCTGCGTGCAGGGTGAGGTGAAACCGGTCACTTGTGACACCGCTGTCACACGGCTGTCACAGCGCTGGGTCCCGCCCGGCCCGGGGCAGCTCTCGCTGCCGGCAGGCCCTCCCGAGAAGGGGACACCCAGAAGGAGACACGGAGAAGGGACATGGAGAAGGGGACACGGAGAAGGGACATGGAGACGGGGACACCGGGGCTGATGCTGGGGGTGGTGGCAGTAGGGTGGCATCTGGTGAGGACACCGCTGGCAGGCGGGTGGGGACACTCTCCCTGCTGGCAGCCGTGCCCATGGCCCGCCGGGAGCGGCAGGGACCGAGCCCGGTGACCGTCCCGGTGTCCGGCAGTGCCTCACTCCGGCACTGCCCTCTGGTGGCATCATCAAAGGGACCAGGGGACAGTGACGGGGTGGGGGACTGGTCCCTGCAGGGTGCATGGAAGGATTCCTGCTCCTGGCGTGCCAGCGGGCTCGAGTGCCTGCAGGGACAGCAGGACCGAGGGGACAAACACCTGCCCGGCCAGTTTGTCCTTGCTGAGAGGACAGGAACTGAAGGACATTCCCGCTGCCCAGGGCTCTGAGGCCCAGCCAGGAGGAGACGGGAGCTGCCAGCCCCCCTGAGCCCTCCCGGGGCTGTGCCAGGGCCAGCCCATCGTGCCCCGAGGCCGCGGGGCGCTGCCAGACCCGTGCCCCGGGCAGGATGTCACCGCACACGCCCCAGCGCCTCCGGAAAGGAGAAACCCGAGACCAGTTGAGATCAGAGCGCAGTTTTTGGGTGCTGACCTCGCCTGTTGCAGGGCTGAGCCCTGCCAGCAGATTTTGGGAGCCCACAGAGGCTCAGACAATCCTTTATTAATTTGTACCAGCTGCTGAACAGGGGCCAAACCCCGGAGCTTTTCCTCTGGAGCGAGAAGTGTGACTCCCTCCTCTTTCTCAAGGACACAGGGGACGTGTGGCCCTGTCCCTGTGCCCCCAAGTCTGCTGCCGTCACATATTCACGTGCTTTCTCCTCTGTCTAAATTTAGGGTCTGGAAGTGGGCTGGCACCTCCCGGCTTATCCCAGCCCCCAAATTGTGCACTCACTGCCCTGGGAGGTCATGCCAGGCAGGAAGAGCAGGGAAAACCTTCTCTGTGCCACCCTCAGCCCCCTGACCCGGGGGTCTGGTCCTGCAGGGGAGAGGGTTCAGGCTGGTGGGAGTGCTGGGAGTGCTGGGAATGCTGGAGCTGGAAGCTGGGATGTCAAATCCAGCAAGAAGGGCTCGTGCAGGAGAATAAGGGAGGATTAGGTAAAATAGGGATCCATTTCTCCATGAGGTGGGAGAGCTGGGAAATGGCAAAGGCAGAGGAAAGGAATTAAAGGAATGATGCCTTTGCCTCTTGCCAGACCGATCAGGAATCCCAGGTTCCAGGGAATCCATGGGGAAAGGCTGCACCGAGGAAGGCAGATCCTGGATGGGAGGATCAGCCCAGGGCACCCTTCAGCAAACTGGGCACCCTTTGGTCGTGCTGGCATGCCCCGAGTGGGGAGGGAGGGGCTGGTGGCATCGGGAGGCTGCTCTCAACAACCTTTTACTGATCATGGGGATGGAGAGAAGAGTCTGGAAGGCTGGAGGGAACCAAACGTCACTTGCCCCTTCCAGCAGGGCAGGGAGGACTCACCTGCGGGCACATCAGCCTCACCTCAGTCCCTGGGAAAGCCAGGGAGGGGCTAATCCCGGGAAGCATTTCCAGGCACATTAAGGATGACAAATCAGGGGAAGCTGATCTTAGCCAACCTGATAAACCTCTCCAGCGGCTTGGGAGAGCCGTGGGTGTTTCCATTCCTTAGTCAGATCCCTCAAACCCCTCTCCAGGCTGATCAGTCCCAGCCTCTCAGCCTTCCCTCATACATGGGATACTCCAGACCCTTAATTCCCTTTGTAGGACTTCTCCAGCACATCCACGTCTCTCTTGTTCAGGAGAGCCCAGAACTGGGCACAACGCTCTGGGGTGGCCTCACCAGTGCTGATCACAGGATTCCCTCCCTTGACCCGCTGGCAGAGCTGTGCCTGAGGCAGCCCAGGACCCCTCGAGTGCCCCCGGTGCCCAGCAGCACCCCCAGGGCCTTTCCCAGAGCTGTTTTCCAGCTGAGTGGTCCGCACCTGGACTCTGGGATTGTTCTCCCCAGGGTCAAAACTTTGCCCTTCCACCTTGCTGAACTTCCTGAGGTCCCGTTCAGCCTCCCAGGGCCAAAGGGGCTCCAGGAGAGCTGCAGAGGGACTGGGGACAAGGCCTGGAGGGACAGGAGCCAGGGAATGGCTTCCCAGTGGCAGAGGGCAGGGCTGGATGGGAGATTGGGAAGGAATTGTTCCCTGGGAGGCTGGGGAGGGGCTGGGATGGAATTGCCAGATTTGCTGGGGCTGCCCCTGGATCCCTGGCAGTGGCCAAGGCCAGGCTGGACATTGGGGCTGGGAGCAGCCTGGGACAGTGGGAGGTGTCCCTGCCATGGCAGGGGTGGCACTGGGTGGAATTTAAGGTCCAGCCCAGCCCAATCCATTCTGGAATTCCATGACACCTTCCCGCGGGGTGCTTCTAGCCCAAACACGGTTCCTGGCCGTCCCCCCCAGCCCTGGGGATGTCCCAGAACCCCGGCCCGTCCTCATGGTGTGGGTGGGGTCCCCTCGGCGGTAACCGGGGACGGAGCGGGGATGGAGGAGGATGAAAGGGAGAGGGAGGGGGATGGAGAGGGATGGAGTGAGGATGAAGGAGCCATGGAGGGACTCTCCTGCGGTGGGGAGGGGCNTCCGAGGGATGCCAGGAGGGTGATGCGGGGGACCCCCGGGGGATGCACCCCTGTAAACGCAGGGGATACCGGGGACCCCCAGCAGGATACACCCCTGGATATGGGGGGGATGCAGGGGACCCCCGAGAGGATGTGCCCTGTGAATGGGGGGGATGCAGGGGAGCCCGGGGGATGCACCCCTGTGTACATGGGGGATGTGGGGCACTGCCAGGGGATGCACCCCTGTGTACATGGGGGATGTGGGGCGCTCCCAGGGGATGCACCCCTGCACATGGAGGGGATTCAGGGGGTGCATCCCTCAGTGGCTGGAGAGGTGTGGGGGATTCCTGGAGCGGGGGATCCCCCGTCATCCGGGGGATCCATGGGAGACACGGAGTGTTCGCTCCAGAGCCCTCTGGGGCTCATGGTGGAGGGGAATGGGGAGGGGAATGGGGTGGGTGATGCACCCCAGGGCACCTGGGGGATGTGGGAAGCCACAGCAGCGATGTCCTGCTGCTCCTGGAGGAGTGGGGGGCCCTGGCCCCACCGTCCTGCCTGGTTCTCACTGCCGACCCCAAAGTGGGGATGGAGTGAGAGAAGGAGCTGGGATAGGAGTGCACGGGGCTGCGTGTGGAGTGCCATGGCCTAGGGCAGGGTGTGTGATTTGGGGTGCCATGGCCCAGGGCAGTGCAGGGTGTGTGATTTGGGGTGCCATGGCCCAGGGCAGGTCCAGGGTGTGTGATTTGGGGTGCCATGGCCCAG
>VZTZ01038125.1:9272-23231 GCA_013400955.1 Drymodes brunneopygia | reverse complement strand
GATTTGGGGTGCCATGGCCCAGGGCAGTGCAGGGTGTGTGATTTGGGGCGCCATAGCCCAGGGCAGGGTGTGTGATTTGGGGTGCCATGGCCCAGAGCAGGTGCAGTGTGTGTGATTTGGGGTGCCATGGCCCAGGGCAATGCAGGGGGGGTGATTTGGGGTGCCATGGCCCAGGGCAGTGCAGGGTGTGTGATTTGGGGTGCCATAGCCCAGGGCAGGGTGGGTTATTTGGGGTGCCATGGCCCAGGGCAATGCAGGGTGTGTGATTTGGGGTGCCATGGCCCAGAGCAGGCGCAGGCTGTGCAATCTGGGGTGCTGTGCCCTGTGACGTGGGGTGCGTGGTTCAGGTGACGCAGGCACCTGCCCACAGCAGCATTTCCTCCCCTGGCGGTGCCTCACCTGCGGGCACGGGGCCAGGGCAGGGCTGTGGAACCAGCCTGGGAGCTGCCGGCCTGGAAACCTGGAAATGGGACCTGTTTGGCAACTTGACCTCCGAGTGCTGGAGGTTTAACAAACAGGGTGTTCAGAAATGAGGGATCAGAGCGAGGAACTCCCCCTCCTCCCCATAACACATTCCTGTACTTTTCCTTATGGGCAGGTATTGGGAAAGCAGAGAATTACCCAGAGCAGGGCTGGGGAGGTTTCTGGATGAATTCTGGGCTTTTTTTCCTCCCAAAACTGTTGTGGCTCAGAGCGTGGTAACAGAGTAGAGTCACTGTACAGGTTTAGTTTTCTTGTTCCTTCCTGTTCCTTGTTCCTTCTTGTTCCTGATGAAGGGGCTGGTTTTGCACAGGTCTGAGCTGAAGAACAACACTGAAAAAACCCAAAACAACACCCCTGGTCTGTGTAATTTTTAAAAATTTTTAAAAATTACTGTTTTTAACAAGCTTTTGTTTAATTTTGTTGTTCCTTCTAGCGGAACTAGTTGATGAAAGGGCTGTTTTAGCACAGGTCTGAGCTCAAGAACAACACTGAAAACGGAACAACTGCCCCACAGTCTGTGTCATTTTTTTTTATTATTATTTTGAACAAGAACATCCTGACTAACTCCTTCTGCTCTGCCTGCATCCCGTGAGTCACAGCACCATGAGATTGCCAAGCCCTTTCTTCAGCTCTTTCCCGTTAAAACCCCACAACCTGCTCCTGAGTGAAATCTTGCATCACAGAGGGAGAATTTCTCTTCCCCTGCCTCCTGTGGTTTTCCAGGCTCTGCCCACGGCTGCCATGAGCAGCGTGGTCACTCTGAGCTGCCTTCCTGGGTGGCAGGGCTGGGGTTGATAGCAGAAGGCTGCCCCAGCCAAAGTGATCCCTGTGGGCTTGGGCAGTCCTTAGGCACCCACTGGGGACACTCAACCTTGTGGTCCCAATCCACAGCCACCTGCCAGGCAGGAAGGGCAGCAGCTCCCCAGGCCTGTGCCTGTCGTGGTGGGTTTGGTGCTGATTAACCTTTAATGCTCGTTAATTTGGCAGCAGAGAAACACCGGTTGCTCAGCATTGCTTTGGGTTGACTCACTCCCAGTGTTCCTGGGACTGCTGGGGTGAAGGCAGCTTGGAGATGTGGTGGTGTTGGGGTGGTGTAGTTGGGGTGACATAATTCGGGTGGTGTAGTTGGGGTGACATAATTTGGGTGGTGTAGTTGGGGTGATGTAATTGGGGTGGCGTAGTTGGGTTGGTGGTGAGGGTTGGTGTTGTTGAAGTGATGTTGGCATGGTGATGTGGGTCGATGTTGTTGGGGTGATGTTGGGTGGCTGTTTTTGGGTTGGAGTTGTTGGGGTGATGTTGTTGGGTTGGCGGTATGAGGTGGTGTCTTTGGGCTGATGTTGGCTGGGTGTTTTTGGGTTGGTGTTGTTGGGGTGACGTTGGGTTAGTGTAGTTTGGTTGGTTGTTGGGCTGGTATTGTAGTTGGGTTGTAGTTGGGATGGTGTAATTAGGGTGGTGTAGTGGGGTTGGTGGTGTTGGGGTGATGTTGGGTGGGTGTTTTTGAGTTGGTATTGGATTTGGGTAGTTGGGTTGGTGTTGGAATGATGTAGTTGGGTTGGTGTTGGAGTGTGTCGATGTGATGTTGAGTGGGTGTTCTTGGGTTGGAGTTGTTGGGGTGATGATGTTGGGCTGGTGTAGTTGGGCTGTTGGGATGGTGTAGTTGAGTTGATATAGTTTGGGTGGTGTAATTGGGGTGGTAAGTGGGATTGGTGGTGTTGGGCTGATGTTGGGTGACTGTTTTTGAGTTGGTATTGTTGGAGTGGTGGTGTGGGTCGATGTTGTGATGTTGAGTGGGTGTTCTTGGGTTGGAGTTGTTGGGGTGATGTTGGGCTGGTGTGGTTGGGCTGTTGGGGTGGTGTAGTTGGGTTGGTGGTGTGGGTCAGCATTGTTAGGATGATGTTGGGTGAGTGCTTTTGGGTTGGTGTTTTTGGACTGGCGTAGTTCGGTTGGTCGTGTTGGGCTGGTGTTGGTGTAGTTGGGCTGGTGTTAGGCTGGGTTTATGTAACTGGGCTGGTGTAGTTGGGCTGGTGGGGTGGGTTGGTGTTCTTGGGGTGATGTTGTTGGGGTGGTGGAGTTGGGTTGATGTTGAGTTTGCCTCGGTGATGGGCTGTGGTAGTTCGGTCACTTGTGTTGGGCTGGTGTTGGTGTAGCTGGGCTGGTGTTGGGCAGATGTAGTTGGATTGGCATTGTTGGGATGGTGTAGTTGGACTGGTGTTGTTGGGGTGATGTTGGGTTGCTGGTTTTGGGGTGATGTTTTTGGGATGGTGGTGTTGGACTGGTGTAGTTTGATCGGTTGTGTTGTACTGGTGTTGGTGTAGCTGGGCTGGTGGAGTTTGGGTGCTGTTGTTGGGGTGAAATTGATGGGTGCTGTTTTTGGGTGCTGTTTTTGGATGCAGTTTTTGAGTGCTGTTTTTGGGGTGCAGTTTTGGGGTGCTNTGCTGTTTTTGGTATGCTGTTTTTGGGGTGCCGTTTTTGGATGCTGTTTTTGGGTGCTGTTGCTGGGTGCTGTTTTTGGGGTGCAGTTTTGGGGTGCCGTTTTTGGGGTGCTGTTTTTGCGTGCTGTTTTTGGGATGCAGTTTTTGGGGTGCCGTTGCTGTATCGGTGGATTTGGGGTTCCTGTGGTGTTTCCCTGCCTTGTCCCGCTCTGTCCGTGCTGTCCCAGCCTCTGGGCAGGGCAGGGACGGGAGCAGCCCCGGCCGGGTCTCGCTGAGGTGCGCTGGGCTCCAGGAGGAACTCGATAGTGAAACTTGAGAGTTTAATCATCCACCGGCAGCTGAAAACCGACACTTCCTCATTAACCCCCTCATTTTCTCCTGCCACTTCCCTCGCTGGCTTTTCCCATCCTGCTCTTTGTCCCTTGGCCGTGTTCACACTTTTGGGCAACTTTAAAAGTCTTTTGAAGGAGAATCAGAGTGTCCAGCACTGCTGGGAGGGTTTTCCTTGCTGTTAACCATTGTTTTTTAAAGAAAAAGGCTGAAATCAGGAGTGCCCAGGCAGCTGGAGGGGTCAGTGTGTGGCACAAAGGGTTCCTTTGCTGTGAAGCTTTCAGGGAGTTATCCTAAAAGGAGATCCTCACAGGAATGCACAGGATTCCTGTGTTCTGGAGCAGGTCAGCGGGGTGGGGATGTCGTATCCCGTTACCTCAGCGGCTGCAAGAGCCTGGGAAACCTGAAATACAAGCACAGGGCTTGGCTGTGTGAGAGTCATCCTGCAAAATCAACCTCCAGGGGTGCTGTGGACTCCCAAAAACCTTGTGCCTGCTGGAGAGAACCCAGAGGAATCCACGGAGCTGCTCCAGGGCTGGAGCCCCTCTGGAGCCAGGCTGGGAGAGCTGGGGGTGCTCCCCTGGAGAGGAGAAGGCTCCAGGGAGAGCTCCGAGCCCCTGGCAGGGCCTGAAGGGGCTCCAGGAGAGCTGCAGAGGGACTGGGGACAAGGCCTGGAGGGACAGGAGGCAGGGAATGGCTTCCCAGTGGCAGAGGGCAGGGCTGGATGGGAGATTGGGAAGGAATTGTTCCCTGGGAGGCTGGGGAGGGGCTGGGATGGAATTGCCAGATTTGCTGGGGCTGCCCCTGGATCCCTGGCAGTGGCCAAGCCCAGGCGGGACATTGGGGCTGGGAGCAGCCTGGGACAGTGGGAGGTGTCCCTGGGGGATGGGATGGGGTGGGATGGGATGGTCTGAACCCCCAAATCCGCACCTTCCTAAACAACACCAAACCTCGTGATTTTCCCGTCCAGATCTGGTGATTTTGGGACTGGTGCTTTTTGTTTCAGTTGGCACTGAAGGAGGAGCGAAGGCTTAGATGGAGCACTGAGGTGCTTTGCTACATCAGGTGGAATAATGCAGTAACTCGGCATTTACAGGGATTTTTGTTGTCGTTCCCTCTGTTTTTTTCTTTAATTTGAAGGGAAATACAGCAATGCTGGTGCATTTTAATGCACTCTGATGCACATGGTGCATTTAATGAGGCTGAAATGAGGCAGTCTCTAATTGCAAGCCATTTTCTCGTGCTTCCAAGTTGAAAACACAAAGTGATGCCCTTTGAGCAGCTCATGGAGAGGCAGGATGAGGGTTCCAGGGGGTACCTGGGGTCCCTCACCCACCCCAGCTCCTGGGGTACCATCAGCTCAGCACAGCTGTTAGTGGGGCAGGGATGTTGGGTTGGGGTGGGATAAGAGGAAGAAGCCAGGAAGGAGGAGATTTTTCTCAAATAATGGTGTGCTTATGTTTAAAAAATGCCTTTGGGGGCATCAGAGTGGTTGCTTTGCAAAGGGAGCCACAGGCTCGGGGTCCTGCTCCCACAGCAGCTCCACACCTGGCTTTTTTTCCTGCCATGTCCAGTTTTTACGCTGATTCCAACAATGAGAAATGTATATTTGAGTCGATACCTGTAGTAATTAACGTTGGGTTAAGGACTTTTTGGATGAGACTGTGCTGTTGCATGGAGTTCTTTATTCTCCAGGCAGAGACTGAGACTGCTCCAGATCACTCTGGGACTGCTTGCTGAGACTGCTCCTATGGCTCCTGCTCTGGCCACTGCCAGGGCTACTCCCTTATGGCCACTGCCCACTGCCAGGCAGGGAAAATTCCCTTGATCCCATCCCACAGCCAGGATGTGCCAGCACATCAACAGCAAAGAGAAACAATCCCCTAGAAGGTGCCCAAGTCCAATCCTCTCCCACCATGGCTGCAGAAGGCCACAAAGCCATGATCCTCTTTTGCCATGTCCATCCCTGGTGACCTGGATGTGCTTCCTGCTCCCCTCTGGGCCTGGGGAAGAGGCTCAGCTCTGCTGTTCTAGGACACACACAGTGTAACCCAACAGATACTGAGCCATCTTTAATTAATACTGATTGCAGGCCCTGATTTGGGAGCACATATGTGACTTGTGGCCGTAACAAACACACAACTCATGCACATCCCTCAACAGCAGGAGAGAGCAGAGCCCTCCTCCTGCCTGCAGGGGTGCCTGGCTGGTGTGCAGAGCTCCAGGAGAGGAAGAGCTGTTCCCAGGGAACAAGGTTTATTCCTTGTGCAGGAAACTCCCACCAGTGTTTTGGTATCAGTGAGTTTGAGTTTCCTTAGCCAGGATTTCCCTGCTTGGCACAGCAATGGGAATCTGTGGGATTCGGTGCACCTGGCAGCACTGCCCCTGCTGGATTTGGGAAGCCAGGACCACTGGGGATGCCGTGCCTCAGTTTCCCTGCCTGTAAAGAGGCGTTTTGGGAGGGGGAAGGACAGCAGGATGAGTTGCTTCCTCCCTGGTGCTGATCTCAGTGTCTTCCCATCCTGGATTTGACTGAAAGGGCGGCCTGAAATTATTCTGGAAACCTCGTTTTTGTACTAAAAGGAGGCTCCTTCAGGGCAGGGCTTGCTTTGACTAGACCCTTGCATGGAGCAAAAATCATCAGGGTGTCTCCAGACTCTCAGTGTTATTTTCCATGCTGGCAGTTCCTGCAGCTGTTTTGGTTTTCAGCAATTTTTTGGGGGGGAATTTGGTGCTGTTTCCACGAGTTCCTCTGGGCTGTGGTGTGAGTAGCTCTAAGCAAAGCCCCCAGTGTGGATTCCTGGGAAGATCTCCTTAAGGATTGATCTGGGCACGTATTTTGGGGCCAGTTTCTGGAGTCTTTCCTGATGTGTGGGTGCTGCTCCCCTTGCAGGTGTCGTGCCTCTGTGGCTCTGCCCCGTGCCTGCTCTGCGGCTGCTGCCCCTCGGCCAAGAACTCCACCATCTCCCGCCTCCTCTTCACCTTCTTCCTCTTCCTCGGCACCCTGGTGTCCATCATTATGATAATCCCCGGCGTGGAGAAGGAGTTGCACAAGGTAAAGAACTCCTGGAGGTCATTGGGAAGGAACGATCCAGCTCGCGGTGGGGACCTGAGGCTGAATCCAAAAAGTGAATTTTTGGGTCACGATGTGCTTCTGTTCCTCCTTTTTTCTGAGCATCTCACTGGGAGAAGGCATTACTAGCCCTGGTTTTCCATGGAGGGGAAAATGCAGTGGAACAATTCCATGCAATTTTTAGTTTACCCAGAATGCTCCCAGGAAAGTTTCCTACATCCCATTTTTTGGGGTTCAGCTGATGACTTGCAAGTCAGGGAGGTGGGATTCAGGTGGAGGGAGTGGAGCTCTGCCAGCTGAGCTGGGCTTTTGGGAAAGGCCATTTTCACCCCAGCTTTCCACTGACCAGCTGGGGGGCTTTGGCTGTGTCACCTCACTGCTGTCCCCAGGAAACTGACATTGGAGCAGTCATGGTCTGGCCCATCTTTGATGACACCAGGGCTTGTGGTGGGTGGGGAATCACAGAATGCTTTGGGTTGAAAACAGTCTCAAAGCTCATCCAATGCCATGGGCAGGGACAGCTCCCACTATCCCACTGCTCCAAGCCCTGTCCAGCCTGGCTTTGGGCACTTCCAGGGATCCAGGGGCAGCCACAGATTCTCTGGGCACCCTGAGAGCTTCACAATGGAGGAGCTGATCTTCCATCCACCCAGTAGCTCTTCAACCCAAGACCTTCCCGCAGCCATCACTCCCCAGCAGGATGTGCTGGGGCGATGCTCACGCTCCCATCACTGTTCCAGCTCCCCGGTTTCTGCGAGGGCAGCGGGTCGGTGCTGGGGGTGCAGAGCCACGTGGACTGCAGCAGCTTCCTGGGCCACAAGGCCGTGTACCGCATGGGCTTCGCCATGGCCGCCTTCTTCTTCCTCTTCGCCGCGCTCATGGTGTGCGTGCGCAGCAGCAAGGACCCGCGGGCCGCGCTGCAGAACGGGTGCGTGGGGTCCCTTTGCTCCCCGGGGTGGTGGCCTGGGCACGGGCAGGTCCCCTGTCCCTGCTGAGTGCCGACTGTGCCTCCTTCTCTCCTCCCACAGCTTCTGGTTCTTCAAGTTCCTGGTGCTGGTGGGGATCACGGTGGGAGCCTTCTACATCCCTGACGGTGCCTTCACCTCAGGTGAGGAGCTGCCCGTGCTCTCCATGGCACCTCTGCCCAGGGTTAAACCCAGGGCTGTGCCCCCGAGTCTCACTGCCCTGCTCTCAGCTGGTTTTTCTCCTCCTCTCAAGTCTGGTTTTACTTCGGCGTGGTCGGCTCCTTCCTCTTCATCCTCATCCAGCTCGTGCTCCTCATCGACCTCGCGCACTCCTGGAGCCAGCGGTGGCTGCACAACGCGGAGGAGGGCAGTGCCAAGGGCTGGTACGCAGGTGGGTGTGCTGGCACCGCCCACGGTTTTGGGGCTCAGCTCGTCCCAGGGCCGGGGGAGGCTGAGCTGGGCGGGACTGGGGGCTCTGCTCCAGCCTCTCTGCTGTCCTCCCCCAGCCCTCTGCACCATCACCTTCATCTTCTACGCCGCCTCCATCGCCGCCGTTGTGCTGCTCTACGTCTACTACACCAAGCCCGAGGGCTGCACAGAGGGCAAGGCCTTCATCAGCATCAACCTCATCCTCTGCCTCATCATCTCCATTGTGTCCATCCTGCCCAAGATCCAGGTGAGGCAGTGAGGAGCCGCCTGGGAGGCCAGGGCTGTGTCACCCTGGGGTGCAGGAGCACTCAGGGGCTGTGTCACCCTGGGGTGCAGGAGCACCCAGGAGGCTGGGGCTGTGTCACTCCAGGAGCACCTAGGAACCAGGGCTGTGTCACCCTGGGGTACAGGAGCACCCAGGAGGCTGGGGCTGTGTCACTCCAGGAGCACCTAGGAACCAGGGCTGTGTCACCCTGGGGTGCAGGAGCACCCAGGAGCTGGGGCTGTGTCACTCAAGGATCCAGGAGCACCCAGGGGCTGTGTCACCTGAGGGTACAGGAGCACCCAGGGGCTGTGTCACCCTGGGGTACAGGAGCACCCAGGGGCTGTGTCACCCTGGGGTGCAGGAGCACCCAGGAGCTGGGGCTGTGTCACCTGAGGGTACAGGAGCACCCAGGAGGCTGGGGCTGTGTCACCCTAGGGTGCAGGAGCACCCAGGGGCTGGGGCTGTGTCACCGTGGGGTACAGGAGCCCCCTGGAGCTGGGGCTGTGTCACCCTGGGGTGCAGGAGCACCCTGAGCACCCACTGTTGTGTTTGCAGGAGGCTCAGCCGCACTCAGGGCTGCTGCAGGCGTCCCTCATCACCCTCTACACCATCTACGTCACCTGGTCCGCCCTGGCCAACGTGCCAAGTAAGCCAGACACAGCCTTGGGTTTGGGAGAGGGGTGGCTGGGGCAGGAGCACTCCCTGGGGTGGGGCTTTGTCCCTCCGTGTCCTTGGGGACAGGGGAGAGGTGCTGACCCCCCGTGTGTCCCCCAGGCCGGCGCTGTAACCCCACGCTGCTGGTGAGGAACGGCACCGGCTCGGTCACGGCCACCGAGCCACTGACCACCTGGTGGGATGCCCCGAGCATCGTGGGGCTGGTCATCTTCATCCTCTGCACCCTCTTCATCAGGTGAGCGCTTGGCTCGTGCCCCTGGGGATGGCCCTGTCCCCTGGAGCACAGAGCCATGGGAGGGGCCTCTGGAGGGGAGGTCACGCCTTGGCCCAAGGGTTTGGTCACCGAAGGCTCCATCCCTGTCCCCGGGGGCACAGGCCTGACCACAGTCACAGTTTTTTGGGTTTTCCCACAGCCCCAAATTGCTGTGCCTGCCCCGGGGATGGCCCCAAGGACAAAACCTCTGCCACAGGGTGGCCTTATCAGAGCAGATCACTGGCTCCCTTCCCTCGACCTGCTGGCAGTGCTGTGCCTGATGGCAACTATTCACCTTCTGCAACCGTTCACATTTCCTCGTGTTCCCCTCGGTGCCCAGCAGCACCCCCAGGGCCCTTTCCCGAGCTGTTTTCCAGCTGAGTGCCCCCCATTCCACATTGGAGCCTGGGGCTGTTCTCCCCAGAGGCAAAACTTCACCTTTCATTCTCCCTGTTGAGCTTGATGAGGTTCCAGTCATCCTTCCAGTGCCTCAAAGGGCTCCAGGAGAGCGGTGGAGGGACTTGGGACAAGGAGATTTTCGTGTTTCCCCACAGCCTGCATCCCCCAAACTGCCCTGACTGTCCCGTACCTAAAGGGGCTCCAGTGGGGCTGGAGAGGGACACTGGTCAAGGGCCACAGTCACAGCTTTGAGGGTCTCCCCACAGCCTGCACCCCCTAAACTGCCCCGGGGACAAAAGCCCCGCCATGGGGACAGTGACCAAGGGGTGCTGATCCTCTCCCGTCGCTCTGCCCGCAGCCTCCGCTCCTCGGACCACCCGCAGGTGAACAAGCTGATGCTGACGGAGGAGAGCGGGGCCGGGCCGGGGGCCGGGCCGGCCGGGGCGGAGGAGGAGGAGGGCGGGGTGCGCCGCGCCTACGACAACGAGCAGGACGGCGTCTCCTACAGCTACACCTTCTTCCACCTCTGCCTGCTCCTTGCCGCTCTCTACATCATGATGACCCTCACCAACTGGTACAGGTGAGACGTGCCGCGGGCACCCAGGGCTGTCCCCGTTCCTGCGGGTCCCCTCCTCCTGGGGTGCTGGTGCTCCTGTGCTGGGCACAGCTCAGGTGTCTGTGGCCACTGGATGCGCTCCCTTATCAGCGTTAATTATCTTCAGGGTGGTGCCTGGGCTTGCAGCGTCCTCTGCTGCGGCCCGGGACCCCTTGGGATGAGGGGGAGCAGGGACCGAGGGTGAGGCTGAGCAGTGGGGTCACACCCCCTGGGTGGCCGCAGCGGTGGGGTCACTAGCCCTGGGCGGGGTGACTCCCCCTGTGTGGCTGCAGTGGCGGGGTCACTCCCCCAGGGTGGCCGCAGCGGCGGGGTCACTCCCCCTGGGTGGCCGCAGCCATTGGGCACCCCCGTGTTCCCTGGGTAGCTCCCATCCCTCCCGGGGCACTGGCAGGGTGTCACAGTGCTGGGTGTCACCCTCCCGTTCGCTGTTTCAGGCCGGATGAGAGCTTGCAGGTGCTGAGGAGCCCCTGGACGGCCGTGTGGGTGAAGATCTGCTCCAGCTGGGCCGGGCTCCTGCTCTACCTCTGGACCTTGGTGGCTCCGCTGGTGCTGCCGAACCGAGACTTCAGCTGAGGTGGCCCTGGACGTGCTGCTGCTGCCATCGTGGCTTTGTCCCTCGAGGCTGGGGACAGCCCCAGCTCTGCCTCAGCCACAGTTCTGCATGCAGGAGCTGCTGTGCTGGGTTGTGCCTTCTCGCAGCTCTTTTGTTTTAATTTGAAAGGGATGAAGTGCCAAGCAGAGAAAATTAAGGGCTGAGAGAGAGACCTGAGGGTGTTTTTAAGGCTCTCATCATCTCCATGTTTGTGTAGTGCCTTCGGCAGTGCCTCCAGACCCTCTCCACCCAGCAGACACCACTGCCTTGCCTTGGGAGGGTTTGGTTCTCACCAGCTGTTGGTTCCCCGTGGTGCCTTTTGGGGTCTCTGGGGTCTGGCTGGGTGCCAGGAGCCAGGACCCGGCCGCTGTTGTGTCCCCAGCCTGGAGGAAAACAAATCCCGGGGACTTGTGGCTGGAGGCAGAGGTCCCGCTGCATCCCAGCCTCGATGGTGGCCCCAGCTCCCCGGGGCTGTCCCGGCAGGAGGACAGGTCCTTGTCCTCTCCCGAGCACAGGTCAGGTTTCCCACAGGCTGCGCTGGCCTGGCCCCAGCACTTTGCCTCGTTAATAAAGTCTCATTTGGAATAAACGCGGCGGATTTGTCCTTCTGGAGTCCTTCCTGATGTGCGGGTGCTCAGGAGGCAGAGGGAGGGGGATGTTTTAAATTGACTCGATGCCGGGGTGGGGGCACTGCTGGCTGCCCGGGGGTGCAGGCAGGGCTGGCATCACTTTGGGGCACGGAAACTCGGAGCCCTGGACCNCTGCACCCAGTGACCCCCACCCGGCACCAATCCGGCACTGATCCTGCATCCATCCTGCACCCAGTGACCCCCACCCGGCACCAATCCGGCACTGATCCTGCATCCATCCTGCACCCAGTGACCCCCACCCGGCACCAATCCGGCACTGATCCTGCATCCATCCTGCACCCAGTGACCCCCACCCGGCACCAATCCGGCACTGATCCTGCATCCATCCTGCACCCAGTGACCCCCACCCGGCACCAATCCGGCACTGATCCTGCATCCATCCTGCACCCAGTGACCCCCACCCGGCACCAATCCGGCACTGATCCTGCATCCATCCTGCACCCAGTGACTCTCATCCCACACCCGGTGACCCCCATAATGCACCCAACGATCCTCATCCTGCACCCCGCACTCATCCTGCCCTCATCCTGCACTCCGTGACCCTGCAGCCAACCCAGCACCCTCCACTCGTCCTGCGCCCTTCCTCCAGCACCCTGCATTCACCCTGCACCCAGTGACCTTCATCTGGCACTCATTTTGCACCCTGGAAGTTCCATCCTGCACCCAGCACCCTGCACTCATCCTGCTCCCTATAACCCTCATCCTGCACCCCGCACTCCCCCTGCACCCCCCACTCATCCTGCCCTCATCCTGCACCCCGCACTCCCCCTGCACCCCCCACTCATCCTGCCCTCATCCTGCACCCCGCACTCCCCCTGCACCCCCCACTCATCCTGCCCTCATCCTGCACCCCGCACTCCCCCTGCACCCCGCACTCATCCTGCTCCCTATAACCCTCACCCAGCACCCTGCATCCTATAGACCTCACCCAGCACCCCACATTCATCCTGCTCCCTATAAACCTCACCCAGCACCCTGCATTCATCCCGCTCCCTATAAACCTCATCCTGCACCCCACACTCATCCTGCTCCCTATAGACCTCACCCAGCACCCCACATTCATCCTGCTCCCTATAAACCTCATCCTGCACCTCACACTCATCCTGCTCCCTATAAACCTCACCCAGCACCCTGCATCCTATACACCTCACCCAGCACCCCACACTCATCCTGCTCCCTACACCCCTTATCCTGCACCCTGCATTCATCCTGTACTCCACCCTCATCCTGCTCCCAGCACCCTACAACCCTCATCCTGCACCCTTCATACTCATATTTAACCCTTCACCCTTCACCCCTGTGTCCTGCACCCTGCACCCCACAGCCTGTGTCCCTGCAGCCCACAGCCTGTGTCCCTGCACCCCACCCTGCAGGGAAGGTTCTGGGAAGGATGGCATTGCCAGATTTATTTTCCCCTCATGCCTCCCATTCACCATTTATTTCCAGGAGAATCATTCTTTGCTCCCAGTTTTCTTCAGGGAGCCCCTGGCAGGTCCACCCCAATACCACGAGCTGTGCACCCCAAAACGACCGTGGAAACCGAGGCAGGGCACTGGGGTGACCCTGGCTGTGCTGCCTTTGGCATCCCTGCGTTTGGGATTTCAGCAGAGGGGGCAGGTTGTTCCCTGTGGCATCTGTCCCTTCCCTCTGGATTTATCTCCCCACGTTCATCCCGAGCTGTGCAAGGCACCCCGAGGTGCCGGGCTGCCTTTGCCTTCCTGGCAAATTAAAAATTTAAAAAAGAGATGGATTGATGGGAAACCTCCCCCCAGGGCTAAGCACGGCATGAGTGGGGCTCACGGGCAGCCTGAGCTCCCAATTCCCTCTCTGGGAATGTTCTGAACTCTCCACAGAGCTGCGATTGCTCTGCATCTGCTTCTCAGCAAGTGCAATCCATGTCGGAGTGCAAATACTCTGCTTTCTGCAGGGGGGAGGAGGGAAGCAGCTCTCTGCCAGCTGGGCACCAGCCCTGAGCTCAGACTGTCACGGGAGAGGCTGCAGGAGTGTCCCATGTCCCCTGGAGGTGTCACCTTCCAGATCCAATTTGGGCACATCCCTGAACTGCCCCAGGATTCCCCAGCCAGGGCTTGGTGTCGCGGGTCTGATGGAAAAGGGCGAGATTTGGGAGAGTGCAGCAGGCACAGAGCCATGAGGGACAAAAATCCTCCTTTATTTGGTGACTGTCACTTCCAAAGGGGACAGTCCCCCCAGGCTGGAGCAGCTGCATTCCTGGGAGAGCTGGGGGTGCTCCCCTGGAGAGGAGAAGGCTCCAGGGAGAGCTCCGAGCCCCTGGCAGGGCCTGAAGGGGCTCCAGGAGAGCTGCAGAGGGACTGGGGACAAGGCCTGGAGGGACAGGAGGCAGGGAATGGCTTCCCAGTGGCAGAGGGCAGGGCTGGATGGGAGATTGGGAAGGAATTGTTCCCTGGGAGGCTGGGGAGGGGCTGGGATGGAATTGCCAGATTTGCTGGGGCTGCCCCTGGATCCCTGGCAGTGGCCAAGGCCAGGCTGGACACTGGGGCTGGGAGCAGCCTGGGACAGTGGGAGGTGTCCCTGCCATGGCAGGGGTGCCACTGGATGGGATTTAAGTTCCCTTCCAACCCAACCCATTCTATTTCCATGATAATTTTCCGGGTGAATAATTCATCAGCGAACATCTGCCACCTCCAGCTCAGCAGAAAACACAGCCCGGGGCCGGCTCCCCTCCCTGCCTGTCCCTGCCCCGAGTCGCAGCTCCAGCCCGGAGAGCAGAACCCCCCCCCGCACCACACTCATTATCTCCCCAGGTGGCTTTAATTGC
>VZTZ01038120.1:172092-178130 GCA_013400955.1 Drymodes brunneopygia | reverse complement strand
CCAGCAGATCAACACTCTCCCCCCAGCTTGCATTTCAGACTGTTGCTATTTACTATTACAGTATAGTGCCCCATGGGGGCTGATGTCAAGCTTGCTACCACAATTCAGATGTTGCTATTTGCTTATTTTTATTTCTGGGTTTTTAGTATTTACTGTTCAAAAATGTCTTTAATACTGTTTGTGGGTAGAATTTTTTAGAAATATTTGACTGGCAAAAGTAAGTAGTAAAAGGAAAACCCATTATTATTGTTATTATAGTTACTCCTCTGTATCCCTTTCATGTTTGGTCCTCAATATTCAGAAATCTGTGCAACCAAGATTGTACATTGTCAGGTCTTGTGACAAGCAGCTTCTTTCAAGGTGGGACTGTTAAATGATCCTGTAATTGACATTTTCATACTACCTCCAGTGAAAAAAGTCTTATTCAAGCAACAGGAGATGCATTAGAGGAATCCTTTGCTTTAGTATCTTTGAAATCTGCTGTAAGGAACTCTTTTTCTTTGCAATTTTACTTTCCTTCCCCATACATTATGTAAAGTAAAGTTTAATCATGAAAGTGTTGACTGTTAAGCTGCATGGTTCTGAATACATATGCAATGTGGCTTTCTGTATTTACCGAACTTCACAATTTTTTGTGGAAGCTGTGTAAAATGCATCATGGAGGATTTAACATTAGGTCAATATTCAATCAAATTGACTAGCTTTTCCAGAAACTAAGCAGTATATTTCTTCAGAGAGACTGAAATAAAATGCAGACTTTATACCTTTCCAGTATAATATTCCTTATAATCTATCTAAACTTTTTTAGCTGTTTCTAAGGTTCTCATTTTGTTCTCTTTGCTAATGGTGTAATTTTGAAAGGCACTAAGGCACTTTCCTAAAGGGAAAGTACATTTTTTAATTCTATTCATATTCTACTCTGAGCAGTACCATCAGTGCTTAAGGCACCTGATACATCCTTCTTTTTTCCCTGTAACATGACCATTTATTTTCATTTTGTTACATCACCACTGGTATACCATTGGAAGTAAATCATGTGAATCATCATCTCTGTAACTTCTTGGTCCCTGAGATAATCAGTAATTTCTGATTGCAGGAAATAAATTAACAAAAACTTGAAATTTTTGTGAGATTTTTAGCTCTAAATAAGAAAAACATATTTTCAGTTACAAAAATTGCATGTTCTTAAGAGCTCCACTGTTGCCATTGATATATTCAAGATCTTCCATTAGAATGCAACCACATCTCACAGCTTTTTAAATGATTGGAATAGTTCTTCTCTCATAAGATATTTTGTGCTTTGATTTAAATAGTATTGTCAACTCCCATATTTATTGATGATGCTTGCCCTTATCTGAACCTCTTGCCTTATAAAAATCATAAATAAAAATCAACCAGCATATCAGTTGTGGATCTTCATAGGATTTTTTTTTTCTAATTTTGCACACAGAAATTATTATTTTGTTATAAAAGGGTTTTAGTCTAGGACAGATAGAATTTGCTAGGGCATAACATACTCTTCCTTCCATAAACCAGTAACTCTTCCCAAACAAACTGCTGTGCCTGAACTCCCTGAAAAGTGTTTGCACATATCTTTATGTCAGTACTGATGATTTCTCTCAATCTTTTCTGTAACTGAAATACTGTTTTGAGGTATCAGGAGACTTGCTTCTGTTAACCAGAAACAACAGAGGGTGCTCTTTCATACTGCATACTAAGATGCATATTTCCACAGAACTTACATCCGTGCTTTCTCTTAGCTCATTATTTCCATGCTGTTTGCTTGAATATGTCAATATCAAAAGTTTTAAGTCAAATATGACTGCACTAGCGCTTGTGAGTTTTCTGCCCATCCTTCCCAAGTGGCACGGAATGATCAGAGTTACCCTTCTTTATTTTCCTATATCGAGCCTCAGAATTTCTATAATAGAATAAGTATGCAAGTCTTATTCTTTCACAGCACCATTGGATCCTTTTTGTACCATAAACATTTTATCCAGTCTGCCTATTGGCAGGTGGCTTTCAGATTTATTGACAGCAAAATCCAATTATACCTTCCTACTTGTCTTGTTGTTCATATTCTCCAAGTAGTTACTTAAAAAATAGGGTTGGGAGATCTGGATTGTGTTCAGACCTCTGTCATACAATTCTTGTAAAGGTAATTCTCTAAAGCTTCATCTTTTCCGTCTGTAGAATAGGAGGAATGATAATCATGTGCCAGCTGTCTTCTGGTGGGCAGAACATTCAAAAGTTTCTCCGTTCCCATCATACTCGCAGCTCTACTTAAACACGCTGCTTGCAAAGGTCTGTGAAGAATTTTCCATGCTGACTGCTCATCACTGCCGAGAGCCAACGCTGAGGACGTGGAAACCGTCTTTAGCGCTATCCGTGCTTCTCGGGATAGTGCCCACTTGGAAAGGAGTGAAAAGCAGCAACTGCTGGTTATGCCATATTGGACTAGCAGAAAACGTGGGACTGTGCAGGCTGTGATAAAGAGGAGAACGGCAAAGAAAAGCAGATCTGGGAAAGCTGTTGGGATGGGCAAGGTTGCATCTGTACCCAAAATTGTTTGCCTCGTGCTCTGAAAAGCTGCAATATGCAGCTACCTTGCTGTAGTCACAGTAGCTAATATGAAGACCTGCCTTTCAGTACTGCTGGTAATAGAAAGGACACAAAATGGTGTGAAATAATTTTTCTTTTAATTTATTATTTTATTACATAATGCTAGCTACGGCTTAGTTTTACTATTGCAGTGAGGACATTTGGGGATCTCAGCCTGTCTTATTTCTTCCATTACTAGACCTCACTACTAGTTCATTGTAGGTAATGCATATAAATGCCCAATCCCAACCTGGAGTGAGCTGCTTTGATGTTCACTAGTACTCCAGACCCTTAAAAATATCCATTTATCAAAGAACATTCCCTTTCTCACTGACATTTCCAAAGCAGTATGAAATCCAAGGAGTGCAAAAAGCATAACAGGCTTGTGGAGTTGAAAAGTGGCTTGTGCTCAGATATGGGGAGTTTGTACTTTCATGAAATTAATGTTTTACAAGACTGAAAATATGGAAGTTTACTTTGGCCCAGACTGGCATTAATTTTGACTCCTGCTGTTTAATAAAGGAAAATGAATGCACACTAGGGTGGTTGCAGAAACCATCAAATAGAGTATCTCCAAAAGCTAGTTCATTTTCTTAGACATATTTATTGAAATAATATGAGAAATTTTACTGTCAAAGACCGAATTTAAAATATGTTAAGGAAAAATGTTCTAAATGTATTTTGTCTTTCCAAATCTTTCTGTTAATATAGGTACAGTTAACACAGACAATGTATTTTGTTTGCACCTTTGTCCAACAAGACTGTTTCAAATTTCTTTTTTGTACAGTTGTTCTATTTTGTTTGGCTCCCTGGGAAAATCGAAAAGAAAGAAAAAAGTATCATGCAATCCAGTATTTGCATGCAAAATTGCATCTTCAAAAGTGCTGTTCAGTGTCTCTTTAAACTGTAGCCTGTCTGTGCAGACCTAATTGCAAGACCAAGTTCAATATACTTACGGCAAAAATACCTCACTGACTTTTTAGAAGGAGCATTTCCAGTGCTTTTTTTGCACTCTGGTTCAAAACCAGCCATTCTGGTTTATCAGTTTCCCATACGGCAAAGTATTGTTTCTTAGAATATGTATGTATTTAGCTTTTTAGTTTCAAACTTATTTTGAAGTACTGTAAAACTCAGGAGAGACATTCCTAGCTGTAATAGAAACATTTCTGTTTCATAGAAATGTTTGATAGATTTAGCCTACTATTGCTTGTGGGGTTTTTTTTCTTTCAATATTGCATATGAGACGAATAATGCAGCCTGACATACATTTTAGATCAGTCTGCTGTTTTGTTGTGTTTGATCACTTAAGTGCACAGGTTTTGATTCATACACCTGTAAAATGAGTGTAGCAGCACATAACTGACTTAAATGATAAACAGTGTAATTAAGCAGTGTTTCTAAAATAAGATTTTATCTTTGTATCTGATGCTGGTTATTGTAGAAATACATGGATATTTTAATCTACAAGTGGAAAATAACATTGATCTAAAATAAATGTCATGTATTAAAATGTTATGCAGAGAATGTTAGCGGCAAATAAAATTGGGTTTGTGTCATATTTAAATAGCATGACAGTTTTGTACTTTGTGGGTATGTTTAACATCTGTCATACACCAATTCCCAAATTCCAAGCAGACAGATTTGCTCTATAATCGATACATTATACAGGTTGTAATGCAGAGTTTTAATAGTGCAACTCTTGAAATTAGTATTCTTCAAAAATTACTATACCATAGAGTGGTTACAAAACAAATAATGTGTTTAATTCAACTTGTGTTAGGTGCAGGTGACAAAAATTACTGTAATTTCTATGAGTTACTTCAAGAAGTGTGTCAAATGTGTGGAATTGTGGTGTGCAAATAATGTTAGCGGATTAGAGGGTATTGGGACAGCACTACTCTTTAACACAGCTGTATTATAAAGTCAAGGCTAATTTTTTAATTTCTAACAATGCCTTAATGGAAGATTCAAGTAATTTCAGATATTTCTGTCAGTATTTACAGTGTGTCCTGAATAATGTTAAACAGTAGTAAGGCCTGAAAAACTAGTAGACAAGCTAGCATGCATTCAGCATCTTAATTTCTCTTAGAACGTTTACCATTTTTGCTTATTTTACCCTTCTATTGATATCCACTTGACAAGCCTAGGGAGCAAAAAGAAAAAAAAGTCTTACATATCCATGATCAAAAATGAACGCCTGATGGCCTGAAGGTTGAAATAATTATCTCTGGTGGCCGTGCAGATCTCAATGTCAAAGCTAAGAACCACAGGGCAGCAGAATTAAAGCATGAAAACTGGCATGAGCACAGACAACTGCTTGAGGCTCTTTATTACTGTTTGATACAGCAGTTCTTTGTTGGAAATCTTGTTTTTTAGGTTCGAAAGCAACTGTGTGTGTCTAATCTCACATTTTCCTTTATCATCAATTCCATTCCTCTGATATTTACAAAACTAAGCAACATCACATGTGTTTATCCCGATTTCTGAATTAGTCTGTATGAGGCTTTCTGCTAATCTGCAGATAGGTGGCACCGTTCATACAGATTGGAAGAGCAGAGCTCTCCCTGTTCACACTATTCCGTGCTCTAAATTAACCTGTCACTTTATTATTTGACAAGATCTTCATTTTTATTCATCAGGACTTGGGCCAGGATGAGTGCATTTATGGCCATTTGCTTTGCACGGCTCTCAGCTGAGTTTGTAGGTATTGTAAGTGAGATCCATTATCCCTGTTACAAGTGCACACAATGCAGATGCTGATCTGTGATGATGATGAGAAACCAAAGTCAGTAAAGACCACATAAGCCGCCCTTGATGAAAAGATAAATGAATGCATAAATAACATTGTGCTCTGCTGTGTTTGCTGAGATCAAGGATAAATTTTGAAGGTTTTGAGAGATCAGACGTACAGAACCTGGAGAAATTCGCCCTCCCTCACTTTGCATTCAGCAAGCATTTCACTGTGTACAGAGGAGATGAGACACATTTTAATGCATTACTGGAAGACCAGAAATGTTTGGGCACTTTTCTATTGGTTTGTTTGAGTTTTTTTCAGGGGAAAAACAAAGAAATGGCATCAGAATAAGGCATAAATTTAATTAAATACAATACTAAAAAGAAACCCCAAACCATTTACATTTTCACTGTTCCTAACTCTGTGCTTTATGTAAATACTTTCACATCTATTGTGTTCTAATTATAGAGATGAATTAGTAAATTGTGTTTGTAATTGTATTAGCAGAGATTAATCACATTCAAACAGAAAAAAAACACTAACATGAGACCCATAGTTAAAAGATGTGGTTCAGCCATATACAGGGCTCTGTGTTAAAGTATCATGTGAAAATAAAATCTAGCAAATTGAATATGTTGTTTTAGATTGGCAGCTCACCAGTAATTTTTTCTATGGTGTATGCATGCCTGTATAAAACCAGGAA
>VZTZ01038120.1:23951-167066 GCA_013400955.1 Drymodes brunneopygia | reverse complement strand
TATACACAATTACAAAAGAAAAGGAAGTAAGGTTTACTGTAGAATAAATTGTTACTTTTTCATGGTGTGTTACATAGAAAATACACACTTAATGACTGTTTGGGGATTTATTGATCATGAAGTGTTAATGAGAATAATCAAGACATACTGTGACATTTTCAGGGAGCAGGCAAAGTGTATTGAAAAACGAATTTGCAGTTGAGAACTTTTACTGTCAGCTAAATGGGATGCTTAGAAATACCATAGAAAGATTAAAAAAAAATCCTACAATCCAGTTTTGCATCTGCACCTTATTTGAGCATAAATTTCAGGGGGTAACTGATATTCTCCTTGGTTTCTTTATTGATAAATTGATTAGAACCAATAATTACTTGTTATTCATGTGGACTTTATTAACATTATTTTATTTACCTTATTTCTGGTTTGTTGCTTTCAAAAAGTTCTATTTAAATGTAAATAACATTTTCATTAAAATCTTAGTTCTTGTTTCTTGTACCCGTCTGAAACATTTGAAATTTTTGTTTAAAACAGTTTGAAATAGTTTTTTAAGGCAGTAGAGGAGAGGATAAACTTCTAGAGTACAGACTTTAATTACAGAAGGGGTTCCTGTAGGATATCTTGAGGGCAAACTGGTGGGTTCATTCTTTTGCAGGTTGTATGGACCCCAAGGCTGTTTGCATTTAGTGAAGAAAAGCAGAACCTGGCTTTACAGCCTGGGCAGTTGTGGTAGACAGATTGTTTGTGGCCCAGTACCCTGCCCGCATGGCTGGGGTGGATTCACTTCCATTCAGTCTCCAGTGATTTCTCCAAATAGCCCAAATCTCAAATCAGGGAGAGGTGGTGGGTCTGATGTTTATTAAACAATATTTGAAACAGTAGTTGAACGTGAACATGGTTCTTTGTGTTAATTCACAGAATTAAATTAATGCTGTAGCATAGTTTCTTGTGTCTCACTTGCCATGAGAAATAATTTTCTGCTGCAAATCCTAGTGAAACTAGTGTATGTAAAGGCATGGAAGTTCCCTATAAAGAATACAGTAAACAACTGAGGATGTAAAAATCCTTTTAATTCATGGATGTTTTTATTCCGTTTTGACCTTGCGAACAAACAGCATAAAACAGGGTTGCACATCTAACACATAGACATATTTGGGTTGCTAATTATAGAGAGATGTAAAACATTAATTCTTTTCAAAACTTTTCAACAGTAAACTCAAAATATGGGAACAGCTTTTCTGATAGATTTTTGCAGCCTTGAACATTGATTTGTTTAGTATAGCTGCACTAGCACCAAATTCACAAATAGTAAAGTAAGATATAGTCATAGGATGTTTAATAACTTCCAGCATAAAGACTGTGAAATAAGATGTGAATAAGAAATACAGTTCTGCATGCAAATAGTTTTGGACGTAATGCAGTGACGAATTAGAAGGCAGTAACAGAAAGGAAATGAAGAGTTTATTGTTTCTATAGCTCCAATATCCATTAAAAGTTAGTTACACAGCAGGTGGCAGTTTGGATAAGTGTAAAGTGAATGTTTTGAAATAAATAGCAGCTGGGTGACCTGGGATGTCAGGGCTCTAGACAAGGGTGTGTGTTTGTCAATATATCCTACATGTTTTACAGACTCCTCAGGGACCAGGAGAAGATACAATTTCACCTTTTCTGTGCCAAAACATTTTAATTATATCTTCTTCCAAGTACAGCGGTTCAGTAACCAAGGAGCTGACATTGATGCATGTGTTGATAAAGCTGCAAACATTCAAAATGAGATTAACAAAGATTTTGAGGAAAGGGTGACAGCTAATTTTGTACAGTATTCTGCATCTAATTCAGGTCGGTGTAATGATAGAATATTTTATAACTGCTGTGTCATCTAGAAGGACTTCTATGATGCTTTGTGTATTTAAAGATTTGTGTATATGAAAGTACAGTTCTTTATACATCATTCAAGCAGGTTATAACTTCTTTATTGAACATCTATTGGCTGTAGCTGTAAACAGGAATAAACTTAAGCATTTAGAAGCAATTTTACATATCCATCTGCATTAATCACAGAAGTAAGTTCCTTTTGTCTAATTCGCCTTGAAAATACTGACTTCAGATGTGAAATGGAACCAAAACTACCACACACATTTTGTGGTGTTGCTTAACGTTTGCAAAAAAACTGGATGGAAAGTTATAGTAAGTGTATTTAAATAATCAAACTGTAGTTTCTTTGTATTATGTGCAGTCTTTTGAGAACATCTCAGTGTATTTCTGCTCTGTTCTCCTCCTTGTTTGAAGGTAACTCATATTCTTCCACTTCTTTTTGTTTGTGAAATTTTCTCCTTTTTTATCCACTCAGTTCTCCATCTGCTTGCACTTTTGTTTGCTTGGGCCGTCTCTCATCCCAACTTGATAATGAGGAATGCAGTGTGACCCTGACCTCTATCAGCCCATGCATGACCTTCTGACTCGCCCACATAACCTTTGACCTTCTCTTTGACAGCTTGATTAATTACCTTGTGTTATGATTTATGAGTAAGTGCTATGTAAAAATAATAGACAACAGGTGGTCCTCTAAAATCTTTTTGTGGCACGTTTTCTTTTCCTGCCTAACCTGATGAGCTGTTTTAAGTTTGGAACTTAGTGGGACAAAGTGTGTTTGGCAGAAGCATGGCATTTTTACTCACTTGGACGCAGTGCTGGAATTCAGGCGGCTGAGGTATATCTGGGATGGAAATATCACAGTGTTAGCAGGGTGCAGTTGCCAAAATGTACATTGGGTGGAAACAGAAAGCGGAATCAACTGACATTTCAGGCGTTTCAGTCACAGGTCACGTCTTGAGAAAATTGCTCAAATAATGGAGGGGGCATTTTTCAAGCTGAGCTGCATCTCCAACAGCTATGTTTACTTTAACGCTTCACTAGTGACTTCTGATTGGTTGTCATGACCTCATCCTGCTGTTGCACCTACGGTGTCGCAATAGTGACATAGTTACCCTTCTCACAGTAAAGATGGGAAATGAACAGAGCACATACTTCTTTCAGAAAGATGAATGGACATTGCTGTGTCTGTTTTAACCACAGGCAGGTTTAAGAGCAAACCGCTTTGAGTTGCATTTCCCCGAGGAATTAATTCTGGTCTTGCTGCCAACTGTCCAAATAGAAACCTGAACTTGAAAATTCAGATTGTTCAGGCATAGGAAAATGATCTCTTTCGGATCCTTGCTCACAGTCCAAAAAGACAGTTACATAGGTCAAAAGATACCCCTCCAACTCTGACCTCTCTTGTCACTTATGGTGTTCCACCCTGGTGGATTAATATGCGGATCTGAATGTTTTCAGCTCTTTATTCATGTGCCAGGCAGGTGAGATTTCAAAAGATTTGGAATTTACCTCAAATACTTTGAGGTTCTTTTTTTTTTTAAGCTTACCCCCTTCAACTTCCAGTAGGAGGCAGAAAGTACTGCCCCATTTCTGGCTCATGTATTACAATGGAAAAGGCCCTTCTACATTGTTCTTAGTAGTATATGTATTGTAACTGAGATTCATGTTTCTTTCCAACTCAAGACTTTGTAACCCTGCTTTTCCTTTCATCATCACAATCCTCTACCTCCAGAAGCAGCAGTCTGGAGTATGGTAGGAGTTAGTGTAGATTAAATTTTACTTACCTTGAAGCATTACCATGTGGGGGGAAGAGATGTTAATTGGATGCTTTAGTCTGAGAGAGAAACTGTAATTTTGTAGATTAGAGGCTGGGAGTTCCATTTGTCAGTGTCTGCCATAATTATAAGGTCTTATCGCAGGTACACTGATGGCTGAAGATTGATGGGGATGGGGGGGGTAGTGTCCTTAAAGCTTGGCTTTTTACCATGAAAAAACTTTTTAGAGAGTGGTTTCTCTTTTTGTGCACACTGGTCACACAGGGGAAAACTATTACATTGACAACTACTATTATTATGTTGAAAACTACTATTATTACCTAGTGTTTGCATACCACCTATACCACCACTGGGGGTGGCAAGATGTAGAAACCCTCCTAGATGATTGGTACTTAAGTAAGTCATAGGTCAGTATGTTTTAATAATGATGTAAGCACATCAAGGCTGAAATTGGTATTTTTAGTGACATTGGTTTGCTTAGCATAGCTGCACTAGCACCAAATTAACAAATAGCAAAGTAATACATAGTAATAAAACAGTTAATACTTTGCAGCATAAAGATATTGTATATGGTGAAAAAAGATTAATACACTTCTGCATGCAAAGAGGTGTTTCTAAACAGGGCTTTCATTTTAAAGGATGCTTTTTAATGAATGTGATTTTTTTTCTGTGTTAACAGTTGTGCCAAAGACATCTTGTCTGTTATTGAAGTTTACTAAAGGCCTTTTTTAAGATACTGCTGGTCTTGTTCTGAGGTTTGCATTGACTTGCACGCTTCTCAAATTCAGTGCATTAGACCTCCACCTTTTTTTTCATTTTCTGATTGCACTAAACTTTAATGGTGTAGCTATGCCCACATAAATTACGTTTTTTAAAAACGAATTGAAGTTAAAAGCCATGTTGTTTACACTGATGTAATCTAGAGCAGAGTATTTCTTTTCAGTAGAAAATGCTTAGATAAAGGCTGAATGAGAGAGGCTGTAATTTGGTATATTTTACCAGTAATTTTGTTTTTCCAGTAATTTTGTTTTTCCATATTGATTTTTATATGTTACTCTTAAATCTTCTTTCTGGTGCTGTTGTTTTCTTCTTGAAATTTAGGATGCGGAAGTACAAGGGAAAGGGGGATACACCATATCATGGAAGCAAAACAGTCCAAAAAGAGATTGCTTTCCAAAGAGAAAGACTTAGGCTTTCCCATAATAGAAAGGAAAAAAATCTTTGTTCAATTATTACTTAATTATTTTAATTCTACTGACAGGAAAGGCCTGCTTTCTGGGAGAAATTGTAAAAAATATAAAGGGAGTCGTGTTACAGTGCTTAAAATATATTTAATAAAAATCCTTTAATTGATTTATAAAATAGTGAATTAAAAAATAGAATCATATTTCACCTGTTGATGTCTACATGAAAAATTTACATTGTGTCCTCATAAAATGGGACAAATGAGTCATGCAATTTTAAGTTACATAATCAATAACTTAGACAAATTCCACTTCTTTGATGATTTGTGTGACTGTTTTGTTATCAGGTTAAAGTGCACAGAGTTTCAAATCCCTGTAGCACTTCTAGATATGCAATAAACATGTGAATATTGCATTTTGCATTGTGTAGAACACAAAATAAATCAATACACAGAACATCTCTGCTCAAAACAAGCAGGTCAAGAAGCTGAAGAGCCCCAAAACTACCAGCCTGCCAAGTACTGCAAAAACTCCAGCAGTAGCAGGCCACTATCCTTTCATCTGAGATGTACAGTTTAGGAATTTTGTAAGCCACATTCTTCTCCATTATACAGTTTGGGCTGTGAAATTTTCCAAGCTGTAAAATTCATGTGCTCGGAGTACAACATTGTGCATTAATATGGCCAGGCATGGTGTGGATACATTTTAAAGTCTGTCTTTCATTTTCTGTTTTCTTTTGCCCTTTTCCTATTGTTTATTTATATTTTTGCCTGTTTGTTTATATTTATCCCAGTTGAATTCATGGCAGGCAGGGCAGGGGAATCATGTGACGGGAGACCCCTTATGGTGCTGCATCTAACAAGGAGACAATTTTCTCTTTGGCCTGTTGTGACCTTTTTTAACTACGTTGCTTATGCCAGAGGTAGTATCCTGAATGCCTCTATTTCACCCTGTTTAGCAGAGTGCAACTGTGGCCTTTAACTTGGTTTTTGGTGGGAGGAGAAGCTACGGCAGACGTTTGAGAAGGGCACAAGGATGAGGGGTAGGAACTCCCTTCAGATGTGATTTTGATAACTAGTCGAGTGTGTCCAACTGTAGAAAATCACTGAGTGACAATCTGTCTACCTGACAGTGGCCACAATGAACTACAAGGTTTGTGAATGGCTCTACAGATTAGAATAAAGCAAGCCCAAATAAAGTATCTTTTGTTGGGGTGGACTTGGTTTGCTCTGGGCAGCTAGGTATGGGGGACCTCTTTTGATCCTCATGCCTGGACCGAGTGCAAAATGCAGCACCAAGTGAAAAGCTGGAATAAAGCTGTTCCATCAGATAATTAATATAGATGTTTCCAAAAAGTAAATCTTTATTAAAATTCACTTCTAAAGGATAGCTTGATTTTGACTGGAAACCCATGTTAACTTTAAGGACGCATCTGTTAAATACACGTGCTTCTCTTTTTTCACTTCATTTGCAATTATATCTTCCACAAATATTATGATTTTTTGTGATTTGCCATCATTTAAAAACCATAAAATTTGATTGGCTGATTTATTCAAGATTTATTTCTCATTCATAAATTCATTTTTTTTTCAACGAGCTCATTTCCTGAGGCACAAAAGTGTACCTTATATGCTCAAAAGCATCCTGCAGGTCACAAATTTGCTCTAGATTTGTTGAATATATAATATAAATCCCAGTGAACTTTTACAGCAGATTTAAAGATGCACTAAAAAGTCAGACCCCCACCATAAAGAGTTGACTTGTAAGCAACACCACTGAATCAGTTTTGGTATTGATTCATTGTTACTGCTGCTATTTGCCTCTGCATGGTATGCTTATTGTTAGCTAGACAAAAGGTTTTACTATTTTAAAATGTGGTGAATAATTTTCTCATGCTTTCTTTAATGTATCTATCTTTATATATAAAATCTCTCAATCCTTTTTATTTTAAAGGTTTTTACTGTCTGGGCATAAAGCTTTTTATTCATTATTATGTAGAGTTCTTAAAGCAACATTTTGCTTTTAGTTCCTGTATTGTTTTCTGAAAAAGTTATATAAAGTGCTTATGAATAAAACAACATATTAAATTATTTTAAAGGTAAAACAGGCAACTTTTCTGATGCTGAGGGATGTGTATGAGCATAAGTATATGCACAGATACATATTCGCACATCAATATCCCTGTAATGACAGAATATTCTTAAAAACCCTTCTATAAATGATGTTGTGTGAAGTTGCTGAAATAAATAAAAAGTTCTAAAGAGCATTAAAGTAAATGCAAAGCATTTTCAAGCATTAAATCTCCCTTTTCACATTTCTTGTTTGTGTGTGTGTGTGACTCTCTTCTAAAACAGGAAGGCTATGGAGTAATAGTTCTGAATCCCAATGAGAACTATATTGAAGTTGAAAAGACAAAAGCCCAAATACAGCTGTCTTCTGATATCTCAGATGAACCTGCAGAAAAGAGAGAAAGAAAAGATAAAATCCAGAAGGAAACAAAGAAGCGACGTGACTTCTATGAAAAGTATCGAAATCCACAAAAAGAAAAAGAAACTATGCAGATCTATATTAGAGTAAGTTTCTTTTGGTTTTGTTTGCCCTTCTTTATTGATGCATACATATGTTTACTGCCTATATTGGCTAATAAATACCATGCTTCGTTAAAAACAAATACATTACTGAGATGGCATTCAAGAGTTTATACAGAGTTCCTGGCTCTTTATTCTGTTGCTGTTTTTGGCAATTTATTGATTGTGATGTTTTGGAACTGTTACAAAAAATACCTTTCTAATTTCAAAGGGAAACTTCAAATAAACCCCAGAGGAACTCACTGGTGTTACCAAGAAAGAAATTATTTAAGAAAGACTTTATAAAGACCATTTTATAAACAGAGGTTTTCATAAGAAAGACTTTGTAGTGAAGCTTAGGCAACATACTAGCTTCACATGTCATGTATGCATTTATTGTATTATATTGTATTATACTGTATTATGTTGGGGAGGCAGTAGTTACAGCCTGATTGTTTTTATCACCTGCTGAATTAATAATGTATTGTGGAAAATACCGGTGTTCATCTTGTGTGGTAGCAAATTTACCCTGTAATGTATTGTTTTTATACAAGAAGCCATTCATTGTGTTAGAGCTAAACTTTTGAACGCAGATAAAGAAGGAAACTTGCTAATATATTAATAAATATTTAAGCTAGAATAATTTGAGAATGGTATGATGAAGAAACTCTGTCCCTTGCCCTTTTCTGACTCAGTGAACCTTTGCACTTTGTAATGCTACCAGCATGGGATCATTATAACAGTGCTACCCGAGGATTTCTAATTCTGCAGGGGGCACAAACAATATTATTTGCACATTGGCACATTCTGCTTCATATACATACTATGCATTATACATTCCAGACTGAGTCATACAATTTCCAAAACACTTATTATGAAAGTTAGGATTCTCATTCAACATTAAAACATACCAGAAACTCCACAGTGAAGGTAAAACAATAAAAATGTATGTTTTTCTAGTGAGAAAGAGAGAAAAATCCAGCAACATACATGTTAGAATCATCTTAAATTTTAATATGCCCCTGTTAATTTTTTTTAGCATAACAGTTTTTGTAGAAGAAATATAACTGTGCTGGCTAGTTAAAAGGGTTAGTAACTTGGATACAAGAGTGTCACTAATACCATAAATATTTACTGTCTTATGTGAAATACTTGAGTATGGGAAACAAAGGAATGCATATATATATATTCAGAGTCACCAACAAGGCACTGTGTTTTCTGTTTGCAGCTTCTTTATGAGATGCTATTCTGCCCACTAGCCAAACCCTCCTTCTTAAGAGGGGCAGGCAGTCTTAATTTAAGGTCCATGAGAATCCAGTGGACAGTGTTGCTGTATTGTCTGAAAAGAAATCTAGTCAGCATGCAGGTTCAGTGTTCCCTTGTTGAAAGTGAACCTTTTCTTCGTAACCTTTTTAGCAATTCTACCTTCTCATGACTCTTGCCTGATGAGGTGTGAAATTTGGTTTCAGGAGGCTTGACCCCCCGAAATATAAAATATATGGTTCCATCCCATTTTCTTTTCTGCACAGCTCCATGCCTTAAATATGACTATTGATGTTTGCTTTATTTGATTTTCTTCAAATCAAGGAAAGAAGTAATATGTGTTTTAGTAAAAGTATAGTTGGTGGTCTCCTTCCTCAGTCCAATTAATTGAAATTGGGTTTTCTGATGAGGTTGATTTTGTATTCTGAAATTATTATTTTGGGGTTTTTTTCTTAGTAGACTCCAGTACAGGTAGTTTTTTGAAAGAAAAACATACCTGCTTTAGTGAATTGCAGGACAAATCAATGCAATTTCTTTCTTACCAGCTTCTGTAACAAAACTGGACCATCAGTAGTGACCATTTACTCTGTTGGTCAGATTTGCCAAGTCTGTAGGTGGTTGCAAGAGGTGCAATGCCATATTTGCAATTTTCTTGCCTCCCATGCTTGAGTCCATAGGATTGCTCCCTTCCTACACCCAGGGACTTGCTCCACAGGCTGCTGTGGGTACAGTGTTGGTACTGGTTTGGGGTGATCTCAAAGGGCAATTCAGATACAGTCTTACTCACTGTATAGTATAGCATACATTTGACTCACTAGGCTCTTAAAATCATGCTGTCACTCAACAGAGATATTTAAGGATGGTATATGATTTGTAACGATCTCATCGAAGAGTTTTGAAAAACCTGAGCAGGGCTTATGTCAACTTTGCCAAGTAGGAAAAAGTGGTATGACTGGACTAGACAAAAAAATTTCCTCACAGGAAGGCTTTAACTTCATCTAACAGTGATGGAAAATATGTTTGTGTCAAATATGCTGGAGAAATTGCTTCAGACTGTTAAGTAGCAGGAATAAATATCCTCAGTTATTTTCTCATAGGGTCACTGAGATCTGTTGTGATCTGATGAGGAAATGACATTTGAACAAATTAAAGCTGTCTGATTGATGCTCCCACTTGTGCAGCTAGATTTTCCAAGAATTGGAGAATTAGAACTCTTCCTTGGTAATTATGTTTCAGTATTTTCTTTATTTTCGTAGTAAAAAAATAGCTAGGTTATTCAAGAAAATGTAAAAGCAGAGTCTTAAAATACAAAATATCAAACTGCACTGTATTTTTGTACAAAATGAGTATAAATAAAAACGACTATGGCAGTGTGTAGTGCATTAAGCATAGTGCTTTTGAAAGATCAAAGTACTTACTGTTTCATGCTGGAAGTTTCCTTAACTATGAAATAATGTACTTTCTGGCATACATTATGGCTTGTTAAAGGAACTGATTTGGTCTGGGTAATAAACATCATGTCAAACATTATGGCAGGCAAACCTGCTTAATATGTTTTGTAATAAGACAGATTTTTTTGTTCTTGAAAACATCTGCCAACTGAATTCACAAGTGAAGACAGAAAATGTCATCAATTCTGTAACGTTCTTGTAATTTTTTTTTCAATTTTAGCAATGCAGACCAGGAAAAAAAACTTTTTGATAATCAGCATTGACTATAATACTTCTATGGAATGATTAAACACAAGCATTTTACTTTTATATAATGTGCTAATGAATGCATATGAATTTTAATACTCTTACTGTTCAGATTTTAACAAGCATATTGACAGATCATTTTAAAAGCATCTAGTTTTTAATGTGTTGAATGGAGGATTGAGTAAAATAGCTAAATATGTACATACATCCCTTTAAAAAACATATTTCTTTCCTTAGTTACAAATATTACCATTTTTTCTTAGACCACCAGAGGCTGCTCTGTATTTATGGGCTAATGCTTTCCCCCCAGAAACTTATTACCATAGCCAGCCTTCATTTGTTACTGAAGTAAAATGAGAATTTTTTGGTCTCTAACTTTTTTCTATGGAAATAGATCATACAGTCTTAAATGTGGCATGATCATTCTTTCCGATCTCAGCCATCTCCCATTCCCTACAGATTTTCACACTGACAGTGTCTTTTCTATGTTTGAAGATACTTAAAAATGTAAATTAGTATTTTCCCCCTTCTAAACTGCATCCACCACTTAAACAAGTGAGTGTATTCAGACATGTTATGAAAGAAAAAGTATAAATTGTGTAATTTTATGGTAAAAGTAATTTGCAATAATGCTGTTGCCCCAGCAGTTGAAGGATATCAAAGAGGCAACCAAGGAAGAAGTAGGAAGAATTACTTTTATCAGACCAACTAATGGGGTCAGGTTTTGTGGACAAAAGGGATAAGCCTTTCCAAAGCCTGTATGCTAAGAATTTTGTCCCTTTTTTTCCCCACTGAGCATATCTGCTTGAATAATTCCTATTGCTAATATTATTTTTACTATAGCACAATCTATAACAGCACCATTTCTATTAACAGCATTTTAATGAAATAATGTAACATACTTTTCATAAATAATTTTTCCTATTTTCTGTCAGAGATTGAATAGGAAAAGATCATGTGCAACCAGTTAATCTGTTTTACTACAATGGATACTTCTGGACAATTTGTGCCAGTATTTAGGAAAAAGTATAAGGCAGTTGTTTCAATACACAGTTAAGTAATCAATGACCGCTGGCAGACAGGAAATCCTCCAAAGCATGCAAGTACAGTTGTGCCTTTTCTGCTCATTGTTGGGTGTGGCTGACACAAAGTGCAGCCTGACTGGAGGCCACGGCAGAGTGTCCGCTTGTGTGGGATGACCTTTCAGAGCCATGGATTTCTTTCACAATTAAGATCGAGCTGTTTTCCAACATAGCTGCATAGTCCTACCAGCTGCCAGTTTCACCCTGTGGCCATCTCTGGGCCAATGACCTACCCTCTGACTTGGCAAGGTGCACGCCTGCTCTTGTCCAAAGCCTGTGTGTCTACATTAGCCTGCTGCTGAGACAAAGCTAATAAACCCTTTAATTCCACCAGAGGAGACCGGATGATACGCTCTAGGCAAACAGCTCCTGAGAGTTAAGGGACACGTTCAGCACAGAGAAGGTCTGTGTCAGATATGGGCATCAGGACTTCAACCTCTAGAGTCTCATGCTAGAGTCTCTGATGTTTTATTTCCTCTTTTACAACAAACAATGCCTATTTTGTGTCCCCTTTTACAACTGCCGGTGTTACTTCATATATACCTCTGGAAGAGCACATGGTTTTACTCTGCCCACTTTTAAAGCCTGTTACTTCTTTATATTCTTAAGAAATCTCCTTCACTTGTATGCAACAGCAAAATCATGCTGATAGTAAAAAGCTCATGAGAACTGCCTAGAAATTACCATGGCATTGTTGTTCTTGCTGGGCACTGGACATTCAGAGTTGAGAAGACACTGCGGCTCAAGTGCTGAACACAAACGTGTAGTGACATTCTGAGTGCTCCAGGAACACCTGGAGAGATCTGGTCTTGCAGAACCTGTGCCACCAGAAACCTTCCACCACCGTGGGCCAGCAGCTGTAGGCCAAACCTCTGCCGTGACACTTAGTACCTGCAGTTAGGCTACCACATCATTCCTAAAAGGTCAGATAAGCTTTAAGTTCCTGTAGTAGTTTCTGTAAATCAGGAAGAATATGTATATGCCGTGTTTCATTCTATAGATACCACAATGAACAGGCATCTTACATTAAATAGCTAACCTGTGGAGAATTTAAACTAAAGTAGTGTTCGATAATGTATGCATAGGCTATTTAGCATGAGCAGCTAGCTTAGGTATTTTTAAAACTCCTGAGATTTTAAAGAATTCTTATACTAAGTTTTGCGTCTACTAATCCTGGAAAGTTTTATTTGTCTTCTTTCCTTAAGCAATTGAGAAATCAGAGACACAGATAATCACTGAAGGGAAATTCTGTATCTCTTCAAGTACACCATTGGCTCTTCTCTCTGCTATACCCTCTCTTTGTTCTGCATTTCACAAGAATGGTTTAATCAAAGAAAAGGAATAAATTGGGACCATCTAGCTTTGGTGTCTTTCAGACATTCATTACATGATGCTGATAAAGTGTCCATTGTTACATCCAGCCCCTAAAATGTGAGGCAAGCCATGTAAGTTTCCAAAAGCTTGCATATCTCCTCCCACCATGAGAATGTATGGTGTTCCCATGGTGCTAAAAAAGACTTGCTCACAAGTCAGAGGAGTCCTTCTTCCTTTCAGATGGCATTCAGGCTCATAAGCCTGGACAGTTCGTGGGGCCATGGTGAAGAAAACCAGCTCAGCAGAATGCAGACATACTTGTTGAAGGCAAAAGTGAATAAAATCATTCAAATATATTGAACTCTAATATTGCCTCGTTTTGATTTTAGAGTGACTGCAGTGAAGGACTGCAAAGACCTTCTAGGTCTTCTGGGCCAGTGCACATTGCTCTTTGCTGGTTTCCTTTATCATTTATCTAACAGAACAATAGGATTTGAGCTGATATCCAAAAACGAGGATAATCTCTAACCTTCTGCATATAGTTGCATGTTTTGCTACTAGATTTTAGTGTGTTTGGGAAAATTTAGCGGAAAGAATTTAGCTGAGGCTCAAGTGGCAACATACACCTTTTTGCAAAACTTGAAAGTTCTTCACATGTTTTTTTCTTGGGTACCAGTCAGCCATAAAATCTTTGATACAGGGAGAGATGATAGAAATTAATCACTGAGATAAGTATTTGTAGCTATCTTAAGCTGAATGGCGTTAGTGCAAAACAACGCTTTTCTATGGAGACATAGCACCTCACTGAACCCCCCTAGAAATATTTTTGTGTTTTGGAGAGGAGGATATGCGGGCCTTACTGCAGTGCATGGAGGTCAGAAAAACATTTGTGGATGTGAATGTCAGCAGACAGGGAACGGGGGTACAGGATGCACAGTAAGTTCAAGGTTGTTTTCACCTCATCTGCTACAGAAAACAAAGTGTAAATTCAGGAAAAAATATGAAGGGGAAAAAAATCTAGCTTTTGGGATTAAGATAAATCTGGTGGTTCCTGTGTAGGTTGCTGGTCTGCCTGCAGCAGTGACAGCTGCCAAAGGGGCTAGATAGTGGAGGAAACAGAGGCATGGAACAATGTGGAATAAGCTGCCCGGGAAGAAATGGTGCACTGCACTTCATAGGTGGCTGAAATCTGTAAAAAAATTAAGTATAATAGCAATTAATTAATTTAATTATAAAATCCTTACAAGTTAAGTATTTTACTAAACAAAATCCTTACTTTTTGTGAATTTATATCCTGCGTGATGTTATTTTGAATTACTTACATTTTGAAGAACAAGGTTGATCTTTTTAATCAGCTTGCTGTCATCACTCTGCAGGCAAAGAAATATGCCCGATTGTGAGTTTTTAGGAGAACTGTCCTCTTGTTCTTGCTATGCCTTAGTGAACTCCATATCAGATCAGCACTCCCCAAGAATTAGGTTTTAACAACTTCAGAGCCGCTGTTTTCATTTCCATAGTGTCCAGTCAGAAGTCATTCCTAAAGTCGTCTGTTTTACAATTTTCTCCAGCCATTAACTCATCTAAATTTTGAGAAGTCTTCCCATTCCTCTCTCAGCTGAATCCTTGTTTTATCTCTGTCTCTCTGGATAAAAGTGGATTCTAAACTGATCAAAAAATGCTTTTGTCTTTTGTGGTCAGTGGTGTTGGTAGCAGGTTTTCTCCCCTGAGTGGGCTGCATGCTGTTCAGACACATTGTTCTACACTTTTGTTGTTTAGCAGTTGATTCTCATTTTCTTTCTCAGTCTTTTTGATCAGTGCTTGGCAAGAATGAATTTGTCGACACCCAGTGAGGTACATTTCCTATATTATCAAGTAAAACTTGGATTTTTGTTTGTTTTCCCAATAGATGGCACTGCTTGGAGAGAAACTACTAAATAAAGTGAGATTGATGTGCATTTAGAGTTACCAAGAGTTGTGTGTGTTGAGGAGAACAAAGATTTTCTGGGTCTTTCTTAAGCAGCAGTTTGAGATCTTCTTGTCCGGTACTTCTAGCAAAAACATGGAGTGAGAAAAATACCATGCAAGGATGTATGCAAGTGTGTGCACACAGGCACTGTCTACACCAAAGCACACAAAAACTGCAAAAAAAAAAAAAAAACTGCTCACATTCTTGCATGTTTGGCATCCTGTAAACTGCGTAAGGAGGCTTCTGACATAATGTGGTCTATGACAGACGTAGGATACATGAGAACGGAAACTTTTCTTTTTCCCAAAAGCAAAGATTTAATCAGTGCATCCAGCTATATAATAGAGCAGGGAGTTTAAAATGCATTTAGTTCAGGCAATACAGCTGTACTTCATCAGCATCTGCAGTGTGTTCTTTTGGGCTGGTGTTTCCTTCCATGATGTTTCTTCATTCATATCTCCTATCTTTTCTACCTGCTGTGTTACTGAATAATCTGATTTCATGGATCTTGCCAGTTCAGCCTATGTCCTGTAAGAGTGGGCAATTACCACTTAACTGTGTCACAACCCCTCTGTTCTTAACCTGGGAAAAGAGAAGCTTTAATTGCATGTAGATGTTAAGATGACAGATATTTATTTCTTTGGGGATCTGGCTTGCTGAAGAATTCTTTTGAAGTTATCAAATAAAGTAATGAAGAAATTTAGTAAAGCTTAGGTTGCCTAAGTAATTTTGAAAGATTTCTAGGTGTGGCCTTACACTTTGATATGTCACTGCCCTCACACATTCCACTTTGTAGGACACCACTCTACTTCTCTAGCTACTCTGCTTTTCATGTTAGAACAAACACATTTGATGACAGGATTGTGTTATCATGTGTCCCTTGCACTGGTTGCCAGAAAAAGGTAGGCTTCTGTTTAATGACTATTGATTATCTTCAAATCCCTTAGTGAAGACTGTGTGTGAAGTTCTCCTCAGTGAGTTATGTCTAGCTTTCAGATGCTGCATGCTGCTCTGACTGCATGCAGGCTCTGACTGCATTGCCTTAAGTGAGCAAATGAGTTATGGCTGTGATAGATCTTAAAATAACAGCATTTGATTTGATCGCGGAGACCACTTGTCTTAAATACCTTTCTGCTGCTGTTTGCTGTTCATTATGTTCTTTTACCATTTCCTTTCCCTTTCTGTTTTGAATTACTCTAGCTAACTTAAGAGTTTGGCTGACGCGTAAATTGATTTTTCTCTAATGGGCGCCAAACAGTGTCATCACTGGAGCAGAAGTTGAGACACTGTTGTTATTCTGTTATGGTGGTGGTTAATAACCATTACATCATTTTCTAACAACATCATGAATAAAGCTGTTTCTACTCAAAGATAAACTGATCAGGCAGAGTTCAGCTTTGCTAGACTAGCAAAGACAGATGGCAGAAGATGACCACTGCCTCAGTTGTGCTGTAGGTCCACAGGGCTTACAAAAGTTGGAAAGATAATGTTGTGGCATGGAAGTAACATAGATTATTTCATGTCCAAAGTGCTGTAGCCGTCTTCAGGACTTCTCTGGAGCGTATGCAAAGTCACTCTCCCTCAAAGGCCGTTGAATCAAGGTTTAGGTAACTTTCACAATGTACATTTCTACACTTCTGCGACACTAGAACTATGGAGCTCTCACTTTCTTGCTTGTATTGAAGAGTATGAGGCATGGCAGTTGTGACCAGTCCTAGCTGAAAGTGCTTTGAGCATAGTTTTGGACTAGGTGACCCTCAGAGGTTCTCTCCAGCTGATTTGTTCATTGTTCAATGATTTGACATTACTAAGTTTCACCTCAGCCCTCAAAGAAGTAATTGATCTATAAGTAGACTTTGTGGACATTGTGAAGAGAAGTAAATTTCACTGTTTCAGAACATTTAATACTACTGAGGTTGTAGTTGACCATCCACAAGAGGAAGGGCAGGTGATTTAGACCAGGAAGCTTATTGAGCTACCAATATGGTTAAAACAATGTGGTCTTGCAAAAGTAGTGCTGTAGAAATGCATCTTGAAAGATATAAACCCCTACAGACAGGCACTGATATTTCTTGGCATTTTTAACACTGGGGTGTTGAGCAAATATTCATTATTTCTTCAGAGATCAGAAATTTCCCCAAAACAGATTATTATCTGCTGAAGGACCTTCAACCAGAACAGCCGTAGGAACTTTTTCACAGATGTTGTCCAGATGTTACTAGCATGACCATTGTGGAATAATGGGAAGGATACAAGTACTGCCCACATCCTTCCTACTTCCTCTCCTTTGTTATATCTTCATCAGGATTTTGTCTACATTGTTAGAGTCCACAAGATTTCATTTTAAACTATAAAGCAGTTCTTGAGTTTCAGAAAGAGTAAGAACACCCTGTGACGTTTAAATTATTTGCTAAGTGTGTGTTTAGAAGTGGATAGACATGACAGAATTAAAAAGGCTGTACTTGATTAAAGCATTAACAAAGAGTGGCTTAATTAAGCCTGTGCACAACTACTTCTTAGAAGACTTTGTCTAGACTGCTGTTTTCAAGGTGAGACCCAAAGCGTAGCATTACCTACAGGTTGCCTTGAAGCCCCTGCACAGAAACCTTGCTTCTCTTCATCTCCTATACCTGTGCCCATGTTCATGAAGAGTTACAGATTATTTAGGAAACTGTTGTCCAGTTTTATGTGAATGCTGCCACCTCCAAACAAGTCCAGGCTGCTTGGTGGAGTCAGTTTGGGTATTTGGTCATTGTAATAGGGTACACTGAATGTGATCACAGTATGCAGGATTTCCAAGATGTCTGTTATCTGGCAGCTGTGAGTTCTTACCACTCATTTTCATCTTTATTACCTAACAAGATTTAAAGTTTAGAATATGTTAGTATAGAAACATTTGCTCTAATAGAGTGTAGTGGTTTGAGTTTGACAATCTGAGTTTCTGGCCAAATGGCAGCACACTCACCTAAATTTATTCNACAAAAGAAATTTCAGCTTCACCACTGAAGCTCTCCTCATGCTCCTCCCTCTGGGTGTTGGCTCTGCTTCCTTCACTGACTTTAGAGTCTCTATGCTGTATTTCTGTAGGTGTCCTCAGTTTTTCTCTCTCTGTGCAGGAGAGGATGGGTGTCTGCAAGTTTCATCCGGGCATGGAGAGAGGGTTAATCTCTCTCTCGGGCCTTGTGATGGTGACGTGGTCTCTGCCAGCGCTGAATGCAGCATTCCAGTGGCCAAGCTGAGAAGGTGGGAGAGCAAGGGCTCGGCCCTGCCTCACTGTAGCTGAATTTACAACCCAGCTGTGTCTAAACCCCGAAGGGCTCAGCTGCAGCTCCAAATCACCCTTCCCCCCCCCACCTTGGTGGGGAAGGGGAAGGCCCAGTCTTACTCGGGAGAGAGAGCAGGGGACCTGCTTCTCTGACAGCTACAGGATGGAAAAGGACCCTTTCCCCGGCATCTCCTGTTTATATGTGGTTTCTTAGCTGAAGGCAGAACTACTTTTTAATTGGCTTGCATACCCATCAATACTCAAAACTAGCTGTTTATTGCTTCTGTCTCCCAGGAATGAAGCTGCACTGCTTCCTGTTGCATAGGTCACCTCTCAGACTGACTCTTCCTGGGCAAACCCAGGACACAGAGCTAACAACAAAAATAGAAAAAAGATATTAAACATAGTTCATTAAACAGTGTTCTGCTGCTCATTATAAGAGCTGTCAGACCTCTTCCAGAATCTCAGTTAGCCTGAAGGTCTGATTGATCGGCTTCTACAGGGCAATCAGGACTAGAGACAAGTTACCCAGAGACTTCTTGGGGTTACAGCTTTTCTGCTGATGCCATTAAGGAGAGATCCTGCGGTTGCTCAGATCCATTCTTCTGCACAATCTCTTTCTTCTCCCGTGCAGGATGGAGTCTGTCCTGCTTCTCTTTTCCTGTTTATCCAGGGAACTTTTGTTAGGATTGTTGTCTGTTCTCATCCTTATGTAATGGTTTTTAGCAAACTCCAATTTGAGATGATAAACATCATAGGACTGATCTGTCAGATGGACATGTGCATCATGATACAAAGAAGTGCAACAAAAGGAGCTAAAAGAATAGAACATCTTTTCATTAAATCTCAATGAGATCCATGTCTCCTAAACTAAGTCATGGTTTGAATAGGGGAAGGCTGCAGAAGTTCAATCCACTTAATCTTTGTCTTAAAATCCATCAAACAAATGGTGTGTTCTAATAATGGACCAACATGGCATCAAGGACCACTTACAACAGTAACAAAAGTGACATCCACGTGATGTTGTGAGGGTTTTTTTTTCTTGTCCCACACAGCAGCACAGACATAGATTACGTATTTTATATAAAATATGTATTCTCAGGATCTTCAGTTATCTCTGGAATTTCTGTTCTGTTGTTGTTCTGTCTGTAATCTCTGTAAGACCCCCGATGTTCGGCCTATGCCGCCTGAGTTACAAGATTGCTCCCAATTTTCCAGTTAGGTCAACCAAAAAAATTAAGATATGTTAGAGGGTCGGTGGAAAAAAATCATATCAAAACAACTGTTCACTATGTCATTACAACAACCTGGTGTAACAAATGTGCTTCTGTTTTAATTTATGACAATTAATTGCTAAAAGTAATTTAATCTGACAGTGGCAAGGTGTTGAAAGACTCCTGAAGATGTCATAAAAGTGACCTTTCTGCCCATGTGCAACCAAAAGCCATTTTTAACAAGGAGGCTCAAAAAGAGTACAACTTCTTTTGTACTTTGTTAATTAGTTATTGATTTGAAACAATGCTCTGCCAAATATTGTCAGATTAGCTAGACGCCAGGAAGGTCACAGTGTGACAGTCTAGTCCTGATAATCTTATGGTATATAAGAATTCTTTTTTACTTTGAACCTTTTGTTCTGATATCCTGAGAATTTCATTTCCTGGCTTTAGCATCTGTGCTAATTTAAAATACAGCCAAGCTGTCTGTTATGTAATTGGATGTTTTGAGTTGTTAAAAAAAATTGCAATGTGTTAGAAGAAAATTGCTGTTGATCTAATATCTAATGATCTTTGACGACAGCAATGCACCACTGCTGCAATGCGAACGGCCTTGCTAATCTGTGTGGAAAAGAGCCTGTTTTAATGAAATAATCAACACGAGGGAGTCACAGAGTTCAAGACAGAGGTACGACAGGCAAGTTCTGAGGTTGTGTAGCAACTCTTTGGGATGAAAGATCATTTCCTAGGGTACAGTATTGTGAAACAAAAATAACTGAGGTGCATCTGCACAGGAAAATGGAGAAGCAGAATTCAGGGTTAAATAACTAAACATTCAACTTTTCAGCTTATTGAGATGAGAACCAACAGAAGATTCAAATCTGAATTTCAGATTATGTTTGTCTTTAGATAATTACTTTATAAGCTAATGACAGTTCAAATACAATTAACTATAGTCCTCTACATATTAAGGCACTTCAGCAAATCTTTATAACTGTACATTAAGTAAGTAATATATCGGTTTACTTAAAGCATTGAGCACTTTACAGTCTTTATTAAGAGAAATCAAATAGCTTTAAGCCTGTTAAATCTTTCTTTCACTTAAATAACTGCTCTTGAGTGTAGTAAATAGAGACGGAGAAGTGAAGAACGGTACGGAGCAAAGCCATTCTATTTAGTTTAATTTGCACGAAAGATGTAAACTCTGTAACAGAGACTTTGCAGCTGAGGTTTGTTCTAAAACCATAGCTGTTAATGAAAATACTAAGTTGTTATCTTACTTAAATGTGCTGAAGTTTGTGTAGATTCGTTGTTTCCTGTGGTGGGGAAAGCTGCATTTTTCTTGGCAAAAATGGTATTTTTCTTGCAATAGCATGGTTTAAAAAAAGTCTGTTTCTCATTACAACATATAAACAGATTGAAAGAACAGGAGAATAAAATAGGCTTTTAAGTACTATAGGAAATAGAAAAATAACACTTCTGCATGACTTTCATTAAGAGTTTTTGAAGGTTTCAGATGCATTCATTTCCAAAGGAATTGCTTTTAATGTTGAGAAAAATGCATGTAATCATTTAAATGACTGGCATGATCTCTCTCTGTCTTGTGAAGATAGTTCTTATTATAAAAGTGTTGTATTCATTTTTATTTACTTACCCTCACAATTAGTTTGTTCATTACCAGAAACATGGCTTCTAAGGAAGATAGCTGTGAAGATACAACCTGATGGTGTGTTTAAGAAATATTCTTTTGTTTTATGGGGTTTTATGTGTTTTATGGGGTTCATTATGTTATAGGCAGAAGTATGTTGTGGGCAGAATCTCAATCCCTGAGATTGAGGACTTTGGAAAAAAAAAAGTGCAAGGAAAGAAAAAAAAATGTAGGTGTCCATAACAGTACTGAAATGCAGCTGCCCCAGTCTTTGGGTATTTTTACCAATTGGAATGTCTTTGGCCAAGCTACTGTGGTTGTCACTTAAGTTAGAGTGTGTAAGTCCACCTGCAGAGATTGGCAGATATGCCTAGATCATCTTGGCGTGGCGATTTTCTTGCGACCTGCACACATATTTGTTCATGCAGCCGTGGTATGGCTGCACAGATAGGACTAATCTGAGGAACTGTTATTACATCGTCAGTCTGAGGAGTTTCTCCATGCAGGATTTCAAAGCTGTTTGGTAGAACATACTACTTCAAATTCAGCCTTCCTTTGCCTGGAACCCTGCAAATTATATGGAAAAGGGAAAAAATACACAAAAACCAAGAAGTCTGTCAGAGAGCTGAAAGGGAAAGCAGTTATTTTTTTTTCTGAAGTAAAACCTCCTCTGAATAACTACCCTCCTTCCTGCTATTTAATTTCTTCTCCTGCAACTTTTTCATCTCAGTGAGTCAGCAATGTTTGTGTGACCAGAGTAAAAAAGACAAATGTCATATTTGTGTTTACTTACATTCTTCTCTTAATAAAAAATAATTAACTTATTGGTGAAGGTCGTCATTAAGAGCCACTGAGAAACTGACTTTGTCTGATTTTTTCTTGGTTTTGGTCTCCTTTCCTGCACTTTACTGGAAGACAGTTGGGTTGTGATGGCAAGACCTGCTAGACTCCAACAGAAGTAATAATGGAAAAATCCAGACTGGAACAACAGCCTGATAAAATTGTCTTACCCTGGCTGACAAGCAGATGCTTTAACCAGGGCAATGATGTTATAATAATATTTGAGACTTAATTAATTTAGCCTGAAATCTGGGATTTACTTCATAAACCCTTTCAGGTTACAAAGTCACTTTAATTTCCAAATAAAAAGCTGAAGAAATAAAGGGAGCATTTGAACAGAGCAACAAAAGGTATTCGCTGTGCAGGGAAGCTCAATCATTGGGGAGTGAAGGACATGGATAATCTTTGCTGCTTTCTTTATTTTTGCACTGACCCATGTCCAAAATCACCCTGCCTAACTCTCAATTCCAATGGAAGTCTTAAGAAATTCCATCTGCAACACCAGCCTTCTAAAAATGGTCATATATCATATAACATCTACATGGTTCTGACATGGTGGCGCTCCAAAGGCCTCCTGTGAAGGCCCACATTTGCCAAAAAGGAAGTACAGTATTTCATCAGTGATACAATAATGCAGCTGAGACCACTGGCACCTCTCTGAAGAATAGTTGTGGGCACTGACAGTGTCTCTGTGGTTTCAGGGCATTGTTGTACAGGTTTCAGGCCTGTTGAAATATTTTAAGTGAGGGCTTGGAGGCAGGGCCTGTGGTCGAAAGAGCAAAAAGTGTTTTGATTTCCAGCTTGTTCCTCATGAGGCAGAGGTGGTTAGAGCACTTTGGAAACAGGAGATGAGAGTGGGTTTGGGGTTTTTTTAATCCAGAAGTAGCTCTAAGTTTTTGATTAGAAACTGTAGTGATTGAGGACTTAGGTGGAAAAATGCGTTTCTGTCTTGGAGTTGCTTTCTTTTTTGTGTGTGTGTGAGTATAAAGGGGGAAAGTAACTCCCTCCTGCTGCCCTAGTACCTTAGGATCCAAGCTTGCTCTGTTGCCACATGTATATATAGCATAAGTCTGAATTTTATTTCCTGACCACTCTCACCAGGGAAAGCCCAGCTTGCATTTGAAGTGGGGAAAGTGGGACATGATCTGAAATCATCTTCAATGGTAATTGTGGTGGGAGCTGGGGAGAACAGGAGCCCTGGGGAGGAGCCCAAACACAAAGCATAAAAACCATGGCTAGACGTCAGTCTTGCATTAGCTAAAAGTTGTAATTTTAAGCCTAATCTCAGGAGTCATACCATAGCGAAGTGCTGGTATCACCACTTCCTCCCAAACCAGCTCTTCATCCCCTCTGTGCTGGTGGAGGCAATTTAAATTTTGTATCAGTCCACCGAATGCATTTTTGATTTACATCTTTTATTTGGCAGTTTGATATGCTAGATATTGCATGTTTCATGGAATACTTCTTCATTTAGCAGGACTGTTGAGATTGCATGCTTTCCTGATAAATTGTTGGCAGTTTTGGTGGTGGGACTATCTTTAACTTAGTATCATGTACATTTAACTGCAACATGTAAGACCTCTGGTCTTCCTTTGTGCTGCTGACTCTATGCACACAGCATTACCGGGGCTTCATAAGCAATATTGGGAACACTTCTATCACCAGCCCAATTCACAAATAAAATTGGCAGGAGAAATTGAAACAGAAACACCTCAAATAGGTTTGGGAATAAACTGAGATCTGTAATACAAAAATAAACCAACCTCAAGTCACTTTGCCATACTGCTTTCTGAAGGCATGTACCAGATAACAACCTTGGCTATGCTATTTATGTCCTGCAGCTCCACAAATGACCGGCCTCAGCTATTGTGATACCTGGCCTCTCCTTTTGTCTCAAAACTGGCTGCTGCTTACTGCCAGAGTATGTATCTTTCCCCCACCTCAGAAAGTGCCCTTAAAAAGATAGCACAATTTCTTATTTCCCTCCTTCTTCCTGCAAGAGCAAGAGTCTGGCATTTTTACATCCAAAGACTCATGATTTAATCCCTTCTAAGGTCATAAGTAAGGAGTTTCTGAATACAGATGCTGAATAAAATAACATCACTCGCATGCATTTACATGAGTTTAGTGTTGAACCAGTGCAGATTCAATGCTCTGTGTTTCCATAGAGCTACACCAGACATTGGTGACCATGAACCCACTCTGCACAGCTGATCAAATCCTGCTGAGTTGTGTGGTTTTATATGGCAAAGGATGCAAATAAAATCCATACAGAGCCCATAAAAGGGGGATAGAAATGTGTCCTTTTCAAGGCCAGAGCATCAGCGGTCTATGATTTCATCTTCTCCTCTTGTTTTCTATCAAGTTGTCTCTTTCTCACTCAGGACACAGCAACAAAAATAGTTTGCTTGACTCACTGCTCATCTTCACAGTCTTCATCATCCTTGCTTTCCTGTGCTCTTTGCATGACCTGCTAAACTGAATTTCAGATACATGCTGTCAGATTTAAGATTTGGTATAAATTTGCCTGCACTTTCACTTTTCCTCCACTGTTACCTCCCCCACTCACAACTACTTTGCAGCTGAGATGGTCTTTGTTGTCTGAGATGGTCTTTGTTTCTGCAGCTTCTTTTTGTCTGATTTCACACAGCTGCAATTGCCCCTGTATAGCAATATAGAAGATACTGTTATGGCATGGCTATTCCCATGCTTCTTGAAAGCCCAGTTACTTAAGAACTGTGCAAGAGCCAACCCATCTTCGTGTTTACATATCTCCATCTATGTAGTGTACAGATTAGTGTTGCCCATGTCAGTAAGTAAAGCAGAAATACAATTCCTACTGTTAATAAACGATCCTGCTGTCTCCTGGGATCACCTCTCATGGAGTAGGGAATCTTTCTCAAATAACTGTGCAAGAATTCTCTCAACTGCATGATTGAAAAGGTAAAAAAGATTTTCAGGTAGATGGGATGCTTCCTAATAAACAGGATTTTCTCAGTTAATTACAGAGCTAGACAGTTTCAAATCTTGTCTTCACATACTCATGCTGCAGAAATACACAAGATGCTTGCTTCCACTTCTTTTTCTTTTTTCAGTTTATATCCTTACTTTAATCCTCCTCTGTGGTCATAATGCCACTTCTTCTGTCTTTGGTGTGGGGTGGGGAAATCAGATACTGGCTCATTTTTTTGCTTCTGTTTCATCTTTCTTGCCCTCAAAGTCATCCTGGTTCTCAGCTAGGACAGAGTTAATTTTTTTGCAGTAACTGTGAGGGAACAGAGTCTGGAGCCGTGTGGACATGTCTAGGTTATTATTCTATACCACCTCTTGTCACTGTGGGACAGAAATGAGGGATTCTTGCTTCCCAGAAAGAGGGGGCATGGCTTGTGGTCAGGAAGAAGAGCGTGGGTGAGGAGCGTCTGTCTACCATTTTGTTCATTGTTGTCATTGTTGCAGGATTGCACCAGGTCAGCTCGGGCTCAGTGAACATTTTTTTGCATGTAAATCACCCTCTTTTTTGTTTACTTTTCTTAATATTGTTAGTGTTACTGTTCATATTCTTATCTCATTGCTGTTTCCAGTGAATTCTTCTTATTTCAACCCATAACCTCTGTCTTTTGTGTCTCCCAATAGAAGAGGGGTGGGAGGAGCAGTGTCTGGTTTGGGGGAGTCTTCGTTATGGGGGGGGTCACTAAATTAGGGAGCGACATTCCTAAACCACGACAAAAGCCTCTTTAGACCTTGTCCTGCACCGAAATTTTGGAGCTGCTCTGGTGGTAGTAACCCATCATATCGGTTCATTTTCTTCCAGCCTGGCGGAAAGATCTTTGTCTCATGTAAGGCACATACTTGCAAAAGGAATGAGGAAAATGCAGCAGGTGATAGGCAATGTTTAGTACTTGTGAAGGGTGCTGTTGCAACGGGATATTTTTATACTTAAATGAATTTAAATGTAATGATTTTTTGGAAGGGTTGGGGGGAATTGCAAAGGTATGCCTGCCCCAAGGCTCCCTGAGGCAATGGGACAAGCTGCACATGACTGTCAAGGTGTTACTGGTGGGAAAAATCTAACATCTCCAGGGACAGGAGATGAGAGCCTTCTGCATCCTTCTGCCTCCCAGCCAGTGTGCAGTTCTGTTCTCCCATATTTAACTCATGTACCATACTTGTTTACAGTAGCTTATTGAGCTAGAAGGAGAAATTGTTTTGCTGTGATAAGTGGTAATTAGAGAAACCACCTTCAAATGAATTCTTAAAAAGCTGTTCAATTGTATGGCATATTTCCCTATTTGTGTGCATTTCACTTTTCCCTTGTCTCAGAAAAATGTGATTCCTACTCCTTGATTTAAAAAAAAACCCACAAAAGTAGAAGGTTACCAGACCTGAAATCTAAATCTATTCATCTTTTTTTTTTCCTTCATGTGACTTTTTTTAGTTTTAATGTATTAGAAGTTTAAGATGGGGATCAGAGCTGCTCTGCCTCAGTAAAGCTGATGGTGGTTCAAGGCTTCCAGATCTTGCCCCATCTGTAACTTTCTGGCAACAGGTTACTTTGGGGGGAAAAAAAGAGGAAAAAAGCAAAAATGGAAAAAGTAAAATTTGGCACTGAAACACAAAATATGTGAACCTGTCACAGTAAGCAGTCTCAAAGGGCAAGCTGCTTTGCAGGAGCTAATTAACCTTAGGAAATAATTACACAAATATGCAAATGTTGTTTAGACAATTCCATGTGTTATCGACTCAGGTAGTCCATCATAACTGCAGACCTTGCAATGTCTAGGTGTTAGAATCTGGCATAGTTGATAAGGCTTCAGTCACTGCATCACTCCAACCTGGTATTTAACAATTAATGACTGTGATATTACATTGGTAAATTTAACCTGTTTCTTGAATGCAACAGAATGTAATGTTGTATTCACCGTGTGCATACTGCTTATCTTTGTGTACCTAATGGCTCCAGCCATTAAAATGTTATATACTTTTAGACTCCTAGCAGTAGCCATACTGGAAAAAATGTCAGACTAAAAGCTGAGTTCACTCCCTCCATGTTCCTGCCCAACAGATGGCCCAGGAGTAGCCTTGTTTGGGCTACTTTGTATTGGATAAACATTTTCACATTACACAGTTCTTAATCTTTTTTCCTTTCATGTCTAATTATAGATATTGGTCAAGAGGAAGGGTTTTCAGAGGGATGGAGGCCCACAACTATGATTTCCACAACTCCAAAGAGCCAGACCACTTATTTTGACATAGAACTACCTGTTACAGGTGACCAGCCTTCAGCAGCTGGAAATCTAAGTTCAAGCTTTCGAGCACTTTTCCATCTCAATCTGTTTCACAGACAAGAATGCATTCAGCCTGAGGTGCCTTTTGAAGTGCATAGTGTGATTTCTCCAGGCTAATCTCCATTCATTTCTGTACACTTGTATCGATAATTATGTAAACTCTGACCAGGAGACCCCCTCTCTATCAAATAATTTAACAATATTCTATATAAGAGCATTCAATTTAGCTGCAGTGAAATTACAGAAGCTGCCTACGACTGTCACCTTTCATACTGAAAATGCTGCATCCAGTCTCATAATTTAATCCAAGCCAGGTTGGTAGAGGTTGAACGTCACAGATCCAGTGCAATTTGAAATCCTAAGGAGATCAGCTGTGCTCTGCTTCTGCAGCTGCATGTTCTGTGTACAGACCTGGCACAGGTCTGAGGTGTTTGTAATGCAGGCTTGTTGCAAGGGGAAAAAATAATCAGATGCTCTGAAGAAAAAGCTTTTCTTCTAAAACTTATCGGACTCCTCCAAACTCCTTCTTACACGTATGTGGTTTTCTTACCTTGTTTAGGGTTTAGCAGAGTGTGCAGCAACCCAGTTTATCCTGACATTTTATGGCTTTTATTTTTAACTGGTAATAAAGGAGGCTGTTGTTGCAGTCTGTATTTAACTCATTGTAGCTCATTTCTTTTTGCTTTTATAGAATCCTGTTGAGTCTTTGTACTGGACTGTGAAGCTGTGCAGTTATTAATTTCGTTTACTAGACCACTGGTTATGCTTTGATTGGTGAAAGCTTTTTTGGGCTGAGTTCAGAAGCTTTTTGCTGATGTCTTAGTCTTGTGGAATCTAAAATTGTGTGCTTTTACCAGCAGGGTGTAGAATAATAAATACAAAGTAACCTGAAAATGCTATATTTAAGCAGGACCAATGTCCTCTTTTTCTCAGAATGTTAAAACAGCATTGGGTACCTATACAAAAATTGCTGTTAAGAGTATCAATGGCAACGTAATTATTGAAAAATAAGTACCTCTTGTGTATATAACTAAGATAATTCTTTTAGGTAAGTTAGTAATTTTGAAACTTTCCTAGTATTTTAATGTGGTTTTTTCCATACAGATTATAGAGTATATCACTGTTACACAGGAAACCGCTGTTCAAGTTGTCCTTCGGCTTTATTTTAATAACTGCTCTGTCAATCATATTTTCTTTATGTAATTTCTTTTTTAAAATTTCCCTCATTCCTCACAAAGGGAGGAGTCTTTACTTCCTTTATGTTTAATCAAATTTCAAAACAGCCACAAACCGTTTTGAAATAAGTCTTTTCTCACATTGAGGTGGTTTACAGTAGGTGATACATAATTAGTTAAGACTACATTCTGTCATAGTCAATGAAGAGCAGAATCTCTCCAGGAGTAAAAGGAATTCAGGTTTTTCTGGCTTGTAATCACTGCTGCCATAGTGGAAAGGCAGAAAAGCACATCATTATTTTAAAAACTTGGAGTCAAGATCCATAAAAGAATTGTTGGCATCTCACTCTCACTTAGAAAACAGGGCATGAGAATAGAAATAAAAGCCAAAATCAACCACATTATTTAGTTGTGTCTCTTCCCACTGATTTTATACTCTTACAAGAGCTTAAATCCCAAAAACTGAGTTTCAGAATGGAATTGAGATCTAGATCCCCTCAACATTCTTGATAAATTTCAATTATTCACACTGTGTAATTAGCAGCTTCTGATTGCCAGTGGCTTTTACTGGTTTGTGCTTTCTTTTTCCTAAGGAAATGAGACTTTTGTTGTCTGTGTCTGAGTTACCTAAAGAGATGAAGTTGGTGGTGGTGCAGAGCAAAGGGGAAAGGGATGCAAATTTTAGGAAATTACATGACCTTGACTGATCAGCTCTTTCTGGCATTGAAGAGCCTGGAAAGAGCCAGCATTGTTATCCTGGGTGTTTGAAATACTGGTGGAGCAGAGTACCTAGCAGAGCATCTTATTCTTGTCACCTGAGACTAGACCAAATTTGTGGTTACAACCTCAACAACCCAAGAAATAAGGAAAAGCTAGAGGGGTGTAGTTCTTTCCAAGAGCCTCTAAGATAGGAGTACACAACCGTGAGTTTTGATGAGAGTGCACTACAATCAATGTATGTCACTCTACTGCCTTCCATGACTCTTACACTGGCTGGCTTTGACAAAATCTAGTTCAATAATAGGAAAATGTGGTCCCCTAGCTATCAAAAACTCCAAAGTAACAGCTGCCACCAGTCAAGAGGTGTTTTATTTGCACTACGTCTCGTAGTCTGCAGTCACAAAAAGTAAGGTTTAAAAGAGTAGTTGCAAATACCATAATTTTAATCTTAATTCAGGTTTCCAGTGGCTCATAATATTTTAAAAAAAAGTTAAAAACTGAAGTTACAGGTCTTTACCAACCTAAATTATTTTGCGATTATGTATTTATATTGTTCCTACCTGTTTATTTACTAGTCTAAGGCATAAGTACTTTAAACAAACCCTCAGTGAACAAACATTTGACAAAGAATAGTCAAAAGAATGAAAATCTGAGCTGTGGCTCATCATTCCTATAAATGCCTCTGTTTAGCATCATCATGGTATTTACACAAAATTTTGCAGATGCATAATTTTTGTTATGCTTATTAAAGTAAGCCCAAAAAGCAATAGTTTTACTGGCTTTCAATTACAATCTTGAATTTTCTTAATTTAGACAAAAGAATCTGTTCTTTTTTTGATACTAGTGTGTATTCATTTGATCTTTGTTTTAACAAAACATTCTAACATATAGGAACACATTGCTATTAGACAGAATTGCCGTTTTTTAAAAGATAATTGTCACAAACATAATTTCTTTCTGCAGGATAATGGCTCTCCTGAAGAACATGCAATTTATGTTTGGGACCATTTTATTTCCCAGTCAGCTGCAGAAAACGTGTTTTTTGTTGCTCACAGTTATGGTGGACTTGCCTTTGTAGAGTTGGTAAGTGTGAATTCTCCATTGCCTTCTTTTCTGAAGACTGTTACAGATTTTCTACATTCTCTGTGATCACCTTCTTGAAAGTAGCCAAGTAGAAACAAATGGTCATGTATGGGTCAGTCAGGATTTCTTTGAAATCAGAAGGTTGCTGCATTTTTTCTGGTTTTGAGGTAGACGGTAAGGTCCCAAGTGTGCTTGAACCTGAAAGGCTGTGGGGAGACAGAACATGCTGGATTCTTCTTGTCCACGCTATGTACTGAAAGGCACCAGTTTCTGCTGTGGTGCAGAAAGACCAGGGGACGTATGATACTGAGGACATATAAGAACAGTTACAAAGCAAAGTCACAGTAACAACTGCAGCTTTTTGTATATAGATTGGAACTGAATGCACAGGGAAATTTGGCTGTTTTATTCTGTTTTTGCAGTTTTTCTACAAAAGTCTGCAGAACTTAGGGCAAAGACTTCTGTTTTCCCATTTATTAGGCTCTGCACTGGTATAAGGTGGGGAAAACTCTGCTCAGTGCAAAGCTGCTCTACATCTGGTGCTGAGACTGCTGAACATCTAGTTTGTCAGTCTTTCACTCTTCTCTCTAAAGGCAGATCTCTCGACCCCATCTGGTACATCAAGCTGCCTGTTAAACTTGTATACCATTCTGTCAGCGTAGCTACAGTCTCCTCATGTGATTTTAAGACACTAGTGTAGTCAGGGTGTGTTTTATTGAAGAAAACTACAAAAAAGTAAGAGTCCTGTTTATTGTGGAAAGGTAGATTGCAGAGCATTAAAACTGGTTTTAAAGACACAGGAAACAGCAGTCGTATATGTACATGTTTTGCCTACAACACATTAGCTTAATCTAACTGAAAACTGATGAAGGTGTTCCCTGCCAGAATGTAGGATGAATGCCTTAGTTAAGGAAAAGCATACATGAGTGTGTTGGTTTTAATCTTCCGCTGCTCCAAATAGCAATAACAATCCAAGCTGTGGCCACTGGTAATATTTTAAGAACTTATGATTTTCCTTCAGCTCTTTTTTTTGTTGTTGAAATTAATGCCATTTTCATTTTCTCTGTGGTCCTGGAAGAGTATGTGTAAAATATGCATTACATGTACAGGTTTGAGACTTGAGGCAACAGTTCATTTTCCTGATATGAAGATTGTTAGAGAATTGATCATTTTTCACAGGTATTTTATTACCTGGTCAATAAATAGTCTCAAAACTAAATTTTAAGAGACCTTGAAGGTGTATAACTCCTTCTGTAATCACATCTTTGGGTAAAAAATGTGTTACATTGCATGTGCCTGTTGCTCTTGAGAATGTCATGAAGGTTAGGGAGCAATTACTCTGACTTGGCTTTCCTCAGTTGTGATTTTCAGCTCCTCTGTGTTTCAGCCCAGGTTATTCTGGTGTGACTTGTGGGTCCAAAGTAAAGTTTTGGTGGAGTTTCAGTAGGTTTTGTAAAGCCACACGATCACATGGTTACCAGATGCCCAGAGATACATACACGTAGCAGAGGGCAGGAAGAAGAATCAACTGGAGATCTTTCCCAGTGTTTCCTAAACAGAGTGCTGACTTGAAGGAGGCTTGGAGAGTTTTTCCATCACATTTCAGTCAGTGGCTTGTGGTGGCGTGGGTGACAGATGGCCAAGGTGTCATTCCCATTTTGCCTGTTTCTCTTGTCACACTGGTGGATATTTCTTTACTTTTGTTCTACTTTAATATGAAGCACACTGATGTTTCAGAACTAGACTTGACTTCTGACCTTGGGGCTGCCAGGGTCAGGGTGCTCAGGGCCTGTGAAATTATTGCAAGCTGAGTGAAAATTTTTATCAATCACAGGAAGCAACCAGTAAGTAAGAAGTTAAAAAGGACCTTTGTCAGAAAGACAAGATGGTCTCAGTAAGGGTCAGCTTCTGTAGTCTGCTATCTCTGCAGGAGATGCATGCCTGAGAGAAAGAGTATAATACATACCCATTGACACTTCACGTATCTGTCATGCAAAACTGGACTTGAAATGTATTTTTAATGTAGCTCAATGTTTTTCTAAAAAATCAAAGGAGGTTAGCACCTGGTTTAGGCAGAGGTAGTTTGATATTTGAGTTCTGCTGAAAGCAGTTTGATTAAATAATTCATACACTGAAGGACATATCATTGAAATAAACCCTGAGCTATTTCATCACAGTATTAATTTGTAAGATTTTATTTTGTTATCGTCTCCTTTCTCTTACACTCTTTATGTCCATACGGCACTTCGTAATTGCCATGAGCTCCAAAAAGAAATGGAGCAGCTGATGGGCAATTACTGTCTTATGACAAATACATTTTCGATCACTTCACTTTCTTCTCTGATTCATGTGGGGGTGATGATGAGGTTGATAGAGCAGCTACACCATATAGCAACTGTACCACCTCTACACTTCCTCTGCAAGTTTTTGGGTTAACTGATTCATGAAATTGTAAGTTACAGTCGTTATGGAGACCTGTTGCACAGCTGCTCGTTCTGCATTTGTGCCTTTTAGAGGAGAGCAGTGTGAAGCATATGGCTTTANTAATTAATATCTTCATAGTCAGCTTTCCATGTTCAGTGTTGCAAGATCTGTCATGATGGCTTGCAGTCATCTCAGACACAGCTTGCCATTTCATCATGGTGAAAGGTTCTTGGTGAAAACGGGATGTTCTGGCATTAAACAGAAAAACCCAATGGAAGCTGATATTAAGCAAAGTCTTGTTCATGGGCGCACATACCATTGTGTGGGAGGAGCTGCCGCTCTCCTGGGAGAAGGCAGGGAACAACATTCAGCCTTGCACAGGCAGTACCCATCCAGGTGCTCCTTTGTTTGAAGCTGCTGAGGGAGGTAGCACAGGAAAGGCAGTGCTGCTCTGCCTTGCTCTGTCCCTTGATTGGCATGCACTTTGTTGGGAAAGACAGTAAATAGGACCATCATGTATGAAGTAGGTATAAAAGGAGGATCATTTTTATTTACAGAACTTTGGTGGCCAAAACTTGGTCTTCGTTCCAAAATTCTTCTCACCATAAAAATGAGGCTGTGTTATGGAAGTCCTTCATTAAACAAACAAGTAAAGCTTGGCTGCAATTTTCAAATACATGCCACATCAATTAAAAATTTTATTGATCTTTGCAGCTTTTTGATCCACATTTTCTCATGTCTGTGATCACAGGATGTTAAGAAAAATAGGGTGAGTCTGCAATATCATGCTCAAATACATAGAAACTGTTACCCACTTACTGCAACATAGGCACACCTTTTCTGTACTTTGTTGTGTCATAGATTACTAGGGGAATAAGTGAAAGTGATTAAAATGTGTGGGAAATAAAGTTTCACCAATAAATGTATTAAGTTTTATTATTGCTCTCTTGTTTATAGGTTGAATTACAAATGGTGAATAATAAGCCATATGTTGGAATGTATCTTAATATTTAGTAATTAAAACTTTCTGTAATTGTGGTTTGAAATTAAACACGTGATAATATCTACATATAAATTAGTTTTTGAATGCACGGCACTAAAAATAATTGTTGGGTCATTGTGTTTTACTAATTTTGCTAATTACTGATTTTGAAAATCTCAAGCCATAATTCATGAACACATCTCAGATTCTTCATTCTGTTATACCTTGCACAGTTCAGTTAGAGATTTATTTTCAGGATCGGTTTGCTTTACATGACGGTAAATTGTGGAACTTTCCCAACTCCAAGCTTATAATAATTTTATGAAATTTAACAGAAAGTGAGAATTTCAACTTGATGGAGTCAATTTTATATTTAGTTTACAGAAAATAAGAAGTTTCTGGTACAACGCCTCCTTTGAGTTTTTCTGCCAAATTTTGTGGGTTTACAATTATTTTGCTTTAAAAAGAATGTTTTTCCTTGTCATTGCCTGCATGAAAGACCCACACAGGAGAATCTTTGTGGAAGATTTCTGCTGTTTGCTTCCTATATTTCTGAGACCCTAGGCTTTGCATTTTCAATTGTTTCCTCATAATCTTATAACTAGAGGTGTAGCTTTTTTGTTTTAGTTAAATGATATCTGTAAAAAAATACCAAATATCCTGGGAATCATGACAAAATTGTGAGAATCATTAACGGTATCTCCATCTTACATCATTCATACTGCTGTAAAAATACAAAGTACATGGGGGAATGTAATAATTAGGAGAAGGAAAGTAGGTTCCATGTCTTTAGCAGATGTAAACTATTCATTGTGGTTCTTTTGGCTAAAATATTGGATGTATATATTGACAATTTGCACAAAGGTGTAGGTAGAAAGTGGGGGGAAGGGTGTGTTTTTAGTGAGCTTTGTTACAATGAGAGCCCTTAAAATATACTGTTCAAATTACTGTATCCACTGTAGAGTCCTAATTCCATCAAATCTGCCAATTTTGCCAATTTGAAATAATTTTAGGTCCATCATTTTGAGATACTCTCTGCAATACGCTTCCATTTCATTTTGCTGTATTTTGCTGAGTGTGGCAAGGACCTGGACCTGATAGGTGCCATAATGATGATGACAGACAGGTACCTGCTGAGCTACCTGTGAGTCTCTGAGGCTACATCAGAACTCTGGCACAGGCAAAATGCAATTTAAGAAGTTTAATGACTAGGCTGTGAACCCGTCATTAGTTTTTCATTAATTTAATTTCCTGAAGTCTCAGACTGAATAGTTTGTTTGGCTTTTTATATATACTTATATAAGTATATCTACTTATTTTTAAATTCAGTTTGCCTAGAAAATTGATGAGTGGGTACTGTGGACATACAACTTTTAATTCCCCTGGCTGACTTATTAAATGGAAATATATCTACTGATATGTGGTAGAGATAACATAAGATCTGTGATGGCTGTAGGAAACATGGGAGAGAGATAGAAGTAGAGAGCTGAGAAGGAAAACGCCTCAGTGACCAGGGTCCTTATTGTGACGATAAAAGCAGAATACCATTGTGCTTTAAGGCTTTGTAAGCGTTTAACTGGGAAAAAAAAGAAAGGAAAAAATGCAAGACACTTTAGATGTTGAATGTTAGTTGGAAGAGCAGTATGGGATACTTGGGTATGGGTCTTGAAGGTTTGTGGGGACTTGGTTTGTATGTCCAGTCTTTGAACAAGTCATCTCACCCAACTCTCCCTGGTTTAGGTCTCAGATTTTTCTGTGTTGGACACTTACAGTAGCATCTTTTTGAGGCAGGCCTAACTTAGTGCTCAAAACAAGTCTGAAAGTAAAAATGATGTCTTAATTCTGTTTGGTTATTTATTTCAGCTATTCTTTGTTGTCCTTTTTAGAAAAGTGCTTATACATCTGAAAAAGAGCAAATGAGCAATGAGGGTGGACAAGAGAAGCTAATGGAGGAACCAGGTTGTGTAAAAAAGGGTTGAACAGGAATAGGATCTCTAGCCTTGATGCAGATTTTTTTTGTAGTATTCCTGTTACTGACATGGGCACACAAATTAAGTGTGTGCTCCTGAAATTGGATCATGGCATTAAGTGACGAAGTCACCACTGGTATTCAGAAGTAGAATTTCTGCAGTAATAGAAAGTAAAGGAAATCATACAGTTAGGCATTGACTGGTCAATCTCATCAACAGAGACCAGCAGGGCTGGAGAAACCCTTGGACAGCCGGCTTCATTGCCAGTGGCTGTAAGTGAATGACCAGGTAATGTAACAAAAGAGTCAGATATGATACCATGACTTGTTTGCTCTTTCTGTCCCAGGAAGGGGAGTATTAATGCTGCCCAGCATGCTGCTGTGATTCATCTGAGGTAATTTGAGACATTTGGGAAGATTAAGTCAGTCTGGAAGAGATGTGGGGAAGAGATGTTGGTATGCTCGAATCAATGGAAAGCGTATTCTGCCAGAAACAATGAAGGATCCTCAGGCCTGCTGTGACATGGTGCCAACATGGACAGCTCCTACCTATCATAAGCACCAACATCAATATAGCCATAGAGATAGTACACACATCCTTTAGCCTTATCAGCCTTAAAAAGAGCTGTGTAAATTGCTACTGCTCTTACATTAACTTTGGTAGCTATATCAAGAAAGAGAAGGTTTAGCATCTGCTTTGTATTTGCTGCAGAAACAGAGCTTAAAAGCATGGCTTGTTCAGTCTGGTAAAGGAAAGCTTAGAGGGATTGGTAGCACTCAGCAAATACATCAGGAGAATAAACAGCAGGGAGGCAGAACCATATAAGCCAAAGAACAATATTGGCACAGGGACAAATGGATTAAAACTGGTCATGAATAAATTTAGGGTGGAATTAGGTTTCTCACCATTGAATAAGGAAGTCCTGCTTGGGAAAAGGACTGGGGCAAAGCTGCTGCCAATCATGACCCACACATGGCAAGAGTTATGTGAGTAATTGCCTGAGACTGGCACTCCTTGGTGTGACCCAGGAGTCTGTGTTCATGTGAAAGCCATCATATGCAGGTGCATATTTTCAGCCATGAACAATTGGACCCCTTGTTGGATTAATTCATCTGGAGTGAATACTTCTCTGACTCAAGGCTCGCTCCACTGAAATAGCTGAGTTTTAACCAAAACCAGGTCAAACCTCTAACATCAGTGTTTGCAAACAACTTTTGCCTTCCTCCTTGCTTAGAATCATAGAATCAAAGAAAATGCTGAAATGGAATGGACACATCAACATCATCAATTCCAACTCATGGTCCTGCTCAGGATGCCCCAAGAATCGCAACATGTCTCTGAGCATGTTATCCCAACACTTCTTGAACTCTGTCAGGCTTAGTGCTGTGGCCACTTCCCTGGGAGCCTATTCCAGTGCCCAGCCACTGTCTCTGTGAAGAACCTTTACCTCATGGCCAAACTAAACCTCTCTTGACTCAGCTTTCTGCCATTCCCTCAGATCCTGTCACTGGTCACAAGAGTGAAGAGGTTCCTCCTCATCCCCTCCTGAGAATGTTGAAGACCATAATGTGGTCTTCCCCCTGTCTCCTCTTCCCTGAATAGACCAAGTGACCTCAGCCACTTCTCATACAGCTTCTCTTCAAGGCCCTTTACCATCATTACCCTCCTTTGGATGATCTCTAATAGCTTTATATCTTTCTTGCATTGTGGTGCCCAAAACTGCCCCCAGCACTCAAGGTGAGGCTGCCCCAGTGCAGAGCAGAGCAGGGCAATCCCCTCCCTTGTCCAGCTGGTGATGCTGTGCCTGATGCACCCTAGGACACCCTTGGCCCTCCTGGCTGCCAGGGCACTGCTGGCTCATATCCAACTTTCCACTGACCAGAACTCCCACGTCCCTTTCCACAGCACTGCTCTCCAACCCCTTGTTCTCTAGTCTGTACACACAATCAGGTTTGTCCTATTGACCTTGAATAACAGAGGAATTTAGGAGCAGGACTTGTTTTTGGAAACAGTGGACTCTTTTTTGCTAACGCTTTTTGAAACACACAACTTTCAGCTTGAAGTAGAAAGCAACAGGCACAGCAAATCCTGTGGTGAGAGTTTGCAGCCATAAGGAAATTAAATGGTGGATTGAGCAAAAAATACTGAAATACGTATGTTACTGTTTGCTGTACTGGGAACAGCTTCTGTATCACATTTGGCTTTTAGTGATATATAAAGAAGGTGTGTATGTGTGTGTTTGTGTATATATATACACATATATGTATTCATATGTATATACTGCCCATTCTAACACAGAGCAGATAAACATTTTAGGCCACTCAGCCTAAATAAATACACTGACAAGCATACACTGGCATCATTAGTTCACTTGCTATCATTTATTGTTATTATCTGTTTGCATTGTGGTAGCAATCACATAGCAGTGCCTTGTCCTAAAGAGCTTGCAATCTGGAAGGATGCTCTAATGGGAAGAGACAGAGGAATGATGAACGATTGCAACACAGTTCATAGCATCATAACTGCATGTCCTTTTTAATTTTTTGGTGGTTTAGTGTAAATGCCGTGTAGGCATCCCCTTCCTCGGTTCATCTGAAGCCCTGTTAACCTTGGTACTGGGTGATAGTAGAGGATGGCAGCAGTGAAAGCCTGAGCATTGGCCATTTCCAGAACAGACTTGTGTTTTGAATATTCATCCCTCCTCGTTACCTTGTTCTAGATAAGGTACTCAGCCTCATTACATTTTGCTTCCTCTTAATCATTTCATAGTCTGGTATCTCATGCTTCATTCAGTTCAGGCCGTGGTCTGAGGCTAGCTGTGCATGTCCCATCCCCACTTCTTTCAAAAAGGAGGACAATGTTTCCTGGAATTTATACCAACTAGTAATTGTTGGCACCACTCAGCATTACTTTTTTGTCTTGTTGTACCATTCATATTAATTTTCTAATTTGACACCAAAGTTGGCATTTTAATTATGAAATAAACAAAGAACTGGATATGAGTAAAAGTTAGGGTTACTTGGAAATCCAGTTACTTGGAAATGCATGCTTGTAGCCTATGGGATTTGGCGGTCAAAGACACAGCACTTTCTGCATTTCTCTGCAGAAATTTTTCTAGAGTTGTATCATCTCACTAGTTTTATAATTTTATAACCTCTTCGCATTGTTTTAATATCCATACATTACACAGTAAACATTTAGGTTTCTGCCTGAGGAGTTTTGTGATCTTTAGCTACAGTTCCCATATTTTCATCCATTTGTTCTTTTGTAACACAGCTTATATAACTAGGTGTTCTATTTTTTTTTTTTTTTAATTTTTTATGCCTATCTGAATTCAGTTCTATTTGCCAACATTTCTTTGCCTGTATGCTGAGAATTGAACTCAGTATTCTAAGTGCAGTTAACATAATTAGCTCAGGATGAACTTCAGTATCTTTGTTCTGCTGTGCAGCATTTTTGTCAATGCAACCTAAGTGGTGCTAGATTTTTTTTTCTGAAGTTTCTTTGAATTTGGTACCTGCTAATGTTCATGTATCTCTTAAAGTGTTTTAGTGCTCTCAATTTTCCTTTCCCCAGCGGTACTGAATGTAGTGAATGTAAATGTAGTAGATTATTTCCTCCCAACACCCCCCCAAACAATATTATCTCACAGTCTTCCTAATTAAATCTAGCTGTGTTGTGGCCCTTGTTGCGCAGGATGACAAACTGGATTGTCATAACAATCCCTTTTGTGCTACAGGTCTGTGAGTCTTGGAAGCTTGTTTTGTATTTCTTTCATGCCTTACTTCTCTTGGCAGTTTCTCCCACTTTAATGTCACCTGCAAATTTAATTAATTCTAGATAATTAATGAAGATGTTAAATAAAACCGTATTTGGCTTCTATCCCTATATCTGGCTAGAAAATTCCTTCTGACTCAGTAAATTCCTTTGTATTATTTTCCTTTCCTGCATTGTTTCCACTGTTTTAAATTCAGCAAGGCAGTATAACTTATCAGTCAGTTTATTTTTCATTTTAAATCCAGCTTTGAAAGGAAAAGAAAAAAGCCAAAGCACAGGACCATATTCAAAGAACATATCACTCGTCCTTTCAGCTGTTTGCAGATAAACTTCATCCCTTGAGCCTCTCAAAGCTGGTGGGAAACATCTCTGTGCAACCACCTCCTTAAAATGTATAGAGCACACTGCTGATTGTCAATTTCAGACCACAGGACAACTGATTTTCCTGAATTTCTTGCCTGATTATTTATTTCCGCACTGGTTGCAGAAACTTCCCAGAAGTTAAAAGTTCATAGAGGTTTGCTGTGTGAACCATCTCACTCTCATCAGAGCTCTTCAAGACATAGGGGAAATTCATCAATGGTGACAAGAGACGTGTCTTCTGTCCCGAACCTCTTAAGTACCTGACAATGAGCAGTTCTGCCTTATCACTATTCTTTTGATGGAAACTAATTCAGTTCATCTCTTTTTTTGCTCTCTGAGGTAAACTCCTGAGGTGCTGGTATATGTGCTGTCCTGCTGCACCAATAAAAAGTCCCATCTCCTGTTTTCCCTGACAGATTTACGAGCTCTTCACCCCATCCAGGTTGATGATCTTCAGACATTGCCTTCTTAATCTTTCATGAATGTGTATCTTGCTTTTTTATCTAATCCACCTGTTTCTGGTTCTTACCAGAAGGTGTCTCTTTTTGCTGTGTTGCATCAGGACAGGAAAATGAACTTTCTAGAACATCAGTTTATGTGGATGTGGTCATTGCATCTGGCTATGCATTGATATGGCTGTAGAGTCAAACGATGGAATATGTTGGTAAAGTGATTCTTTTCCCAGCAGGTACAGTGTGAAAAAAACTGGCATTTAGTGAAACTTTGTGTGTTGTTATCTCTCTAGATTGGTCTGGAGAACAGCACTAAAGATTTTACAAGATATGACATCATCACAGTCTAAAGGTTTACAGTTCTCTTTGAATGTATATAGGAACACTATTGAAGAAAAAGAGAAGCAGTTTTGTATTTGCTTATACAATGATAGATGTGGGAATATCACACATAGTATGCACTTACAAGTTTTGTGGTGAATTAAGGTTATTCCATCTGAAATATTAAGCTGTTCTGAATTCTGGCACTTGTTTTCTTTTAGTGCAACAAAACATTTTAAAAAGGAAGTTGTCTCACTATTATTTCATACTTTTTCTCATTTCTGTGACCTTATGCCATTAAGACTACACAAGTATATTATATTAATGTTAATTTACATGGTAATTATGCTGAAAAGTACATGTATGGCTTTGTGTGGAACAGTAGCGATTTTATAAAACTTTAAAACCCAGTTTAGTGGATCAATCAGAGGAACTACAAGTTAATAATATATTAGGCACAATCCAGGTGGAGTAACAGGAATGCAAGCATACTGCGGTAAAGGGAGCTGTGGTACCACAAGAAGCAGCTGGAATTTGCATTTTATCCTAGAACTTTCCTTTCTTTATCTAGTCAAGATGTGTTAGGTAGCTGTTTCAGAATATTAATGAAGCATTTTAATATTAATAATAGCATGACTACCAATGTTTAAATGTTAAAATAATCCTATTTAAGGGCTTTGGTTGAATGTGATAAGAAATAAAAATAAGAGTAGATTTTGTGTGTATATTAATTGAGAAAATGGTGGTTTTAGTGCTGCAGAATTGAACTGAGATTTTAATGCAATGTGTCAAAGTGCAGGAGTAAAATTGCCTCGTAAACACCTGAAAAATAAATAGTTTAATTAGTTATTTTTCTCTTTTCCATTTCCAAGGCAAATTAAGTCTAATAATGAATCTCAGTATCCTACAGTATTAGGATAGAAAGGGCATGAGGTTTTTACCTTGATTAAGCCGAGGCATTTTATTTGCTTGTCAGTATCTGTGTTATATTTTGTCTTAGAGTGGCTTGAGACATCTGACAGGAGTATTATATCTTAAAAAAATTCAAAACATAATAACCCCAGCCACCCCTCTCTCAGTCCCTAACCCTGTGGGCACGTAACTGCCAGCATTTTACAAGGTGTTAAAGTACAGCGATTATATTATCTCATCCTTTAAAAAAAAAAAGCATTGTTAATTTAACCCTCAGTAATCTTATTTCACCTCGCCACCATTGCAGTCTGCAGCCAGCAGACTTTTTTTCTTAAACCAGCTGTTGAAAATAACCTAGCTTAAAGAGTTCATGGCTGAACGTGAGGGATTCATCATTATATATTTACTGTCTGAGGCTGATATAGCTGTAAGGTTTTTCAGATGCCATTGATCTATTGCGCATGTTCCCTCCCTGGGTTGCAGGACGTGCTTCTATTTGCATAAGGCCCTGGGCAAGGTTCTTTCTTGCATTGATTGGCCTGTCCAAGGGAGCCTGATGTGCTCCTGCATTGATCACCCTGTCTTTTCTTGGAAGGCAGTGTTACGCTGAGTTCATCTCAAACATTCTAGGGAAAACTCTGCTGCAGATGTCGCAGTTTTATTCAGATGTTCCTTTGAGTATAGTCCTTTCCTTTTTTTTCCTTTTCCAGGATAACTTGCTTTGTTTTGGGTTTTTTTACTTAATTTGGATGTGTTTCTGCATTTATAGCAAAGCACAGACCAGAGTGTACTGAAAAGCTATATTACAGTTACACCAATTATTCCATGCTGTGTTTTTTTTTTTCTTTAAAATAATGCCTATAGCTTCCAGCAAAAATCAAAACTACTCTGTCTTCAAAGAGTTCACAGGTATAACAGGAGAATTAATCTAGGAATATGTGTGCTGGTGTCATAGCTTAGATTAATATTGTCAGTTTGTAACTTGTATGATTTGTACTAAAGTTTCTTCAGTCTTAGAAAAGTAGTTCTAAAATGGCACCTTCAGCATAAAACTGTGTTTGGATTTTGGTGTTCTAGAGGCAGACTCCAAAATGGATCATACAGGTAAATCAGTCTCTGAGCAGACCAATGACTGATCAGAGAGCACAAATACTTCCCTAGAGTGTCCTTGGGTTACCAACGTAGTGTATTGGGGGCTGACTTTCCAAACCCAGGTTAAGCTGCTGAGTTCTTGACTCACCCTGGTAGGGGTTGAAGCTTTTCAATGTCTGCTGCAATAAAAACCCATAAACAGGAGCTTTGAAATCCACCATGGCAATTTCTGAAAGCCCCATGTTTGCCTACATGCCTAATTATAGGCAAGGCGCCTGTTACTGTTGTCTACCAAACTCATTTCTGTGGTCAGAAAATGATTTTACACATCTGTGCTCCTGTAGGTGAGGTAAAATGTGGTTATACCCAAAGGGTGGCTCATATCTAATGAATAAGCTGACAGACGAACTTTACCAAGCACGTGATAGTACTGCATTTCAGTGGAAAACAAAATACTGTGAAAGAGTTCCTCTCCTACAGGGGACCAGAACAAAGGGCATCACAGAGATGTTCCTTGATAACTGTTAGAAAAATTTCCTATGGATATTTTTGTGGATGTTATAGAATTTTCTTTGAAAGAAATAATTTTTCAGGGTTACACAGCTGAGGTCATGTTAATGCAGTAACAAACTGTGCTGGCTTTTTTTTTTTTTTTTTTTTTTTTTTTTTTTTTTTTTTTTAATTACTTCAATAATGGTTTCATGTCTTTCAGTGAAGCAATAATGTTTCACATTGCATTGTGGTACTCTGGGCTAGGGAACATATTCCTTTGGTCATTTGGTAAAACAAAACTCAGATAAGTATAATTCAGGTAGCATATATGAAATTTCATCTTCATTATCATGCAAATGTGGTGAGAATGTAACATTTCCCAAGATGTCATTTGACTATTAGGATCTTTAGAAAATGGTCTCTCAAAGCCACAAAGCTAATATTCCAGAAGAAAGCTATATAATACCTAAAAATTGTCTATCCTTATTCTATATGAATAATAAATGTAGTAGGACAGGCCATTATTAAAATCACAAAAGAATGTGTTGACCTATTGGAACAAGGATCTTTTTTGATTTTTGCCTCAATGATGAATTTTGAGCTTTCTATAGCATGAAGGATGAACATGCAAATACAGATTTCAAAAAAACTGCAGGGAAAAAAGAAGTAGGATCGTAACTAGAAGTCTGATCTATTTTGTTTCAGTACATAAATTATATCTGTGGGTATTTATACTAATATATATTTTGTTATACATAATGATATCCTATGCAAGTGATGTATATTTTGTGTGCTTGCATTGTGCACGTATTTTGCATCTGCAACACTTTTCATTTTTCTTAAGCTCTTTTTTGCTGATATTTGCGTTAATGAAGGTAGAAGATGAGCATGGGCTAAATATGGACTAATGTCTTAAATGGGAAGTGGAACTTCATATTAATTCTAAAATAAAGGAAGAGCCTGAGTGTCTCATAGCAGCCCATTATCTGTGCTATTCAGTTGAAGAAAAACACTGTACTTGTTTATGTATGTGAACTATGCAGAGCATCAAGACCCAAAAAAAATTTCTGGTAGCAAAAGAGATCTTTTGCAAATGGTTTCAGTTTTGAAAAGGGAAGACTGGGACGTGATTGTTTATAATTAAATTAAAATGAAGAAAAGAAATCTAATCTTTTACTTCAGGCAGAAATAGTCTCTGGGAAAAAAATTTATCCATAGCATGCATTGTGCTGTTAAACAAAGTGGATGCCTTAGAAAAATGTGATGAAGATATATGTAGATACTTCCAGGCTTTCATATACCCTCCATGGATGTTGTAGCATGAGCTTTTTCTTGGCACATATTTGCAGCCCCGTGTGATGATCTGGATGTGTTGAAATAAGTGTTTTGAATTAGTTTTAATAATTGCTTGATTGCTGGGCATCAGGAATGCAAGCAAGTCCCTTTACTCAATCTGAGTAAAATAGAACAGCACAATATAAAAACTGGTATTTTTAACTTTTCCTGTTTTTCACAACAAAAAGTGGCAATTTTCTGATGCAGGGCTGATAAAGAATGAAATTTCAGAGTCTGTGGTAATTTCAAAGTCCATGCATTTGGCTTGGTTTGTTTTTAGTTCGTAAAACTGTGGTATATAGAGACTAGAAAAATTACAGAGGATGTTTGAAGTGTCATTTCTCTCCCATACCACAGAGACATTTTCATTTTACAAGCACATTACTGAAGTTAAGCAGTACTTCTGTGCTGTTTTGCTAGAGAGACATTTTCAAAGTCCAGGTACTGCTAATGTGACAGATACTATGTACCAATTAAGAATGTTTTCTGCTGCTTCATTCCATTCATACATGAACAGTACGTATGTGGTATCTCCCCCCCACTCAAAACCTCTTGATGTTGTAACTGGCACACTTCCATCACTTGCGAGATACTCGAAGTGCATTTTATAAAAGTCACTGAACTTTATCTATGCTTATTTTTTTTTTGAGGTAAAATGAGATGTTTAAACGACAAAGACTTGATCAAGAACTCGACACTTGCAATCTGGTGCAGCAGTCAGAGGAGGGAATTGATAGAGCCTCCCTGTCTCACTCCAGAAATGCTAATTTTCTTCATTTTCTTATTTTGAGGAGAGGCTGCTTTGAGCATGATACAGACTGCTTACCAGCAGATTTAGTGGGGTCGTAGTTTTAGCCCTACTTATTGCTGTAAGGGTAACGGGTGTTGGTGTTTCTAACAATGGTGAGTGATAAAGACAAAACAATTAGAATCATCCTGCTCTACGGCCACTCACATTGCTTCCTAACACCTTGTTTTTCCAGGAAAAAAACCTCAAAGCAATTGTCCTATTTAAGTAGGGGCTGAATTCTTTTTTTGGCTGGGCAAAACCGATTTTTGTCGAATTGCATAGAAAATAACGATGTTTTATTATTGGCATTGCTTTGAATTGCACTTATTTTATATGTACTTTATACCTTTCTCTGTTTTGCAGTGTTCTTCTAACTAAAATCTAACTGAAGTTTTAACTCTAATTGTGAAGCAAGTACTACAGAAAAAAAAAAGAAATTTGAAATTTCAATGTCACTATATTTGGTAGATTCGCATGAATTGTGGAAAGGAATAGCAAGTCTATAGTTTGTAACTGCACAAAATTAAATTTAGTTACATAATGCACATTCCTTGGGGTATCTTACTTTGAATTTAAAAAATCTTTCTAGCTTCTGCTTCTCTTTCATACAGACTAAGATAACTTTTTGCGGCTTAAACAAATACTTCTGAATCAGGTAGTTCAGGAGACACATCCTGCAGGGAAAAGCATCCGCCTGCATTCAGTAAGCCAGATGCATACATGACACAGTGTGCTGTGTGATCATCTCATACAGCTCCGTGCAGGATTACATGTTGTACATAGTATCGGTATAAAATTTGTAATAAGTTTTAGCAGAGTAATTTTCTATAGCATCAAAGACCTATTGATGCTGGTAATACAAGAGGTGTGTTTCAGTCCTTCCCTGCTTCGCCCTGACCTCTCACATATCGTCACACTCCCCTTCAATTACTCCTCTTCCACCCAGATGTATCCCAAGTCAAACTTTTCCAGCCTGTCAGCAGCAAACGCTGGGTGCCTGCCCTCACACAGCAGCCTGCATCCGTCCCTTTCCTCCCTTTTCTGCCAAGCCAGTGGATCCCAGCCACCTGCCTCAAACAGCAGAAGTGCCGAGGTCCCAAAAAAGCCTCCATTTTGATTGTAACCCTCCTTGCAGTGCAAAGATAATGAGTAATACTGAGGAGATGTCAGTCTTTGGGTTCCTCTTTTCTTTTGCTGGTGTCATTCATGCCACGCAGATGCCTGTGCGGGGCTGTGCCTCGTGCATGTGCTGCCTGTCCTCAAGCGAGCCGCGCATGGCTGGAGCTCTGCGTAAATTTTTCTTCTGCAAAATTAACTTCTGCCGGCCAGCCTAAAGTGAAACTTCCTATCACATTTTCTGCAGTAGCTTGGCATCCTCAGGCACAAAGGATAAAGTGTGCTATGGCAGGCAACTTTGTATTTTCTTCTGTTCCTTAAAATAGCTGTTAACATCTCTGTGTGTGGTGGGAAAATAATAAAAATTTTCTTAACACCTGTAATATCTAATTGTCCTTTTGCCTACTGCTTCTGAAACTGTTTTCTGGTGAGGTGAACCATGCTGGGGTTTGGGATGGGCTTGCCAGGTCGTAGCACCACCTTCTACAAAAATATTTATTGATAATAGCCATAGATGCAGTGTCTGACATAAAATGCAGTTGAATTATTTTAGGTGCTATTGCTAAGTTTTTCAAAATGCTAGATTACTGCTAAAATCTTCCAAGCAAAACCTTCCAAATTCTGATATTAAGCCTAGATGTCTATATTGCATTTAGAGATTTTAATGAATCTTACACAATGGAGTTTTATCGGCAGCTGTGCCCTAATGGTCTTTTAAGGTATCTGAAGATGTACGTACTGTCATTCTGAACTTTGTGTTTCCAAGCATTTGTCTCTTGAACTAATACATATTTGCTGCCTTCAAATTAAGCAAAAATCAATTTATAATGTGTGTTGTAATCTTTTTGTAAAAGCCTAATTATGTACATTGCTTTCTAAAATGCAAGAATTGGAATAAATGTCTGTTAATGCTTTAGGTGGGAAAACAGTACAAATATCTTGTGATCTGAATGTATTTATAAATAGTCACTTTCACTTTTTATGCAAATGAAATTGAGTAACTGTCAGACTGCAATTTTAAATTTTTTTTTATACTTTTAGAAGAGTGGCTTATTTGACACCTCATATAGATCTTTTTATATGTTTGAGGCTTTTTCCATATGCCTGTAACTGGTGCTGTCCTGTATTATTCTTTTATACCTTTTGTCTTTGTTTCCTTATTTTATTGCCGATACTTTATGGATGATGAGAATACTAATGAACATATGACGCATACCATCATTCACAAGATGAACAGATAGCTTTCTCTCTTTGTCAAATGTTTATGCGGTAAAATAAAAAATTAAACAAACCCAGCATTGACTCCATTGTAATTTCAGCTTAAATAAAACACCTACTGAGGTTTTGTAGAATTTCCCTATCAGAGAGAATTTTTTGAGAGTGCCTGGAGACTATTTTTATATCCAAAGAGTAAAGTTTGAGGTAATTTGCTAGAAGGCATAGAAGTTATCTTACAAAATTGTTGATACTGGACCATAAAAAAGTCGAAATAGTTTTAACCTTCAATTAACAAAAAAAGGGGGGAAGATGTCAAAACACTCTTTACAGGTTTAATTACAATTTCTGATGGATTCAAAACCTTATGGCTGTGTTCTAGCCACTCCAATTTAGCCATTCAGCCCGTGCTGCCCGTATTGTGTATTCAGCAGTTCCTGTTAGACATCTTCACAGGGAGTGATTCTGCCGAGCTTTTTGACACCCATTTTCATGCATGGCCTGCTACATTACACTGAAATATCTTCTTTTTTTTTTTTTTTCTGAGCTGCCTGCAACATTAAAGATGCCTTGAACCTGTCAGACTCGGTGCCTGTGCGTGTGTGTGCGCATACGTGTGCATGTACACGGGCACAGAATCACGAGTGAATGCGCTGGTGGATGCCCGTGTGCCGCTGTGCAGCAGCAGCAGCAGCAGCATCCCCGTGCGCGGTCCCGCAGCCGCGCACCGCCCGCACCGACGCGCGCAGGGCAGGGCGATGCTCCCTATCCCGCTCCCGCAGGCAGTGCCCGCGATGCTGCGGGGGGGGCTCGGCCGTCGGTGACACTAGAGGGCACTGCTTGTCCTCAGTTGCGGCTTCCTTCTGGGACAGAGAGCAGAATTAGGCTGAATTCCCTAATCTTACTTTAATTAACAATTGAATTCTTATTAAGTAAGTCTAGGCTGTTTAATTCGTTGTTGTTTTGCTTTTAGCCTTGTGTTAATATCATGGATGGAGTCATCAGCACTTGCAAATAAATGCAGAATCAATTGTCCCATGCAGTAACAATTTTATTTAAAAAAACTCAACTTGAAATGTTATTCTTGGCAAAGCCAGAAGGCTGAGTTTGCCCAGCGATGGGGTTTAGATCCCTTGCCAGCTGTGCTTCCAGCCAGCAAGTGTGATGCACGGCGTTAGAAATGCGATAGGGAGAGTCTTGACGAGTTAGGGCGATTTGTTTCAGCAAAGGTCAAGAGAAAGATAAGTAGAGGACGAGAACAGGAAATTTAAAGTGTCCATCTTTGGTATGTGTAAAGCGTGTATCATTTGCATTACCCTTGGAAACTTGTTTCTCAATTACAGAACACTGAATCACCTGAATTTCTGCTCCAAGTTCAAATGTTTCTTCCATTTATGGGTTCATTTATTTTGGATGGAAATTATGAAAGAGGTGGAATAATCAGATTAATTGGGCTAATAAAATCAGGCATCTTTTCAGAAGCATCAGAAAATTAATATGTAATTTAGATGTCAAAACAATAGCAACCAAGCTCAATGACACCAAACACTGCTGTTAGCTTGCCCTTGTCCTCTGCAATTGGCAGAGCATTGTAAGAAGGGCTGTGTGCTGGCCAGGTTGGGAAATTTTCTTTCCTATGAAATTCCAACACTCAAGTTCAAGAAATTGAGTCCTGTGATTTAAAGTGTTGTTCATTGCTAAGAAGTAGTTTGGGATCGGGCCCTAAATGAAATCTTTTTTTTTTCTTATGTCTCCCTAGTGTTTAGCCTGAGTGTTTCTTTCTAGTTAAGTGTTGTTGACTTTCAGTGAGTGTGTAAATTTTCTCACACCGAGTATTAATAAACATGTGGAGTTAACAGCTGGATTGTCTGATTGCTGGAAATGACCTGTTAGTCGAAGTGATGGCTGCTTGGTGTAACTAAAGGTTTTTCCACATATAAGTTCTAGATTTAATAAGTTTGAAACATAAGGATTGTCTTCAAAAGGATAAGTAATTTTTTAATAAACTTCTAAAACACTGTTCTAGCAAGAACTCATTGCCATTAAAAGGCAAGCCAGTATAATAATAGGTTGTGTTTTGTGCAGAGTGAATTGCAAGTATGGTATTTTAGTCCCACATAATTGCTTGCAAATGTTAAGGTGATTTTGAACTACTCTAGTTCTGAGCAATATCTTTGTAAACAGTGAGATGAGTGTATGCATTTCTGAAAAATCCTCCTGGAAATTACTACACAATTCCAGAGGATAGTGTAGCGTGTTTATTATAAATATGTAGGTTTCCTAATTATTCCTGTATGATCATGTAATAGTCTTGGACGGTCTGGTCACCCACCCAATGTTTAGTAACAGATCTGTCATTTGAGAAGAGCAAGCATCACCTAGTTTTGTTTTATCAGTTCATTAGCAAAAAGAAATAAAAAAGATGTTTAATCAACAAGAGGGCAACTCTTTTTGCATTTGCAAAATGGTAATTTGAAATCTTATTTTGTGCGTACTAATGGTCTATAAGCAGTGAGATGCCAGAACTGCTATAATAGGATTTTCCCAGTCCTAGAAGGATTTTGCTTATGGCTATGAAAAGTTAATTTCAGATCCTGATACACTTGCATTAATTTTTGAGACATTAGCTGAGTGTAGAACAGCGAAGAAAAACATGAACACCCACACCACTGTGGTGTAGCTAATTGTTTATTACCTCCAACCAAAGAAGCATCGGTAATGTCCAGGCCACAGTGTCTGCAAAAAAAGAAAAGAGGTAGGAAACTGGCAGAAAAGGTCTCGCAGATTTCTTCTTGAGGGTCTTGAGAAAAGAGCTGAGGAAGAAAAGGAGAAACAAAAGCTTCACTATGTCCTAAAGGTGATACAAATGGGTCTTGGCGTACTTGGAAGATCCTGTTTGTTCATTAAAATACTGTTTGACAATCAAACTACAGAATGTACCAAACCTTCCTGCTTCTGAGTGAGAAAACACATCTTTGTCGTTGTATGATTTATGTATGAGAAACAAATGATTTAGATGCTTATATTCACCATACTTCAGTAATGTGTTTATATTCTTTGGAGTATTTGCTGACAAAAGGAGCATGTTATCTCTTGCTTTGCTAGTACGGGATCTGTTGACTCCACAGCTATGTAAAAACCTCTCATCAGCACCTATTTTAATCGGCAAGAACTTTACTATAAATCATTATAAAAAAAAAGCATTGTGCTGTGCTTTTATACCAATACATTTATTTTGAAATTAATAGGGAAAAATAATACAGAGCTTGTGCTTGAGATGGGCTAATAAGCGTGCCCATGAGACTTTCCTTTTCAAGCACTAAATGAAAGCTTTTGCATTGCTAACAGGCTACAAAAGTTGCTTAGGTAATAAGACTCCTTTTCTCTTATCAGTAAAAAAGAAAAGGGGAGGGATGGGATGGCTCAAGGGATTGGTAATCAGATTACAAAGTCTTTCACTTCTAGGTCACTGGTTCAAATCTGCCCCCTGTTTAGTAGTGACCAAAAGCTGTTCCCATCTGATGGCTTTTCAGTAGCCTTTGTGCAATTCATGAATGATCTATATCCAATGCCTGGTGAAAATCACTCCTAGCCATTGCTTTGGGAGTCTCAACTCAAACCCTTTAAGTAGGAATAAATGATCTGCTCATGCATTGAAGGGTTTGGTGGGTTTATTTTTCAGAATAATTTTAATAAGTTAGCGGAGCAGTACAGCTGAATTTGCACTGTAACAGCTGCTCTGGGCTACAGCTGCCACCATCACTTCCCACTAGCATTGCTTCATAAAAAGTTGTTACCAGCTTACTTAAGAATTGGACTGATGTGTCTTAATTTGAGCCACATGGTATCATTCCAATCTACTTTCATATTAGACTAGAATAGATAAAACTATAATTGAAAAAAGAAGGAGAAGTAAAAGAAAATTACTGAATTTGTTAATCTTAGAGGAAACATACTTATTATAGTAAAATTGATTTTGACAGATAGAGTGTGAAAACATTTTTATTGATGGTTTTAGTGTTGCAGTGGAAGCTGTGAGACTGCAACTTTAGTGGGTTCTCGTGTGGTGTGTGACTTAGACCACTGTGATGTGCTCAGATAAATGTTGGAATAACTTTATAAATTGAAAACGAGGGAAAACAGAAAACTTTCCAGTACATGAAAAGAAGTCCTTGTGATGAGTGTATGTTTTCTAGTGTCGCCCCTTACTGGTGCTTACTTTCTGGTAGTTGAATAATGGGCTTATAGACTTGGCTCTTGTTGGCATTTTAAAGTACTGTTTTCCTTAAGGTAGGGGAATACTAGAGGACAGTTGCTATAAAATGAATGTAATTTCTAGTTCATTAATATATGAACCTGAAATGAGGACTCTGCTAGATGTACGTTTCTGTGGAAATCGCTGTCACAGTTTAGAGGTGCGTTTATGTCCATAGGGACGCATACAACCCATTATGAAAGTATGACTTTGTCCTTAATACCAGCCAAAGTATTTCTTTTGAGACAGCAGGCATGCCACATACATGCTGCAGTAGATTTTTGTAGTAGATTATTTTGTACAGAACAAGGTATTTCATCAAACCTAAATGATATTTCATCAATACAAGTCTCACTGAATCAAATTAATCACATCAGCCACCTCCCTCATTACTCACATAAACTTCAGAGTTTGCTCCTAACACCTCAACCTGGAAAAATAAAATACATGTGCATGCTGAGCAGAGCTTGATGGGTACCAGCAAGTGGAATGCACATTTAGCACAGGGCCAGCATAAGTCTTTGCTCTCCCAAGACCATGTCGTCAGATGTTGGGAGTGATCTGCCTAACATGCTTATAGTTTCACATTGAGAACCTAAGCCAGAAGAGTGCTGATAAAATCTGTGTACCACAACACATGCTCATACCCATGTTTTGCAAGAATGGCTCGTCTGGGATTTATTGCCACTATTTTCACGCTTGGCTTTCAACAGCCAAGCTAGCTGGCCTGTGATGCAATGCCATGCCCTGTGGAAACTGCAGCAATTGCAGAAAAAGAACATCTCAGAAAATGTATTTATGACCCAAACTACATTGGCTCTCTCCTAATAATGCATTGGTATCAGATGTCTCAGGGGTCTGTGGACTCGGAGCAGCTGGTATGGTGTCCCATTTGAAAGCACAGGCTGTCCCAGCTGCTGCAGGAGCAGTGTGTCTCCATGTCCTAGCACCAGGGTGTTTTGTTGGCCTGAAGCTTACCTGCACCTGCATCTCTGGCTCCCTTTGCCAGAGGGGAGGAGGAGGAGGAGTGGAATCTAAGTTTAGTAGATTTCTCTAAGTTTAGAAGTGTGGGAAAAAAAACCTGCCAGCTTCAAGGGGCTGTTTGCTCAGGAGCACAGGTTTGCAAGCCAAAGCCATTCATTTGAGAAATTCACTCAAAGGTGGGGAAGGGGGAAGGGAAATAATCTGAAAACACTGGCAACACACCTTTGCTCCCTTTCCACAGGAAAGGCTGTTCTTGGTCTGGTACCTGGTTAGGTCAGGGTACATTAAAAGTGGGCAGACCCATGATGGTTCAGCAGAGTAAGATTCGCCTGTATTTCAGGGTGGTTGTGAGTATAATCATTAGTTTATTTAAAAATTATTTGGTTAAACTAAGAAAACCTTCCAGCAAAGCATTTTTCCTAGCATAGTGATGCTTCTTGTGAAGTTTAAAAGGACCCTTACAAAGCCATAGGTGCATGCCCATATATTGAACCTTACTTGACACTGTATGTGTTTTTAAAGTTAAGAACTGATGCCCTTCATTGGTACAACCCTTCTCGAAGTGTGCAGAAGCCTTCAAGTTGCTGTCTCTGATGAATGGACTTATTTCTTTAAGTACTAGAGATGTGAGTGAGATGTCATCTGTATAAGAGGACAAACATGGATATTGAAGCTCCCAAAGATGNTCAAGCCATATTGCTCATCAGACCCCACTCTGCCTGCATAAGCTGAGGTGGTTGTGGTGGTGCTGGTTGTGAAAGAAATGCAAACTTATCCTGGTGTGCTCCTTCACTGAAGAGGACTTAGGAGGAAAAGGAGCAGAAATAAAGCTTGCTGTTGCTTTCTGGTTTTCTGTGTTGTTTATGAACCTTATGAGATCAGAGGGTCATGGGGAGTATCTTGCTAGTGATGTGTAATGGTTTGGAAATAAACACCAGGGGTTGCTCCAGCTGCCTTTGATCTAACTAAATGGCTATTTTGTATATTCTATTTAACTTATTTTAAAATTAGGCAAAGAGCATACAGGAATGCTTCTCTGTGTGCTAGACGCTTAAACTTCCAGCTGTGTGTTCAGGACCAAACAAAAGGAAAATGGTTCTCTTTCAAGGAGGTTATCATTTAGTAGATGTATAATAAAAAACAGACATTAAATACTGTGGGAAAGAGCAACTGACTTTCTACCCTATCCCTTGATTTTAACATTTTAAATTTTTATTGATGATGGCCTAAATATGTAGATTTCACTCAGTATATTTTGCTTTCCATGATATCCCTGAAATCTTTTTTTGAAGTGGGACTTCTTAAGTTGAAAATTATGACCCTTAGCTGACAAGGATGGGCAAGTACTTAAACCACAGCAAGCCTTTTTCAGAGTACACTGGCCAGAAACTGTAGAGTGTTTGGAGAAAACTCAGCAGACATTGCTCTTGCTTTAGTGCAGGGGTGGCTGATTCCATGGTCCTGTGGCATCCTGATGAGCTCTAATGGCCACAGGACAAAGGCTGCCATTTCTTCAGGTCCTGCCTGGTGGACAAGACATCCACTGTTGCAGCTGTGCCTGCCATCTCCTCCTGCATTGCAAGGGGAGGGTTGCCCAGTGCTCTCCAGCTTGCCCACTGGTGTAGCCTGGTTCCAGGAGCCAGCCAGTGTGGCCTGGCTGATACCTCCAGGAAAGTCTGAGCCTGGCAACCTGAGTGCAGCCACCAGAGGCAGAGTCTAATACAAAATTTTCAGGAGGACTTTTCTGCTTCCTAACAACCTTGAAAGTAAACGTGCATCATTCTTAACAAGCCAGTCCCTGTTTGAGGTTTGTGAGTACAAGAGCTCAGGTTATTTCACCAAAGTAGGACTGTGTGTGATAAAGGAGTACCTTCTTACATGGGCAGCTGGGAATATTTGGTGCTTTTGTGCAGCATCCATTGTCTTCACACTTAGGCACAGCACTAATTATGCTAAGAAGTGGCACTTGTTTTTCTTCTGTTGACTCATCTCTACCTGGATTCACTTCTCTGAGCGATGTCATTAGTACTGGAGAATGATCTGTGGTGTTTAATGAGCAGGCTTGTGCTGGGGGCAATGCAGAGCATAGTACACATCAGTCTCCTGGACCATTCCTCAGAGGTAAATTACGTGGGCAAGCTGATGATCAGGTTGGTGCAGGATCACTGAGCAGGCCAGGAGGAGGAGCACAGAAATACTTCATGGCAGTGGGACAGCATAGAAGATACCCACCATGTTTCTATGTCCAGGGATGCTGAGGTGGAAGTTGTGTGTTGCTGCAGTGCCATGGTTCTCCAGATGTGATGGAGAGCAGGTCCATGCCCCAAATCTTTGAAGGGCAGAGAGTCTGAGCTTCCTTTATCAATAAAGCTGTGCCTGATGGCTTCTTGCAAAGGACATGGACCAGACATTTAATTTTGAGTCTATTCTGTACTCTGAATTGGAAGATCTTTTTCTGAACAATTTTCATTGTTTTTTTGTATTATGTAAAACTTTATTTTACACAGTTATACCTCCTTTGCTTCACAAAGCCCTTCAGCAAATGAAGTCTCTCCAAGGAGGCTTGTTAGCCTTGCTGCTACTTTCCCATCTCATGAGTGGCTTGAAGACCTTATTGGATATCTGATGTCATGTCCTATGTCTGATTAAGAGGACTGATAAAAAATATCCAATATTTCTCCTACTTTTTCAGACTTTGAAGATATCAGTCATGTATTGGGGTTGAAACTAGATGATATTAAAGGTGCCTTCCAACACAAACTTGGGTTGGGTTCTATGATATTGTGGTCTGTTTTGTGTAATTTGGGTTTTTGGGTTTTTGTCACACATGATCATAATTTTTTGATGAAGCAGCATGTAAGTGGCAGCAGCATTTTAGTGGAAAAGGGAAGCTGCTGCTCTTCTCTTTTGGCTGCCTACAATAACAAAGCACTATTTGTCATTCCCTAACCTCAAGGAGAGTTACATCCAGAAGTTTGTATGACCTCAGTAGTTTCAGTTTACATACCTTCTTGCTTCAGAGACCTTGCCTGTGGAGAAACTTTTCCTTTCTGAAGTTACTCAGAGGTTACAAGAGTTGAAGCTGAGGCTTCAAAGGACAGGAAGAGTGAATGTTGTCTTATCCTCTGGCTGAAGTGGATCCAGCTGAAGTGGATCCAGCTATGCTTAAATAACAAGGATGTCAGACATCATGTCCACCTGTGAGGTGCTGAGCTTAACATTCAGTTTTCCTCATTTTCTGTTTATTTTTTATTTTTTTAAAGTCTGACTTCCTAATGGACGTTAATATATAGGTTGATATGTTCGTATGCATGTATGATAAAACCAGGGTGGTTTCCTAAGTAAATGACCAGTCCTTGTTCAGACACAGCCAACATCTAGAAATCTGTGGAAGATTTGCTCTTCTTGATGTTAAACCAGTGCAGTTCTCTCTCTAGGTATAAAATTAAATACAAGGAACCCAATTATTTCCTTGAAAAATGCACCAGCATGAGATTCGCATAAAACTGTAATGACGGTTTTCCGTGTACCATTCAAACAGAGGCAATGAAGAAGTAATGCCTTTTTACCATGCTGTATTTGATACTTAACGTGTAAAAACAATTATTTACTTGATTGTTTCATATTCTTTTCACTAATATGATTGTTCACCTGTACACTGAGTTCTGGATTTACACATTTATTAAAACATGAGAAAATTATTTCCATAACTTACTCCAGGCCATGTTTTTCATTAGATATGAACCATTACCTTTGTAATGGTATAATATCAAAACAAAACTCCAACCCCTTGTATCATTTCATCATTTCATTTTCAAGCCTTGTTTATTATTAGTTGTGTTACACAGTGATTTTTCAGGAGCATTTTATACACCCTGATTTTTCAGGAGCAGTTTATTTCAACTAATTTGTCAGCTCAAAGATTGAAGATCACTGTATTTTATTTAAATTTACCTGAGTAAGAAAAATTACAAGAACCTACTTATTCTGGCTCAAGGTTTTTAGGTGTTTTCACCTCCATAATGCTAAAGAGGAGCCCAACAAGACAGGCTGAGAGTACACAACTAGTTTTATTCATCCATTTTATATGCAGACTGGGTTTTTAGATAGAGCAAAGCTGTTTTACTGTGATTTAGAAAATGTTCAGTTCAAGCAAGTACCTTAGGAAGAACTTTTTTCCTGTGTGCAAAGGATTTATTTCTGTCCAGCCCTGCTGCCTAATTGATCTGAAATCAGCCAAAGTAACAATCACCAAGACACTGACCAGGCTTGAAGCCTTGGGGCTGAATACAGTGGCAGTGTGGAGCCAGACTGGGGAGCAGATGAGTGTCTCTGCCCTGGAGCAGTCACATCCCTCAGATGGGTGGACCAGATGGCTGAGATGGCTGAAGGTTGTTAACAGCATCAGCAGTCCAGCTTCTATCTGGTGCCACCCTTCAGTGGAGCCCGTGCAAGCTGTGAGCTGCTGCAGAGAGTCTGACAGGTGGCAGCTGAAGGAGTCATCGTAACTCAGTCATCTGCATCCCAAAGCCCTGCCCCTCCCTGAGATTCAAAAGTCCTCAAAGACTTTATCTTGTGAGCTCTCTGATAGGAGCTTCCTATAACGTCTCTCCACAGCAAGAAGACGGGTTGAGTTTGAAAACTTACTCCTGTTTGCTCACTAACGGGTCTCAGGCAGCGTTTGGCACCACACTTTGGTGGGGTACCTCTGATAAAATGTCAGCTGGGCTACACTGCTGGGTGTCAGCTGTGCACCGCTGCTCTTAAATGCTTCTAATGTCTCTAATGACTGCAAGATCAGGATGAAAATCTGGCACCCAACCTACATTTATACAAGGAGATGCTCAACATGATAGCTTGTAGCTTGACCATGCCCAGAGCTGACTAGGACTGTGAAAGTCCTTGTGAAGCCCAGGATAGCAAGTCTGGGGTAAGAGGCTAAGGACACACACAATTTCAAGCAGAGACGTCTCTGTTTCCTAGTAGAAGCTAATAGTTCCATGTAGACCTTGACCTTTCTTGATACTACAGCACTTCAAGTTTTTGGTCATGGGTCTAGATGGCTCCTCTTAGCACTTAACTAATATTTTGGCTTTTTTGTGTCATGATTGGGTTTGCTTTGGATTTTATTTATTTTATATTCTATTTTGATTTAATTTCTTTAATGGTAATTAATTTTTACATTACATTAATTACATTACATTAATTTTTTACATTTTACATTGGTTTTTAATTTTATTTTACTTTATTATTTCATTTCAAACTAGTCATGGCACTCAAATAGCTGTCCACTGCATCAGAAATCCAGATAAGCCAAGAGAAAGCAAAGCTGCAGCCAATAAGATTTTACTGGTAAAAATCCTTCACCATCACAGCCAAGATAACTTTGCAAACAAAATTTTCAGGACAGGTTTTGCGTTGCTATACCAATAGAGTATACCAAGAAGTCTTGCTGGCTGAGTTCATGTCATTTGGAGAGCTGATGCAGCCTCCTGCCAAAAAACCACCTGCTGTTTAAAGGATGCTGCTTACACAGACTCGTGATAAAGCCAGAGCAGCAAAGGATGTGGTGTGCTGGAGGTTTGGTATGGTCACACGCTTGCACCATCTTGCACTATCCAAATCCAAATTAACTGTGAGTACAAAATGAAATCATTTAGTGAACTGTGTGATGTTACAAGTAGGATTTTCCTGGTGCTCATGTACTTGCAGATGGTCATAGACAAACTATCTTTAAACAGCCTAAGCTTGAGTATCAGATACTCCTCAGATTTAGTTGTGCTAAATACTGCATGTGGTAGTTTTGGACACTTTCTGGCAGGTTAAACTGACCCTTGTGGAGCTCAACTTTCATAAGACTGGGCTGGTTTTTATCTCATATGTTAGAGGCAGTCCAACAGCTAACTGCTGCCATCAGTAACGTAGGAGTATTAACATTTTTGTTGATCAGGTTTCACATTCTGTATCTGGATAGAGGCTGTTGACCCTTCAAAACTTGATTTTCATGCCAATGAGATTTCACCAATTCGAATCTCCAGTCTTGGGACAGCAGACTCTAGCTGTCAGGAGGAAGTCCCAAGTGACTGACTCCAGGCAGACTCAGCTGCTCCAAACCTCCTTTTCTGATCATCACTGCAGTTCTTGCAGCAGTGCAAAGGCAAGTATCTCAGACGTTCATTGCTGAAATGTCTTGAGGCGCAGTGAAAAAGGAATTAGCTTTTGTTTTGCATTAGTTGAATTTCTCATGGGAAGCACCTTCACCAAGCCCTCTTGTCTAATGTACACTTTTCATCTGCCAGAAAGTTATCTGCAGAATGCCAATATTTTGTGCTCCAGAGAGTGGAGGATGTCCCTGCCACCAGCTTGTTTTGGTTTGGTTTGCTGTGGGCAAGATGTAGCAGACCAATTCAAAGACTTTTATTCCCATGGTGCGATACCAGTTTATGTTATGTGATGGACATTCTGTTGAGCTGCTGCACTTCATTCATGCTCAACAAAGTGTTGGGAGGTTTGTAATTGAGGGGAGCCAGCATTCCTACCCATAGCCCTGCCGTACCTAAACTGCCTGTGTTTTGGAAGTTGGTGTTCCCCTCATTATTACAGGTCCTCAAAGACTTTTCTCGTGTAAGCCCTCTGTTGTGGCACACTAGGGTCAAGAGAACAGGAGGGTTGCATTATTAAGTTTAAAGTTTTAATAAAGCTGAAGCCTGAGGCTTTTTGAAAGGAAACTATGAGGATTTTTTGCGCAGTTCGAAAAAATAGCAGCAGAATTCTGTATACAGGTTTATTTTAGTTGTTGGGGTTTTTTACTGAGCTGTGCATAAGGGAGATGACTTTTTAAATCTTGAGCTATTTTTGATTTAAATATTTTTCTACACATGATTGATTTTATAAGCTTACAGCCCCAGTGTAAGGCAGTAATATTCAGTAGAGGTTCTGCAAGAGAAATTGGTTTACATTGTGAACTTTGACAAGTTCTAGACTCCAGATACCCTAAAACAATCTGTTCTAATATGTTCATGCATTATTATTACTGTTGCAGTGTGATTTATTGCTGTAGAAAAATATCACAGACATCGATGTAACATCCAGTGGATCTTAGAACAAAATATCAGAAAGTACTATGGTCATTCTCTAATTGCATTTTCTTCTGCTGTTTAAAAACTGGTGTGTATCAGGGGCTTTGTCTGCTGCAAGTAGGGATTTTATCACATCTGCAAATTCATTTAGGGAAGTTGATTGTCGTTGCTAATTGAAATGAGAATTGGTGGAACTTTGGATTGTTTATTATTTTTGCTTTGTGCTCTTCAAGCATAGTTGCCCAGTAATTTTACTTCCTAATGAATAATATTTTTTTGAGGGCTTGGGGATCTAATTCTGTTTTAAGATGTGCAGAAAATCAAGAGTATTTGAGAAATTCATTAATTCTATTCAAGAAGCAGTGAAAGGTCTTAGGAATGCCAGACCAACAAACTTGCACTACAGAATACAGATTTACATATTTCCTGGTGAAGAGTTTTTCATAACTGAGGAGAGGCTCAAGTGCTGCCAGTCAGACAGACCAGTTAATTGGTTTGTATGAGACTGAGTGAAATGATGGTTGAAGAGGATGTTGGTTGACTGGAGACTTGTAACAGGCAAATTATGAGGAGAGCATATGAAGTTACCAAAAAGGAATCGGCATGCCTTTCCTGGAGGAAGTAAAAATTGCCCTCTTGCACATTATTGCTATCACAGGATTTCTTCTCTCTTCCCATCTACCACTGCTTTTACAAATATTTCAGTGTTCAACTGATACTGTTTTGATCCACCAGAATTTCTACTGCTTGTTCATTCCACTGTTGGAAACCAGTGAGGATTTTGGACAGGGGCTTCCAGTTGTTTCCTCTGGAAAGAAATCTGCTTGCAGATGCCAAAATGTCTTAGGAGTCTCGAACCAGCATGATGCAACTGGACAGAAAGGAGGACACAATGCATCAAAATTACATTGCTCCAACTCAAATGCTTGTTGTCGATGTGCCCATTGAAGCCCAGTGCCCACCATGTAAACACCATGCCACAACTGAAGTTGCAGTGGAAGACAAAGAAAGTAGCTGAGAGGTTTATTTCAAAACTTCAAGAGAAATTAAAACTTGAATGTGTTTTTAATTAATTTTTTAATCCATTTTTCCTCATTCCTAATTAGAAACAACTCAGAACAGTAAACATGAAGTGATGCTTTTTGATTTGATTGTATGAACCTTCAAAAATAAAAACCTGTAAAAAATGAAATAGTATTTTAACTTTTATCAGAAGTTTTAATTTTTAGCTGTTTTAAATGTTGGAATATGTATAAAGAGTATGGGATCAGTGTTTCTATGGTCTACTCCCACAGGCCATTTACCTAAAGTCTAATTTGTACTTTCATGGATTTTCATGTTGGCAGAATCAGACCTTTGAGTCCTCTTTTAACATACTGGTGTTTTCATTTGACAGGAGTATTATGCTATAAAATACATACCAAAGACATATTTTATCATCTATTCTAACTATATATGCATGCTAAATATACTGCATATGTATTGTATGTGTGAAGCTGTGTTTTATTTACACACACTACAGAAAATACAGGTATCAACCTTTTGACATTATAATGTTATGATAACTGTGCAATATGAACTTACAGACAGATTAGCAATAGAATATTTATTAAGTTGGGCAACAAATGAATAAAGATTATGTATGAACTTAAGGAATGCATTTTTAGGGAGTTTCAAGTTCTTGTTTATGTAACTGTTAGAGCTGAATATTTCTGCAACTAGATAATTGACATTTTCCCTTCCAAAGTGAAGGAACAAATTTTCAACCGCTGGGATAAAGAGGATTTTCAAAAGGATGCTTGAATGCTTTCTAACTTGTTGCAAGGAAAACTGGTCTACAACTTGTCATTCTAAGGGAATCAAATATAATAGTGTTGGTTTATGGTTAATAAGTTACAAAATCAAACTTCACTATGACTACAAATAAGGAACACAAGAAAAAAAGATTAAATGGAAATGCCTAAAGAGAGAAGATTATTGGGGAAGTCTAGAGGACCCAGAATCATGAATGGTGCAGTGATATATGAGAACCTGTTTACATAACAGAGAAATGTCAGTTTACCTACTTTTGGTTAAATTAATTATCAGAAGAACGAGTATAAGGGGAGAGTGAGCCATCTGGTGATGAGGCTCACAGAAAGATGTCTTTCTGCAAAATCTATTCAGTTAAAAATAATTTAAGATTTTTAAATGGATGTTGAGCAGGAAATTAGCTAGTTCCTAGGCTGTGAAAACTTTCTGTCTGTGGAATTTACTAATGTAAAAAGTTTATAAGGCATAAATGAACTTTAGGCCTTTGTTTGTTTCAGTAAAAAAATCATTATTCTGAAGAAAAATGTCTGAATTTCAGTATTTTTAGTAGACTGTGGTCTATTAAATATCTTCAGTTTTAGTATGTCCACCTCAACAGACTCTACAGGCTCCATGGAATAAAACAAGTCCTGGGAAATGTAAATCATCCATCCCATAGTATCCTTCCCTTGGAATTTAGAACTACTTTCGAGTTATATCAAATTTGAATGGTAGCTGGATACTACATTCTTGTTTAAAGTCAACCTATTTTACCTTTACAATTCTGTTCCACTCATTTAATTTTTAAAATTTATCTTAATTCAAAACTGGTTTTAGAAAAGAGGAGTATGTTCTAACTGTGAGCTATCAATCCATTGAATCTGAAGCATTCACTGAGTATTGAAGCATGTGTGCCCCAAAGCAGATAGACTTCTTCTATCTTCTTTCAGGGTAAATTATCATCCCTGATAAGAGGGTCTGCTGCTTGAGCTTAACCTGGATCTGTTCTCCTTGATTATTATTATCAGTGAATGTCCCATTGTAGCAGGAAACTTGATTGAGCTGCTCTGGTAGAAGCAAAAACATCCTCAGTTTGATATGCTCTGTTGTGACATTTCTGTGTCACTGAAACATGGACACTTTAGACTTCCTGTTTAAGTGAAGGTTATACCCTTGATCCTTTCCCCACTTGATGTATTGTTTTTGTCTATTTCTTTCTAAGTTGGCTCAGAAGGGCATGGATGCCTACCAAAACTTTTTTCTTCTGGGCTGGATGTTAAGAAATCTGTAAGTGAAGCTCAGTTAATCCCTTTGATCCCTCTTTGCTGCTGCATCCATGAGACCTTATCTTAACCCTAGCACTGTGGCTGAGTTATCAAAAAACATCACATTGTCAGCCTCAGTCACTTTGCTGATCTTTGTGAAGAGAATACGATTCTGCAGGCATCCACAAAGCTGAATGGCAAGCACCAGGACCATGTTGGGTATTGCATATTATTTCCTATATATCATATATGATCTGAAAAGCAAAGACTGCATGTACCATATGAAGAAAGAGCAGAAAGAAATGGTGATCAATGGCTGCCAGTTCTTACATGTGCATAGGGAAATTGAGAATAGCAAACCTGAGCTAGGTCTGGAAAAGAAAAAGGGAACTGCACCTTTGTATTTTCTTGTGATTTGAAGAAAAAGGTGATGTTCTAAGATTAACTGGGTGGCTAGTTTTCGAAACAGAAACATGGGACATAGTAGCTTGAGAAAAAAACTGCTTTTCCAAAGCAGAGCATATTTTTTATCTTTGCTGGTCATTAGAAGTGCTTCTGAATACCAGCCCATCATGGAGGAAGTCATGCTGGAATACTCTGAGCTGGTGATGATTTTAAACTTCACCCAGCATGTAGTAACTCTGAGTAATTGGTAGGTATGTGGGCTTCAAGGACAGTGATATTTTTGCACCTTTGCCTGTTTAATCACAGTGTTTTGTGGAAGGCAGTGCAGCTGAATTAGTGCTAGAATGCACAGCACTGTAACAGGAATATTAGTACATAGGGTGTGTTTAAAACATTTATTCAAAGTACAGCAGGGTTTAAATTGAGTTAGGTGTGTGTTGCTGACAGGTCTTGTTTTTAGATATTGTCCCTTTAAAAAAATGTTTTTTCTGGTAGGTTTTTGGAGTCATTCTTATGGCAAGGACATGGAACAGTGGGTTCAGAGTGCAGCCTGTGTGCTGATAAGCAGTTACTAGAGCATGAAGAAAGAATACCTGATTTTAGATATGTGGTTGTGGTATGTGTTACAGTTATACAAAGAGAAGCTTAAAAAAACCATTAACTTTATTGCAGCACACACAGTGATAATGACACCAGTTGTGAAATGCTGGTTTTATAAGTATAATTCATTATGGTTTCTTTGATCCAGTGTTACAAATTAGGATCACTCATGTCAGGAGATTAAAACCTTTTTGTCTCTCTTTGATATCAAACTATTCTTTCCCAGTACCTTTTATCTTGCATAGCAGTGCTGAATTCCACAGCATCTTTGTCAGTTCGCTTGTGTTATTTGCAGCAGTCTTTTAATTTGTTTTAGAACTGATATTATTTAGTCATACTGTCATTTGCAACAACAGAGGCTCTTTAGTATCCTAAAAATGTTGAGGGGCTTTGGTGTTAGCTGAGTAAGCATATGAAGAAGAGAGAAGAATTTTGGGACCATGGTGAGCGTGCAAGATAGCTAAATTGGATAGAAAAAGAAAAAAACCCATACAAGTCAAAGTGAGATTGTACATCAGAAAAACTACAGCAATCTACTGAAAATTAGTAGATGATAGTCATGAGAACCTTACAGTGAACCACAGGTACCAGCTTCCCTGAAGAACTGAAATAGGAACTTGGAGAAGCTTGTAAAAGGTGTCCTCAGGGAATCTTCCATTTTTTCACTATGATACCTTTAATCCTAGAATTGTCAAGCCACATGGAAAATAATAGGACTGAATAGTTCAGTCAGTTAAAAGTTAGTATTATTTTTTTTAACAAAAATATTAGGTGTTTCTGTTTTTCTGGACCTGTTAGGAATTGTATAAACTTTAAAACAAGTCAAGTATTGAATCCGTATTTCTGTTTCTTTTTAAATATAAGATCATTATCTCTGACTAAGCAGACTCTATTCAATAAAAGGAATTAATTTAAATACAATATTCTTTTAACAGATGATTCAACGAGAGGCAGAAGTAAAGAATAGGGTAACTGCTGTTGCGTTGACAGACTCTGTTCACAATGTGTGGCATCAAGAAGTTGGGAAAACTATTCGAGAGTGGATGCGAGAGGTAAGCCCATTTTTTTTAAAGAATTTGAGTATATACATCTGTATATGACTGAATAAACATGTCTGGGTGTGAAAGACAGCATAATACAGGAGAGTGGAAATCATGTATCCATACCATCCACTAAAATAACCAAGATTAAAGCCATTTTTGAACTGCCAAGTTAGCAGTCAAAATAAAAAGCACCGAGTCCAGTGTATCTTCCTGATGTACTGCAAAATAAAGGCTTGTCAAGGCAGCCCATGCAGTGCCTGGTACCTGGAGGAAAGTCCTGGGTGCACCCTGTGCTACTGGTTTGCTCTGGCAATGATAGAAAATCCCCTTTAAGTTCTTCATGACTCAGTTTGATGATCTGCACATCTGGCAATCCTTTCTCTCAGCAGCTTTTCAATAGGTATTTACTCCTGTAGCACTTGGAAGCTCTTACACTTACGTATGGGCTTGCTGAGATTTTTAAAATCATATTTTTAGGGCGAGACCAACTAAACTGCTGTTTACAAGTCTCATCCTCACCAGATCAGGCTCACCTCTGTGTTTCTGCATTCCCATGGCAGAACACTAAAACAATAGGTGCACAGAATGAATTTAAGCTAGTCACATCCTGAACTTTCAGTTATACTTGACTTTTTCTCATGGATTTAGTGAAACTTCATGTATACAGTGCCCATTCCTGACTTAACCTTAAAGTTTTATAGGCCGTGACTGATGGGAATAGAGGATCACCTGGGATGCAGCCTGACAGCTCTGACTTAAGTGTTAAAAATATAAAGAATGGTAACCCCTACAGGCTCTGTCAGAGAAATCCCCATTTTCTTTATGGGAAATCAAAACCTTAAAATATGTGTTATGTAGTAAAACTGAAATTTTAAATCCTGTAATTTGAATCTGACAACTCCATTTTTCTTTAAGCATTTAGTCTGAATAAGAAAAGTGCATTACCTTTAATTTCATTTGCAGAAAGTAGATGTTAAAGAATAAGTTAAATGATTAATGGCCTAAAAAGTGGATGGAGTGTCATAACTTACATTAGCATTAAAAATCTCCTATAAGAAAGATGAATTTTACATATGTGAAATGTGGCTGAGTGGTATTAAGACTAGCATATCACCTGGATATCTCTTGCTTTAATCAGGTTTAAGGCTAGTGGTAAAATGAATAATAATTAAAATATACACCTAATCGCTGCCTGTCTGTAGGGCTAATTGCTGTCATTGAAAGAATGAATTGTTAAAATAAAGTAATTCTTCATTGGAGCTATCTCTCCTGTATCACTGGTGGCCTATTTTTAGTACCTATAGAAGTCATGATTTTTGAATTTATTAAGAGCTGTGATGAATGATAAAACAAATCATCCATTTACATATCTTGACACTGCTTTCGAGAATACTTATTTCTTACAGGCAAGTGTCACATTGTATATAAAAGCTAGTTAATTGTGTGCTAATCTTCTGTATTATCTCCAGCTCTCTGATGTAGTGTTCTCTCAGTAGTTAATATTAATTTTACTTATTTCAAATGATTGTAATACTTCATAAAAATTCTCCCTCTTTTGTAATTTCTACCACCTTACATTTGCAATTTCACATTCAGCTGTTAATTAAAATTACACATGCAAATCATAAAATTATAATGCTTTATTACTTTAAACCTTAAAAGCTTCATGAAATACTTCCATTTTAACAATTTTTTTGCTAAATATATTACTGGATAGTGTGTTTGTTTTTTTCTTTTTCCATTGAGTTCAATAGTTTCATTGATCTACTGTTTCTTACAAAAATCTGCCATGCTTTGTGAACTTCACTTTCTAATCTCATACAGCAACCCTTCCTTTATGTTGTCCCTGCTCTCCCTGGTCCCAGAACAGTAGGGTTGCCTTGACAAATCTATTCAAAAGCCATTCCTCGCCCTTTATTGGTGGGTACTGAAGCCTTTGAAATTCTCTCCTCACTGCAACACAGCTGACATCTTCTTCCAGACAGAATGAATTAAGGAAATACAATAAGATACTTGATCTACCAGTCAAGGATCTTTCCACAGTGAGGACAGACTCCATGGTGCACAACTAGGGCAGCAAGCATCTACAAATACACAATACATGCTGTTTACCAGAAGATAATTCATCCAGTTTTAGTATCATGAACTGATGGTATGATTTTTTTAGAAATCTGTCTGAAAATTGATTGTGTCTTTCCAAACAGTTGTGCCATTTTTTTACCTTTTCCACTTAATGAAGTTAATCGGGTTTTCAGAAAGGAAAAACTCAGATTTTTAATAGAGCAAGCAATGTAGATTTTGTGGTTCAGCTGGTAATCTTATTAAAAACTTAGTTGCTTTAGAATTAAATCTTCAATTCAGTAGATTTGGTGTCATTTCAGCATATTTTATTGAAAACATATTATTTAATACTTCAGTTTATAGACTACTTTGAAAAGATATCATTTGGAACAAAACATTTAGAAAATTCATGGTAAATTCATCCTACTCAGAGGTTCAAGAATGAAAGGTAAATGTAAAGGCTTCCTGAATATAATTGCCTGGAGACCAGTATTTGCCTTTTTTTTATGTTCACACACATTCATCTCAGCTATATATCCAATTATTTGAATATTATTCTGCTATCTTGATGGCTTCTATTTACTTATAATATATTGTTTCATATTTTCACAAATGTTCTTTCCACAGTGTACTCCATCAAAACACCCTGAAAAATTCTGATTTCTTAATGTTATCAAAGGAACAGTCTCAGCGTTTATACCAACACCTGTTTACATCAACACCAGCTAGGAATATCTTAAAACTTGGGGTGGGTAGTTCAGGCACTAGATAGTCCAAACACCTACTCAAGTCCACTGGCACTCAAAGTAGCACTTAAAAGACATGATACTTAAGCACATTACAAATCTGCTGAATTATGTTCCTACTCTTACTTATTTAATATGGAATTACAGTATTTCATCATCAGTAAGTGTAAGTTGGTGTAGTGTACTATCCAGTTATTACTGGGACTGCTATGTAGATTAGTTGTAGTATTTTGATGTGATCATTGTCCTTACTTAAAGCATCTGTATTTATTTTTGCTCTGAGTTTTTGGCTTATGCCAAGAATTACCTGCCTGCTCTTACAGAACTGCTGTAACTGGGTCTCCAGCTCCGAGCCCCTGGACACGTCAGTGGAGTCCATGCTGCCTGACTGTCCCCGTGTCTCTGCAGGTACATTCATTTGTTTGCAGTAAGCCAGTCTACATGTTTATGCCCAGAAGCAGCTCGTTCATTTAAAAATGCGTTTGGTTCTGACTGCATTTTAACCCTTCTACAGCAAGATGTGGCTGAAAGCATATGGCTGTTGCTATTTTATGAAGCCCACTCTTAATTTTTTTCTTTTTTGCTTTGTGTGGGATTTAAGTTCTCTTGTCTATTTGTTGCTTGAATTTTTCTAGTCTTCCTTTCTGTTTAAATAATTGGTGATATTATATGTAGGAGTCTAAGAAAAATAAGGGTGATAACAAAAACTGGGAAATTTATCTTAGGTGCTTGAATAAATATCTAACTCTGTGTAGGCAACTAGGTTTTCAAGAAGTACATTAATGAAAGTTACAGTTAAAATAAATGAGACGCATTCCTGAATGCTGACACCTTCCTGATCAGTGGAAGTCTGGTTTGCATAGCAAATGGTTTGCAGCATCCAAGAACGTTGATGTGAGTTTTGTGTTGTTTTGGATATACTCAGCTATGTCTTTTCATTAATGAATCATAAATCGTAAGATGTGCATGAAATAATACGAAGCCTTTAGTTCAGTGTGATAATTCCAGAAAGTAGATGCAGTTATCAATGTAAAAGGAAAATCTCCAATCTCTGTAGGCAAGTAATCTAAAATACATAAAGCAGTTACTGAACTTCCATGCTTGATTATCGGGTTTCCTAAAAGCCTAGGTAGCGTATTTCTGCTGAATATAAAACCAAGTTCAAAGGAAGATACAGCCTATACAATATTAATTTAAAAGCTGAAACAATATTTGACCTTGCTCTTTGGGATGCAGTTGCTCATTTTACAAGTTAGTTTCATGTCTGTCTGCATTTGTAAGGTTGTTAGTGAGATCTAACCTTGCAGATGAAACTGAGTTTACTACAGTATATTTTTAAGGTTTGGAAAATTCAGCACTACTTTTTTTGAGAGCTCACAAAAACCAGAGATTTTAATTACATTTCTGCTATGGTTTGGTATCTCACCATGCAGATCCTCAGCTCTGTACAGACAATGTGCAATAAAGTTGACATTGCTCTTTGGTGCATTGGAAAATGATATATTAAATTTTCGTAGATTCAATATTCATTTAGAAACTTTTTGCTCTTTTATACTGCAGTTTAAAAGAAAAATATTGTCCAGGAGTGGAATTCTTTAAAATATTGGATTTACTTCCAATGTCTGACGTCTCTGTTGCTCTTGTGAAAGACTGCATGTTATAGAGGTCATTTTAGTCAGCTTAGTAAGGGCTTGGATAGCAACTGGTCAGTATTTACTGTACACTGGCCAACACGGAAAATCATCCATCAGAGCATCTTTCTTTATATTCATCTAATACAAATAATCTAAAAGGTATTCTATAAAAGAAATCCTACTTTAAAAGCAGATTGATGCTTCATTAGAGCTGTAAATAATAAGTCTTGATTTTACATTTCTGTTGAAGACAGGTCACATTGGCCTTATTGTTTCTGTACCACTTAATGAATTCTCAAGCTGCACTGAAGTGGTAGAAAAATTAATTTATATGGGGTAGGATTTCAGTCAGTAAAAGCTGGGTATTTGTATTTAGTGCATACTTCGAGATAAATTAAGATCACTGATGTTTTAGATGTTCTCAACAGAGATTTTTGATAATGATTTAATGTTAGATAACTATTTCCAGGCTAGTTCTTTGTAATATACATAGTTTAAAATAGTATAACTTCATGTGATTGCTCCTGAATTCTCAGTTTGCTTACATGTTTTTATTTATATTTCTGGTAATTGTCTCTTATATGAACAACTGTAAGGCATTTACAGAGAGCCACGTGAATAATTCGTACAATGTCTTTATATGAGCAATGGTATAAACCTTCATTTGGGTAATATATAATAAATGTATTAAATGTTACTAGATGTAGGAGCATTATTGTTTAATGTGAGAGATTTTATTCCATTCTTTTCTTGAGAGTTGCGGTACTGAAAGAGCCCACACTCAAATCCTGGCAGCATTGCCCTTGGTACTTCAATGAATGACAATGAGAGCAATCGGAACAATGACAGGAGATCTTTTAAAATAAACCTTTTGCAGTAGAAATATTCACTTCTATGCTTGGAAGCCCATCTTTTATCTCTGTTTGCACTGAAAATAATTTCAGAAATAACTGCCTCGTGGTCACATCTCTCAATCCAGCTTTTCCAAAAAGGTCTGATATTCAGTATACTGGGTTTTACAGGCAATCCTAGTTAGTGAGCAGTTCCTGCTGCAGATTATCTCACAGTCCCTTGCTTGCTTTTCCCTTAAAATTACAAGAGACAAAATAAATGACCATCAAACTGGAAAAATTACTTGTATTTCCAGATAGAGGTTTTAAAGCTTTTGATTAAAGAATTATTAAGGAATTAAAATGTTTGCCATAATTGATTCATGTCTTACCTGATTACAAAAAGGAATGAATACACTTCAATAATTAAATGTTGAGAGCATGAGAACAATACAGAAAAAGCAAGCCATAATAAATCCATTGTCTGTTCTTGTGGCAAAAGGTACTTTGTGGGTCCCACCCTCAGTGTCTTTCATCCATGTCTCAATATTTTGGTTGCACGGTGGTGTCATATTTTAGTATCTTCTAGCATCTTGTTGGTGACATGGACAGTGAGTTTGAGTGCACGCTCAGCAAGTTTGTCAGCAACACCAAGCTATGTGTTGCAGCTGGCACGCTGGTAGGAAGGGATGTCATCCAGAGGGATTTTGAGAGGTGGCCTTGCAGAAGAGAGATGGACCCCATAAAGTTCCACAAGTCCAAGTGCAAGGTCCTGCACATGGGCCAGGGCANTACTGAAAGAGCCCACACTCAAATCCTGGCAGCATTGCCCTTGGTACTTCAATGAATGACAATGAGAGCAATCGGAACAATGACAGGAGATCTTTTAAAATAAACCTTTTGCAGTAGAAATATTCACTTCTATGCTTGGAAGCCCATCTTTTATCTCTGTTTGCACTGAAAATAATTTCAGAAATAACTGCCTCGTGGTCACATCTCTCAATCCAGCTTTTCCAAAAAGGTCTGATATTCAGTATACTGGGTTTTACAGGCAATCCTAGTTAGTGAGCAGTTCCTGCTGCAGATTATCTCACAGTCCCTTGCTTGCTTTTCCCTTAAAATTACAAGAGACAAAATAAATGACCATCAAACTGGAAAAATTACTTGTATTTCCAGATAGAGGTTTTAAAGCTTTTGATTAAAGAATTATTAAGGAATTAAAATGTTTGCCATAATTGATTCATGTCTTACCTGATTACAAAAAGGAATGAATACACTTCAATAATTAAATGTTGAGAGCATGAGAACAATACAGAAAAAGCAAGCCATAATAAATCCATTGTCTGTTCTTGTGGCAAAAGGTACTTTGTGGGTCCCACCCTCAGTGTCTTTCATCCATGTCTCAATATTTTGGTTGCACGGTGGTGTCATATTTTAGTATCTTCTAGCATCTTGTTGGTGACATGGACAGTGAGTTTGAGTGCACGCTCAGCAAGTTTGTCAGCAACACCAAGCTATGTGTTGCAGCTGGCACGCTGGTAGGAAGGGATGTCATCCAGAGGGATTTTGAGAGGTGGCCTTGCAGAAGAGAGATGGACCCCATAAAGTTCCACAAGTCCAAGTGCAAGGTCCTGCACATGGGCCAGGGCAGTCCCAAGCACAAATACAGGCTGTGTAGGCAGTCAATTGACAGCAGCTCTGAGAAGAATGATGCACGGTTGTTGGCTGATAGAAAAACTCGATATGGCCTGCCAGTGTGTGTTTCCAGCCCAGAAAGACAACCATATCCTGGGGTGCATCACAACTGTGGCCAGCAGGTCAAGGTGGTTGGTTCTACCCCTCTGCTCTGCTTTGGTGAGACCCCATCTGGACGTCTGCATCCAGCTCTGGGGAACTCAGCACAAGATAGATGTAGTCCCACTGGAGCAAGTCCAGAGTAGCCATAGAGATGCTCAAAGGAGTGGAGCACCTCTCCCATGAAGATAGAGTGAAAGAGTTGTTCAGCTGGGAGAAGAGAATGCTCTGTGGGACCTTGGAGCACCTTCCAGTATCTAAAGGTGCTACAGGAGAGCTGGTGAGGCACTTTTGACAAGGGCTTGGAGTGACAGGACAACAGGGGAATGGCTTCAAACTGACAGAGGGCAGGTTTAGATTAGCAAAGACAGGAAAACTCTGCTTTGAGGGTGGTGAGGCACTGGGACAGGTTGCCCACAGAAGTTGTGGGTGCCCCATCCCTGCAAGGGCTCAAAACCAAGTTGAATGGGGTTTTTTGGAAGTTTGCACAAAATCTCATGACAGGAGGGTTGGAACTTTTTAAATTCCTATCTCTTATCCTCTTTACTTTCAGCCCTAATTAAGGACCTCTGTTAGACTTGAGGTTATCTTCTGTCTCAGTCTTAACGTACCTTCCTGATGGAATCAAATCAAAATACATCTATTCTGTCTCAGAGGAGATGGATCCATCTCCCATCTAAGACATAAGAAAATGCATGCTGGAGAAAGAGGAAGACTTCAAAGTGATTTGTACATTAAAGATAGTCACATAAAATGGAGTGGGGTTGGGAGTATTACTGGTTAGGAGACTAGAGATCAGCTTGGAATTTTACACAGACAATGGAATAGATGCTTTAATGACAGGTTGCACTGCACTACTGCTAATTGTAGTTGGAGTTCATGCTGTGTCTCTGAGACCTTAAACATTTCTCCTAGCTCTGGAGCTGGGAGTTCAGAAGCCCTTGGGAAGTCATCTTATTGGAGCAGCTACTGGGCAGAAATAGCTGAAAGTGGGGACGAGAGCAGATCTGTGGGTCTATGTTCATCTCTGATACTGTTCAAGAATTAAACTACTTTGATTTGAGGATAGGAGCTTGAACTTCATGCCAGGAAAGATATTGTGGTAAATTCTGCAAGGTAAACATGGCCTTTGTTTTCCTGAATCCTGTTTGTATTTCTTAGCCCGTGTGTTTCTGCCAGGGAAAGCTTGTTATTTAAGAGACAAGATTAAACTTCGCAGTATTTTGCCAAAGTGGATATGCACCAACACTCATTTAAAATAATCAAGTGAAGATGTTGTAACAGTAAAATGAATTGACTAATCAAATCTTTTTAAAGCCTTCCTTGTTGGCCCCCAAAATCACTAGTTATTCTGTTAACAGTTGCAGCCAATGTAGTTAAAACATTGTGAAATAAGGAAATAATAACTTAAAGGACAAACAATGGAATGAACCAGTGACAGCCATCAAGAAAAGTTCTATTGACAGAAGAGCCTAGACTTGAATATATGTCTGTGTAATAATAGAAGAAGTGCAAGAATTAATTCATACAGCTGGATAAAGTAGCCTCAGGCTGGTAGAAGAAAAACAAACTTAATTTTGGGGTACAGATATGACATGTGCTGGTGGTGCTCTTGAGTGAATCTTCAGATAGTACCAAACATCAAGATTGAACTCTGTATTATATATCATACATTTAATTACATTTAGGTGAGCCAAGCACAGTTTGTTTTGTTTTGTTTTGTTTTGTTTTGTTTTGTTCTGTTCTGTTTTGTTTTGTTGGGGGGGTTTTTGTCTGAATTCAGAAAATATCCTGAATATCATTTTTAACAGAGTACTGCAGGTTTGGGGGGTTTTTACAGACAAAGAAATAGAAGGGGAAAAAAAGACTTGGCAGAATGGTTGAGGTGGGAAAGGACCTCTGAAGGTCATCAAGGTCATCTTGCTCAAGCCAGACCACCTGGAGAAAGTTATCCAGGGGCTATGTCCAGCCTTCGATAGGATGCTTTCCTTGTCAGTAAAGAAACCATGATAATGGCAATTAATATCCATGTAAGGTTGTGGAGTTTTTGCTGCTATGCTTGCCTAAGTTCCAAAAGACACACAGAATCATAGCACGGCCATGTGGCATGCAACCATGATGGTTGTGTAGGATGTGAGTCCATGTGTGAGTGAGTATGGAGTGCAGAGGGTGGTGGTTTTCCAAGCTCAGGTAAGGTGGTCACCTTTTTGTGTGTCAGCACCAAAAGAAAGTCCATTGCATGGCAGAAAGTAGTTGTTTTCTCACTTTGTCTTTTAAATCCTGTTAACTGGAAAAGAGGAAGAGAGTGTGATTGAGGTTTCTGTCAAAGTTTGTCCCAACAAACAGCAGGGTTGTCATTCATTGAGCCTCACAGGAAAAGCACATCATTTCCTTGTGTTGAACTTTAGGGCTCAAAGGTGTTTTTTGAGATTTTTTTTGTATGTACATATGAAACTTGTAGTTAAAAGCAAATGAAAGATGAGATTCTGAAGACCTCACTGAAAAATAAGTTGAGTCCTTGGCATAGCTTGATTTAATATCAAGAAAGAATATGGCACTAAACAGTCCCCTCAAAACTACTGTTTTGTGCTTATGGATAAAATAGCATCAATAATAATTGATTATTGGCACAATGGTAAATTTAATTAAGGTTTTTCTGGACTTTTAGATCTGCTTAAAAACACCAATCCAAGAAACTGACTGAATCCCTTGAGCAGCAAGCCCTTCACTGGCAGAGCAGGTGTGCAGCCTGTGGCCCTACACACAAGTGCACTGACTGATCAAGTAGAGCCCTTGTTGCAAAACTTGTGTTGATACGCAGGAAACAATGAATTACCCATTGGATCATGGCAGTGGGAGTTTCTGTTGGCTTTGCCTAACAGGTGACTCCTGCCTGCTGTTTTAGGAGTTCAGTTGTGTATTTCCATGGAAAAGCCTGTCTATCTGCAGAGGCACCCCATGCTGAGCAGATCCTGGGGTTCAAACAGGAGACTCTCCAGTGAGGTCAAACGGACTCTCCAACACCACAGGGTATGTGTGCAGGGGTAATTGCATTAGTGAGGCTTGTGACAGCTGTAGGGAAGGATCAACTTATTTCTTCCTGCTTTTTTTCCTCAGCTATATTTGCACCACTCTTACACATTTATGTATCTTGCTCATAAAAAACAAGGCAGAAGGAACCATAAACTACATTAAGTGCTGAGACAATACATGGCTCATACTCTTAGCAGCTTTTAGCCGAGTTTACCAATGCTTCTCTTTTTTTTTGTTCACTCTTTAATCAATTTAATGAGGACTGTTCTGGGCTGTTCTCTGACATTAGTGTTTCATGACCAGGGAGAGGTGCCCAGCAGTACAAGAAATAGGAACAGAATTGTGCACTTTTTAAAATAAAGCAATTAAGCAATTTTTCCATTCTGCAAAAAATGTTATTTCTGCATTCACTAGTCATTCATGGGTATAAATATTACATTAATCAGTGTTTAGTGTAAAGCTCTTTGCATTTTATGTCTTCATGTGCATGTAGTTCTATGAATAAAAACTTTGGATTTCAGGAGAAAAGGTAAAATGCTGAAGCTTTTTTGTCAAGAGGGCAGGTTCCTGTGTCTAGCTGCATGTTAATTTAAGGTATTTGCAAGATTAATACACAAGTGGAGGAGTGCAGGAATCTGCAGTGTAAAGCTTGCTTATTCACCCATGTTAACATTCTCATCTGCTGCTAAAACTGGTCCTGCATTTCCATTTCTGCTGCTGTACTTTGTCTGTCGGGGACTGGAAATATTGCGGTACCTTTGAAGCATCAGACTGTCTCAGCCACAGCTCTGGCGCTTGCTGCACTAAGTCCTGCTTTAACTTATGTCTTCTTAGCATGGAAGTAAGTAGCTTTTTCCCTATTCCTGATTCTTCAAAGGAGCTCTGCTTTTATACTCCTGCTCCATCTCAGGTGTTGCAGACAGCTTTTTATTTCATGTGTAAACCTAGCTGGATGTGAGCTCCGATGTTGTTCTTAGAGTAGCTTCACTCTACAATGCTTTGGAAAGGACAAAGTCTATAGAGACCTGCAGATTCTGTTCGGGAGTGCCAGAGTCTCAAAAGTAAATATGAAGATGTGAATTTGAAAGCACTGACTGGAATTACCATATGTTGCTTGTGTCAGAGAGTTCAATAACACTCATTCATTTACTGTTCTACAAAACAGTTATGTGTACTTGAGGTACGACTGATATTGGAGAAACAGTTGCATCAAAAATTATTCTTGTACTCAAACATATCTATTTATCATTGCAACTTTTTAGAGTACAGTGAACTAGCTAGTTGTTGTCTTAGAGTCCCGGAGGCTGTCTTTGTGGTAATAATGAATAATTTAAATTATTACAGTCAGATATTTCCTATGAAGCGTTTGACAGCGATTAGACTGCTGTGACTGTTGCTCCTGATGCTACTCAATGCTATCTCATTAGTGCCTTATGTTTCCATATCTGTCTGCACGTTGGCAGTGCCTGATTGCAAACTCTCCTAGAGCTCAACAGCTGAAAGAAGGTATTCCCTGAGGGATGTCCTCCAAAATTTAATGGCAAAATCTTTATTTGTATTGACACCTAACCCAAAGGATTTTTCACATTTCAGCTTCCATTTTCTGTTAGAATCCAGATTCAGATTTGGATTTGGATTTGGATTTGTTAGAATTTTTCAAAAAGTTCCGTTTCCTTTTTTTCATAAATGTATATAGTTTAGGCTGGGAAGGATATTTAGATCACTTATTGTCCACTTTTAGATACAGGTCTTTAACTTTTATACTGGACTTTAAAACTTTAATTTGGTGAAAATGTTTCTTCCACTATGTCATCCAGCCTTGGCTGGAAGAGTTCCAGAGATGTGGAATCCATTTCCCCCTTCCTTTTATCGTCTGCAAACTGTTAAGAAAATTGGCTCATTTCTGTTTTGGCTTTGTCTGATTTCAGGTTCCAACCATTAGCTCTTGTTGTGCCTTTTCTACACTAAATTAAAGAGCTGTTCAGTACATTTGCTTTTTCTCCCTGTGGATTACATACTGGCATCACACCATTTTCTTTTGAGAAACATAATAGATTGAGTTCTTTAAGTCTCAGTGCAAGTTAATATCTCCAGGTTTCAAATGCTTTCATACATTTCTCTGTGGCATCTCCAGTCATTCAACTTCTTTGAGATAGACCTGTCTACATCTTACTAGTGTAATATCAAATCTTTGCTACTTGATTTTCTCCCATTTCATTTGGCAACAGTTACATTTGAACCCCTTTATCACCCTACTATGAGGAGTCATTTTAGGAGGAACTTGCCCTATCTAGAGCTGCTGCTTTTCATCTTGATTTTAAACTAGTGTTAGGAAACGTTGCAGGTAGTTTTTTTAAAAAAATAAACAAAACAAATACACTAACATGAAAAAAAAATTAAAATTACCATCATCTTTCTTGTTAATAACCATCCCATCCATCTTCATATTTACACAAGTTTTACCAGCACTGAGTCTGTATGTATTTCCTGTGTGGTTGAATAGCCATAGGACACTCCAGCAATAACGTCTCCATTCAATAGTGGTTTCTCCATGACAGCTGCATTTGCTGATTACTTAGTCTGCAGATTCTTAGAAAAGTGGAATAATACTGACTTTCAAACCTTTCTTATGAGTAAACAATTCTAGACTTGTTCTATTTGTCCCCTCCTGAATTTATGAAACATTGACCAGTTTCTGCCTAAGTTGAAGCTGTGGTTAATTAATGAAGTTGCAATTAAGTTTCCTCAGCTTTTGTGGTAATAGTTTACAGCATAAGAAGAAATGAGGAATATATCTTCCTAGTAAAAGGAAGGCATCTTAATGTCTCTCTTGAAAGACAGGGGGGAGTAACTGACATGCTAGACACAGTATCTGGAATCAAAGAGCTGGCAAAGCAGCAGTCATCACCAGTCAACCAGACCAGGTAAGGCTCAAGTGTAATGACAGTCCGGAAGTTTCATGGGAAGCCTGGGTAGAGCAAAATTTAGTTGCTGAAAACAAAAGGGAGATAAAGCGCGTTCTAAAAATGCTTGGCAAAATTGACATCATTTTCCTCCTGCTCAGAATGTTCCCGAGGAATAAATCAATTGCCTGATAAAAAATTGAGTATACTCTATTTGCATGTAAATCCTTATCAGCTAAACATACTAATTCATCAAAGAGTGAAACTGAGTTTATTTGTTTAGGAATTATTTTCCAGTAAGTTGCATTGGCTTGAATTAATTACCTTTTTGTACCTTAATTCCTCATTAATAGATTCCAATATCACAGCATTGTGGTTCTCAAAGGGATTTTTAGTATGCTTCAGCCTCATTCCCCTGCCCAGAGCAGGAGCAAACATTCTTACATTACTTTCTGACAGGTGCTTATCTTCTTGGTTCTTTCCTTTGTGTTGTGTAACAGCACATCCTCTCTGGGCAGTCTCTTCCAAACTTCCAGTTTTAGTTGCCCATTCTTCCTTGTTGCCAGCATACAACCGCAGGAACAGCTGAGCAAGCTACAGTCATCCTCAAAAAAGAGACCTTGTTCTTTGTGCCCATTATACTTAGGGTAGGAATATATGAGCCTGGATATCCATTTTTCCTTTCTTTTTCTTGAGATTTATGTCAGGCTACCTATGCAAATAGTTTTCTCTGAAATTTTGGGTTAGGATTTTCCCATCTTCTATACCTTCTCTGCTATTTTAAGCATTATTTAAAATGAACATCCATAGCCAGTTAGCTGATTTATGACTCTCGAGTCCAAACTCTGCAAGCCTGCCAAGTTAGAAATATTTATCCCTGAGAAGATATTGATGAGCAGCAAAAAAGAATGTACTTCATCAAACACTTAATCTTCTTTTTTCCAAATAGGGAACAGAAACATATCTTGAACAATTTCTTACCTTCTTCTGCATTGTTATTTGCAGTTTCACCAGCTCCATCTGAAAATGGATGCATTTTTGCTGTGAATTGCATTTGTTCCTTGTGTATTTTGCTAAGTTTGCCAGTCATACATTGTTTTTACTGAGATAACTTCAGCTTTCTTCATCATATTTAGCTGATTTTCATTTTTTTCTATATTCCTTAAGTGATTTCACTTGTTTGCTAAACCAGGGGGACTAATGCTGTTGGATGTTCTTTTGTCATCCAACAACTTTCTAAAAATACCATTCATTCATTTATGTTTAAATATCACATCCTGATTAAATTTACCAATCTTATTCCTACTTTGAAGAAAAAATACCCTTTTTGAAGCTCCAGGCATGTGTGTTGCCAGCAGAGGCTTCTCTCTGTCCAGTCCCACCAATGTCATCAGGTCAGGTTCACAGCCACCAGGCAGCCAGCCACTTGTCTTTATCCAATCAAAACACTGCCCAAAATGGTAGAGTCATGGAAGGTATTACACATTTCTGTCTATGAGCACTGTTCATTGTTTTTAGAAGCTCTTACTATTTGTGACCACCAATGTCCATCTCCTGAGCTTGTATCTTTCAGGGTGAGGAAACTCTCTATGCATTGCAGAGGTGTGGCTAGGAAGAAACTTAGCCCATTCACAGTTTTGCCAAAGTTGTCTGTCACAAAGCTCCTCAACAACACCTTCTCCTGGGCTTTTTTCATGTACTAATTTTATATGGACCATAGACCCAAGATCAGATTTTATCAGTATTTTTAATAACAAAGCACCACATCCTCATCACTTCTATGCACTTGAATTAACCTAAGTAATAAGGTAATAAGGTAGTAACGTAAACCTAGGTAATAAGTGGCTTTTTAATACTCCAGGCATACAAATAATTTGAACAGCTGTCAGTAATGCCAGCTATATCAAATCGGGCTTCATGGCTGTGGTTAGATAACAAACAAGAACTGGAAAAACTAGCAGTAGCATAGCATTAATTTCATCATTGCTTTTCTTTTTATTTGCCAGATAAATTTATTTGCAACACATGGGGATTAAATTTATATTATCTTTGCCTTCTTAGCACCCTGCCCTCAAACTGCTAATGTAACAGTTTTCTGACTGCTCCAGCTAGCTCTCCACTGAGAGGCTTGGTTTACCAATCTGTGAGACAACCAAAACATGAGAAACATCGAGCTCCACTATGCCATTTTTAGAGACCCTTTTTACAGTATATTTGCTCTTTAATCTTTCTCCTATCAAGAAACATTTGGGAGGCTCAATTTTCTGTAGAAAGGACTTGTCATTTTCTGTTAACTTGCATCAGCAACTAATCTTGTCATGTTGATATACAGGGACAGTTAAGAGACTTGTTTCAAAAGCATTGTGATTGTTATATAGTTAATAATAATATTGAAAACAAAAGCAAACAAATTCTAAGAATTTAAATGCTGATTGATTACACAGATAGTGTTAAGAACAAAGCTAATTTAAGCAGACATATTATATTCCTATATTACAACATGCAATCCACACCCTATGAAATAATTATCATATATATATTAATATTATGAATAATTATATATTCCAATGGATACTTTAATTTAATTATCCACATTTCATAAGCAGCATTTTTTAATCTATATTCCAATTCTTATGTGAAAGACATTTCCTTACACATTAATTCTTTTATTTCAGAGAGGTTTGCAAGACATACCTACAAAAGATTAACAGAGAAATAATCCCCAAGGTTAATAAAGTAAACCATTTTAGACTATATTCATTACTACTGCTGTGGTACTGTAGTCAGTTTAAGACAAATGTCATGTAATAATGTACTTTTTAACACTGTTAAGCGCCTATCATTGCTTTTAAGAACAAGAGCTGTGCAAATGAGGCAATGTATATAAATGTTATCATCATTTTATCTGAGATTTTTGTGTTTATATATTGTTTGAAATTACACACCTTATAAATTATAAAATGCACACAATACAATTCCTAATGCATATAAATAAACCCTACATATATTTTAATACTGAAGGCCATTTTTGACTCTTAGGTACTTACATGATGAGCTGTTTGAGTGTGGCAGACCTTAGCTCTGACTTTGCCTTGCTGGGCAAGGCAGGTCATCTTTTATTACCATCTTTGCCTCCAGATGATCAGTGCTATTATGTCCGAGCTTAAACTGTATACTGATCTGTTAAACTTGAAGGGCTTCGCTTGGAAGGGAGCATTCCTGCCTGAAGGTGTGCATGCCATGACTTCTCCAACAGGATTTTTCCACTGCAGCTGTGCATGCAACGCAAACAAATGGGAGCATAAACATATCTCAAAACACTTCTGCTGCAGAAGCAGGCATCACTTTTTTATTCTAGAGAAACTGGACTTCAAGGACTCATCCTTACTCTGAGCAGTTACATTAAATGTTTGTTATTTGGTTTATTTGGGGACAGAGTTCTAGACATCCGTTTATGCAACTTGGTGCATTCCATGAAATCTATTCTCTTTTCCACAAAGGAAACCTCCCATAAAATCCCATCAAATTAAATAAACACATGTAAGATAATGGCTGAAGTACAGTGTCCAGCAATACTATGCTGAACGCTAATAACAGTATGTGTCAGAGCTGTGAGATGGGATTTGGATAGTTTCAGGAGTATTCTGGATAGTAATGACCTTGATAATTTCCTGCTACTGACTGCAGAACTTACACTCACTTTTGCTTGCAAATTCAGCGCAGCTTGTAAATCTTACAGATTCCTTTTGGCTGTTAGGCACATAAATCAGCTGCCACTGAAGATTCCCAGTGGTTTTGGTGGGTGTCTCTTCAGGTCTTGTCCTAATAGACCATTATTTTAAACTAAATGCCAAGCGTAAGCTAATGTTGTTAGAGTGTTCTTTTCTTCTTCTGTTAATGGCCCTGGATGAAGCTTACTAAATATTTGTCTCATACTCCATCTCAGATCATTCTCTCCTTACTCTTGAAGCACACACCTCCTCTCCTCCAGGAAAGTATCAGCTTCCCATAAAGATCTGCCTGCCTGTGCAGAGGAATGGGTGCTGCTTTGGAGAATAAGGACCTGAAAAAATACAAGAGGAATCCTTTGCTGTTGACTGGCAATTGGTCACCTTCCTTTGAGCTGGTGGTTTGAGACCTCATCCACTGACATGGGAACTGAAGTTGGTTGCTGCTTCTAGTGTCACTGGCCTAACCACTGCACTGTCTTATAGGTGAAGGCTTTCCCTTCCTCATCTGTTTTAAGAAGGAGAGAATTTCCACCTGTTTTTTTTTAAGGAACAACATTCATTGCTTCCAGGGTGCAGCATTCAAGGCATTTCTAGTTTCCATTACTTTAATCAGTCAGTCTGTCCTAGTTGATTGTTTTCACCAATGCCCTGTAAATTTTTTGAAAAAGTAGATCATGGGATGGAGAAGCCTCATAAGTGGAGAGGCAAGGTGTTCACTCAAGCTAACAGTAGGATTTCTGGTACACTAAGCAGGGGAGGAATCAGTGGCAGATTAAAGGAAAGACAAAATATATTCTGTCATCTCTGGGTGACAACAAAGAGAAACCACAAACATCCAGTGGAGATGGCACCAAAACATGATGGGCTTCCCCACCAGCCAAATGCCACAGGTTGTTCTCACTGAGCCAACCAAGCAAGAGCAAGCCTTAAACAAGAAGATTCGGGGCAATGTGGTCATTAATACCAATATACCCAGCCTGTGAGAAATGTGGGTTAACTGGAAAACAGATACCACTGGGGAATCCATCACGTTGCGTGATGTCATAGAAAATGCACATACCTAATCTTGGGACTGTCAGCTCCTCTTCTCTCTCTACATCCTTGTGTCTTTCTTCCAAAGCAACTCAGGGCTCAGCAGAGAAGTGAGGACTTTTTCTATTATTTTGTATGTTGATCATAAAGTTTATGTTTTATTGAAGTTTTACAAATTCCATGTGAAATAGAAGTATGAGCATTTATATCACCTGCTGTCAGACTCTCTCACTTCAGGAGAACTCTGCTACACAGTACAGGCAAGTCCTGGTTTCTGCCAGTTTGTGCCTTCCCTGGGATGACATTTTTATTTGTATGGTTTTAGCTGTATTCACAGCTTGTAGATTGCACCTATCGATAAGTAATGTTATCTTGGTCACAGAGGTACAGTCAGTCCCAGGTGAATTGATTTGTCATCATCCAGAGCTATTATCAACCATGTGAAATTTATTCTTTGTAGAAGTGAGGAAGTAGAAATTGATTTTGGATAGATATTCTTTCCATACACAGGCTCTTTCATTACATATTTTGTTAATTCTGGTATGATTTTTCTGTGCTACATCTCTTTTTCTAAACTTTTCCTCTGATTTCATGCCTGACTTTTTTTAATGCCACTAAATGATTTACTGAAGCTCTACAAGTGATATTTCATTCGCCAGGGAGACTGAGCTGAGTGCTGTCCCCAAATTCGATACAATATTGTTTTAGAATTAATATGGATATTGATGCAAAATTAATGCAAATAGACTCCACATCTAATCCCACACTCCCTCACTCGAGTTCACTGGCAGCAACAGCAAGTTACTTCTTTGATTTCAGTGCTGGATATGCAATATTTATGAGAGGTTGCACTTTGCAGCTTTACTTTGGTTGTCGCTATTCCAGTGCACATTAAAACAGTTTTTGGAACTGAATTTGTTCCAACACTGTTGTCAGACCCCACTTAGACAACCGGAGTCCAGACTTCAGCATATTTAGCTTGGGGCTTACCCCAGTGAAAGCTACACCACAAGCTTCCTGAAGGTGCACAATATAATTAGTATTTTGCCAGTTGTACCTGTACAGGACCGCTCAGGACACTGCTCACAGTCACGGGTGCCTGTGGTGTGCAGAGCAGTATTTGACCATTTCATGTCTCACTTCTGCTTTATATGTCTGCGGAGTCTGGCTTGACTGCACTGTTAGAAGGTAATTGGTATAATGAACAACTAATATGAAAGAGCAGGATAGAAGTCATCACCAGACTTCAAAGGTTGTAACAGATTGGTGGGCAGTCTATCCCCTCACGTAGTCTGTTGCCGTATCTTCTGAGAATGTCTGAGGTCTTCAGTGACCTCTGACCTTGGCATGTTAGTCTCCTGTATTTTACTGGTTACATATAATTTTATTTCTGTCCATTTAGACAGGCATAGTCTTTCTGATCATAAAATCATCAGTCTTTCTGATCATAGAATCACAGGCTCATGAAGGAGTTTGGGCTGCAAAGGACCTTAAAGATCAGGTAGTTCCTGCCACTCACCATGGGCAGGGACAGGTGTCTCCTTTTTCCGTTGAAATATGTGTGCCCAGGTAAACAGCTTTAAACTGTTTAAACCATTTTAATCTTCTGGCTCTGCTAGCTTCAGAGTCATTGAAAATGGTTGTTTTGATACGCTTTGTCATGTAGATTGTGTGTGACATTTGAGGCATAGGCTTAGGTTTGAAATGTAGCTATTAAAATACATCAGGCATTGTGCAACCATTTTCAAAAGATAAGGCTTTTATGAGTTGCTTTCTTAAACCTAACTGTCCCAACATAGTTTTGTTTATATTTTCACTTAATGTGAAAGCTCATCCTGGTTAAGTGTGCAAATCAATGACAATTTACATTACGGGGAAAAATCAGTAGATATTCCCCAGTGATTTTTTGGTACAAAAAAAACTTGCCTGTTCCTGGTGGGTTTGATCTTTCTTCCCCTTGGACTTGGCATTGCATCTCTCCCGTCAATCTCAATGTGCATGGCTGAATTTCAGTAGCAGAGCCTCTTTCCCAGAGTCGCTTCTCCCAAAGCAATGGGCAGGGCCAAGGCGGGCTGTTTCCATGAACAGGAGACAACCAGACCTCCTTGGGTAAGCCAGCAGAGATGCTTCTCTGGCTTGCAGGCTCTGCCCTTGGGTGCTCCAGCATCCCACCCTGTGTGTTTGAGCCACCACCCTCATGGTGTTTGAGCACTGTAGATCTGGGGAAGAAAATGCTCAGAAGCATTTCAACAAAGTAAAATAACATACAGCAAGATGATTGTCTTCACCAAACTGAGCATGGGTGTAATTATCCTTTTAACCAAGACACTTTAAAATAGACCAGGAGTTACTGAGAAAGAATGAGAGCAGCCCAATGATAGTTTTAAAGTTCAACAGAGTGAAAAAAAATCATACAAGGATTTCACAAGCAATGACACTTGGATGGTATTTGGGAAATCTTTTTCTTTCAAGACTATCTTGCGATTTACTATGGGAGTAGCACATCAAAGCTGCACTGACTTCAAAGCTTAGAACCACTTACGGCTTCCAGCTATTACTAAAACCTACCACATCACCCTGCCAGCAGCTCATCTCAGCTGCCTCTTTAAGTTACACCCATCTACTTCCTGCCTTCTGATTTTGGGGAGGGAAAAAAAAATAGCCAGAAAAACTTGTAAATTAAATATAGCTGTTCGCACTGAAGCAATGTCAAAGTCAGGGGAAAAAGGCAAATGAAGGCATTAAGACATTAAAGATTTAGTACAAACTCAACAGTGATTTACATATGCAGACTGTCATTTGGCTGACTCTAATAAAGCTATCTGCTTTGAGGAAGTTCCCTGAGAGAGTGTTACCCCGGGGTAACAGCCCCTGAATGAGGTGTGCAAGCTGTGTGGGCTGTTTTTGAGGTCCAGATGTTACCTGTAGCTTGACATAACCAGCAGTGCCATGGCACTCCAGGATATCTTCACATATTCACATATATTCACATAAAATGAAATTAGTTGCCATCCCTGTTCCATAGGGGCAGTCCAGACCCTCTGGTCTGCAGAGATACATGCTCATGTACCTCAGAACAGTATGCCCTAAGAGGCAATGATCACCATTTATTGCTGCAGTGTTGTTGATTCTTTTGTATTAGTGGTAGAGATCTTGGAGGCAACATTTTTGTATTTTCTATTTTGGGAGTCCCTGTAACAACTCAATTGTAGTAGCACAGGGCTGTGCTACATTCTCGAAACTGATAGAAGGCTAAAATGTACCAGAGTGGTAATTTATTGTGGTATTAATATTGTTCAACACTTTAAATTGGTACATTGTTATTTTCTGTTTGGGAGATTTATGCCTGGAGTTTTTAAAATGCTACATTAATTTCTGAATACAATTTGTCTTGCAGATGACATATTAATAGGAAGTTAAGAACGAGTGTGGTCTTGGAGTGTGTTTCATATAAGAGTTTGTATATTCTGTATAGATCAATGACATACTCTAGAGCTAAATGCCATTAATCCATTTACAGACATTCATTGCAACAAAGAGAAATTACCATTGAAAGAGCCAATCATCCATTAAGGAGAATTTCTCTACTTCCTTACATAGTCTTATATTTTGAAACCGCCCTTGCGGGTGTTTAAAGTTGATTTTTTTTATTTTTCCTTTATTTCTTTCCCTTGCAAGGAAGGATTTTGGCAGCAGTAGGGATGCTGGTGGCTTCTCCCAGCTGAGCTGGGACAGCAGAGGTGGCCCCACATGGTGCCAACCTGCTGTTTGTGGCCACAGTGTCCCATCAGGGGGTTGTCTTATCCTCACCCACACACACAAATTATGTGCTTCTGCATCAGACATGTGGCAGATCTCAGTACAGAAATAGGAAGGCAGACAATAGGCTGTTTTGCCTGGATGGTGGTTGCCACTGGATGTAAATAATTGAATTATTGTGTACCATGGTCAGTTGACAAAAAGAGTATTCTAAAAAGCTGATGTATGAATAAAAGTGTACAGGGACTTACTGTTAAATCTGTGATATATATATATGGCTAGTATATGTTCTCTCTGAAGAGCATGGCTCTGCTTTAAACTTGTACAGGGGTAGACAGGAGCTTTCTGGCTGGCTGATGATGCAATCAAAAAGTAAGGTTATTTGTAATAATTATAGACACTCCATCAATACATTTATATATTTTGCTGTGTGATAGGCTTTTTCTCTTCTTAATAACTGCTTTTCTCTCAAATAAACTGTACAGACCAGTAACAGCACAGTCATTTGAAGTTCACTGAAAATACAGGAGGACATCATGTCTCCTGTCCTTATGTTAAGCTTGGTATATTCACTTTCTCACACAGCTTGCATAGGAGTGTGATACACAGCTATGGCAAGGCAGGCTAACCACATACAAATTCATGAAGTACTCCTGGATTAGCAGGAACCAACAAGGGTGTGCAAGCATGGAGGCATGATTTCTGTAACTTTTCATTTATTACCTAATCAATTATAATAACAAGTTGTGATTTTGTTGTCCGCAAATAACTGTGCACAAGTCATCTGCAGAAGTCATTGTTTCATATGCTTACTGTCACAATATAAAAGTTGTGTCAGTTAGCTATAGTACATACACAAGCAGAGCTGGACTTGAAGTTACAGATCAAATATGTAAGGATCCAACAAATTATTTTAGGTTGGTGCAAAAAATTCAGGAAAGCATAGTAAATTCCTTAATTCATGGGTTTAATCTAAATTTCCCATTATTATTCTTTATATATTCTTTGCCTTTTTAATCTTTTGTTCCCTTCATGTTCAAAGATGGCAAGATTATGGAAGCCATAGGCACTGCAGCCTACATTTAAATTTAGTTGTGATATGGCGGTGTAGAAAGTGTTCTTCTGATGTCAGGCTGGCTTGATCCTCTGTCTACATTATTAAGGCTCCTTAAACACCTCCATTATAGTGTTCACCGTGCTTGGCTTCAAAGAGCAGTGAAGGTACGTCGAGAGAGTGAGCCACAACTCTGCCAAGTGGGTTACCCGTGGTTACTTAGAAATGCTAATGCCTTCTCTGCTGTGTTTATGAAGTCATCTGTTTGTTGTTCTGCAACTCTAAAATACTGAGGCTAAAGATATTCTGTGATTTGAAGTAGTTGCCATTCACCTTCTGAAAGGCACCCCCCCAAAAAAAAGGAATAATTAATTAAAGAAGTTATTTTAGGGGAAAACAAAGTTGACAGTATTACTGAGGAACCTCTTGAGTGTGGCCTCACTGAGTCACTCAAGAAAAGGATGTGGATGAATGCCTGACTTATCGCTTGGAGTTTACTGGGAACTAATCTGTTCAAAATGTTTGGACTAAGCTAAAACCTGGCTTACTCATCTAATGAAAAAGGTCAAAACAGAGAAGAAAGTGCCATGGTTTGTGTTAGGTGACACTGTGTCCTGCTTGTCTAATTTGATTACACAGAGCCACTGAAGCCCCAGGCAAAGCTGATTTTAGCTATAATCAGCTTCTTAACCTTTTGAGAACTAACATAAACACTACCTACTAGTGGTTAATTATGTTGCTCTATTACATACAACAAAGTACAAAGGTAGAAGTGTAGAACTGCAGCTACACATGTTGTGACAAGATCACTCCAGGGGATTACAGCCCTCCATGTTTTATCTACACTCACAGATTTCTTTCTTAAAAATTAAAAATGGGCTATGAGCTGGGAGCATCAGTTTATCGATTGCAGGCAGCATTGCCCAGTTGTGTTACTGCTTCATCTCAATTTTCTCTTACATCCCAAAGAGATGACCTACTATTGGTTGGACTGCTATAGTGGTGAATCTGCTTTTTAAAATATTTAGGATTATCTTTGTTCTCATTGCTTATTTGTAATTAAGCATGTCTGCTCCCTTCCTCTATGATGAGCATCTTCCAGAAAGTTTTGTAATCTCTTTTGGCAGAAACACCATGTCAAATGAGACGTCTGTCTCTAGGTAAGATAAATGGGATATATTTTCATTTCAGATTTTGCATATACATATACAGGCAAGAAGTGAAAATCTGAGGCACAAAAACTGGGCCTTTGCCAAATCTGTGTATAGTAGTTTCTTGTGTGTTTTGGTTCATACACTTCCTCTATTTCGACAGAAAATTTGCATTTCCATGAACTTAAAAACTTGAGGAGATTTCTAAGCCAGTAGGTTTTCAGTGTATTTTAAATTTTTCTGACCTGTCCTGATCCCTGGTATTTATATAAGGAAGTCTTGATCTACTGATCTTACATACCTTACATTCTTGCTGCTTGGGGGTAGCATGTTGCCTCTGGATTTTCCATTCTGTAGAAAGTACATCTGTTTTACTCCTTCCATCCTACTGTTATTGTTGGCAATCCATCCTTCATCTCCAAAAGTCTGCTCAGAGTAGCACCCCTAATGACTTATCATTATGAGAAGCATCAGCATGGGTGTTGCAAGGCAGTTTTATGCTGCTCATGTGCTTCACTTTGTCTCAGTGGGGATGTCGTGGTAACCCAAAAGGTTTTGCATTCCATACCTATCTGTGCCCAAAATTGTTGCTGTCTGTTTATCACCCTGCCGCTGAAATGGAGAGGTGTTGGGGTCGGGAAGGGTTTCTGCCACTTTTAAAAGTCTGCCCAGGCAGGCCAAGCATGCTCTGTGGCGGCGTGGTTTTTGCCTCGCTGGCTTCTTGGTCTTTGCTTAGGCTTCTCTTTCTGGGTTTGGGTTTTTTTCCCCTCATCTCAGAGAGACTTCAGTTAGCAGTTTTGAGCTGCCTGGAGGTGAGTTCCATAGGTGCCTGCCCACTCCAACTTGCCATTGGCACCCAGCCAGGGAGAGGAGACTGCAGAGTCAGCCCAGCCCAGACACATTGTCTTGCCTGCTCTGGTTGTCTCCTGCCGAAAGAAAAGCAAAGTCCCTCCACACATTCTGGCCCTGACCCGAATTTCGAGCCAGCACGCCAGCTGTCTTTCTCAGCAGAACTTGGCCACTGGAGAAATGGGCAGGGTGGTGAGGGAAGTCTGACACCTCTTTTCCCTTTGTCCTTCAAACCATGCACTCAGGGACATCCCCAGCATTTTGGGTCTCTCTTTGTTCTGAGAAATCCACAAGGTTTTGCAGTTTTGTATCTGGTGATTATTTGCTATTGTTTCTTGGTTGTTGCTCTTCTCATTGTTAGTAAACTGTTACTTTTTTATGAACATCTACACATATTAATTCCTTATTGGTGGAAAGGGATTGGTTGAACCCATAAAGGGAGGCACCTCATTCCAGAGTGTTCTCATTCAAATTGTCTTAAACCAAGATAAGGGCATTCTGAAACTGGACCACCAGATCTCAGGATGTTCAGTGCCTTCAGCCCACCTTCTTCCCATGAAAATTGTAGTGAGGCACTGTGGTAGCAGATAGATTAGCAGGGGTACAGTTGCCCCGGGGAGATAGATGAGCCTTCACTTAATGCAGATACTTATTTTTTTAACTAGAATTAATAATGACTAGAGTTAATAGAGTAATAATCAAAAAAAAACCCAAAAACTACTGACACAACAACTACAGAAATAATAACACTTACACGCATAAAAATCTTGGTGAGTGTATGTATACAAGGACATACACAAGTTATTTGCAAGGTCAGGATTGGTTTCCTTTTCTTGCAGGCAATAACTGTAAGGTTTACCTTACCCATATTTATCCATGGGAAAAGGACAGTGTGTTGAGCAGAAACTGGGCCTACTAGTGTCTGAGCATCAGAGAGTTGGCAGATTTTTTTAACTGACTCTCTGCATGGATGTGAGTGGACCCCTGAGTTCTGGACAGGAATGAGAAATCTCTTGAGATCTGCTGAATGACTTGGTGATATGATCTTCCTCTCTGGCCCCATGACTTTCTACGGGAAAGGGGTATGTGTAAACAAACTGAGGTTGACTCGTGACCCCTTTGGATTTTTTGCAAACTTGTTGGCATTTCAGTATCTAACTGTACAGCTTGTCTCATATTCTGATGGCCCTTCAGAGCTTGGCAGCTGTGTGCACAGCTGGGTATCTTCAGGCTGCACCCTGCATTTCTCTGCAGGAGACATGTATAAGTTGTTCTGCAAGCACAAAGATGACCTCATCTCTTGGTTGCAGGTAAATTTTTCTAAGGTTTCACTTGGACTGTGTTTTGCCTCTACAGCCAACATGTAACGCTTTCTCTGACCTACTCTAACCATCCCCTTCTCCTGGTTTTGATTCATAGCATGAAAAATAATTAATTTCAAGTGTTCATTGTGTAGATCACCATGGCATTGGTTGCATTTCCTAAACTGGTGGAAAGTTTCATCTCCAGCCAAACTGGACATGATTGTTCTGCAGCAGTGGTCTGTTTTTCTTTACCTCTCCTCCACAAAAAAGAAGTGGGATCACATTGTCTTCTGGTCAAGCTGTCAGAAGTGAGAGGAGAAGAGGCATGTCTGCAAAACCTGTCAGTCTCCACATTTAGATGTTCTCAAGCCTCCTTGTTTCCTCAATTACACGGAAGCTTTGTGCCAAGTTTCTTCAATGTGAGTACTTGCACTGCTCCAGATTTATTATCTGGGGACTGTTCAGATTCAACTAATTGCTGTGGATAGTAACTGGCAATGAACAGCAGTAATGCAACAGCCTTAGAGCTGTGTCTTTGCCCTCCAGAAGGAAACTGTGGTGCCCCTTACACAGTTGTTAATTTCTGGAGTATATGGCACAAGCACTGGAGTTTGGCTGTGTCTCAATGAGTTCGGTAACTCTGTGGTTGCTCACAAACTAAATGGAAGACTCTTTTTCTGTTTCTGAATATACTCGGAAGCAAGGGGAAACAGTGCTGCACCATTACTGCTCATATCTTGAGACTGGCAGCAGCTGTTTTCCAATCCCTCTTTGAGGCTCAGCCTGTCTTTCCATCAGCCATTATGACATGTGGAAGCACTGCTGCTCCTGACTGCTGAAAGGGTCTGTGTGCCTCACAGTACTGGGAGAACGGCAATAGCAAATTTTAATCCCAACCTAGCAGAAGTGGGACCTTGAAGAACAGGAGTGAGGCTTGTGCAGGGTTGAATTTTATCAGGGGCTGCACAGAAAGAATCATAGGAGTCAAACAGAATTTGCTTTTGCCCCCTGGAGAATAAATTGCTTTGCAGCAGCAGATAAAGGATAAGTCAACAATGATGCATGGCTCCAGAAAAGACAAACCTTTTAAAGACATTTAAATAAGCCTATAGCTTACAAAACTATTGGTCATGCTTCAGACAGGAGCCCCTGAATGCTGATGGGCAGTATGGCCCATGGAAAAGGAGAGCAACTAGAAAACCTGAAAAGAAAAGCAGCAAAAGTGATGAGAAGTCTAGAAAATGTTGCTTTAAGAAAAAGGGTGAAAAGCAGGAAAAGGTTTAACCTAAAATAAGAGGACTGAAAGAAAAAAACAGAGTGGAAATCACTGGGTTTTTGAAAGAGTATTTCAAAGAGGAAAGGAATAGTCTGTTCTCTGCACACCCGGTAAATAGTACAAAAAGGAATAAAATTAAATCACAGCAGGAAAAGTTTGGATTAGACACTAAGGGAAACTTTCTAATGGTGTATCTGGGGTTACTGCCTTCAGGTGTCTACCCAGGACAGGGCAGACAGATGTTTGCCGAAAGGGATGTTGGAGCATTGGGTTTTGTTGTGGGCCAGGGCATGGACTCTGTGACATCTGTGTCACACCTGCTTGTTCATGGCTGTATGAATGGGCAGAGAAAAAAAAAAAAGCTAAGCAACTGAAAATCCAGATGACACAGATTGTCAGGTACAGATTTTAAGCTGTTTTCATAATTTTGAACACATTCTTGCTGTCCTTTTTAAAGATAAAATAAACACTGTACAATAGAATAATGCAAAGCTGTTTAAGTAATGTATAATAGAAATAATTTTTTAATATTACAAATCATTAGGTTTGCTTTCTGGCAGGTGTGTTGGGTGGCATTATCTATTATGTTTGTCCAGATGCAGAGGACTGACAGTTATTGATAACAGCGTCCTCTCCAGTCTGACATACAATAGCAAAAGAAAGTCTGTTATGAGATGTTAACCAGGAACATTCTATTCCTTCTCATTGTTTTTGATGTCCAGAGTGTCCCCAGTCAGGGAGTGAAACAAATATATCGCAGTGCTGAGGTGGTCTGTCACACACAGGGAATAACAAATAAGCCTTAGTAAAGTGTTTATGAACAGTACATTTATGAATTGGTTGAATACATCTGTACAACAAACAGCTTGAAATCTGGGTGTCTTTGTGAATATACTAACAAGAAAATAAAAAGAAGAAACAGATGCTGGTAGTTTATAATAAGTAAACAGACTGTTTGTACACCATAGTAAAACACAGAAGAGTAAAAATTGAAATCTGTTTGTTCATGTTAACTCCAGAACATCTTAATGCAAGCAATTTGCAGTAAGTGAAATCAGTGAAATAAGTTGTGCTGCTCAGTTAGCTCCTAATCTTACAGCTTGTAAGATTAAGCTTGTTCTTCTCTGAGAACAGTACTGCCTTTAACAGGCATTGTGTGGGCCGTGGCCAGCTTCATTTCCACTCTGTTCCCAGGAAAGAAAGGAGCAAAGGGCTCTTGCATTTGCAACATATTCCATGGAGTGGATTGGAATAATGATATGGCTCGGGGGAAAAATGCATAAACCAGATCAAAACAGTACCTTGGGAATCTTTTAATTTTTTTCCTTCCGTGATGTCAGATCCCCAAACTCCTGGGATTTTGGACAGTGGGGATGCTTTAGTAAATGTGCAGTGAGAAAACTGCCACATTGAAGATTTCTTTAATGTTACTGTCCAAAATCACCAGCCATGCTTGAAAATAGTAGTTCTTAACAGAATATGCACTCTCAGTATGTGACTTTTAGGTGCAGGGGGCAGAGCATATGCTTTTAGTGCCAAAAAGTTGTTTTGGTGTGGGTTTTTTTTATTGTGTTTGTGTCAAACTTCTTTAAGTTATCCTTTTAAGTTTCAAGCTCCTTCTGTGTTTCCATCTTCAGGGTTTGCCATGAAAGACATATATAGCTGCAAAAAAATCCAGAAAGCCTGCAGATCATTTAAGAATTCCTGAATCTATAATTGATTCTTTATATTGTATATAGACTAAGGGGATACACAGTGGTGTCTTGATTCACTTGGTGAGGGTGTCATTTTCTTTCTTTTTTAAGATTAAATAAGAGAAGACGTTTTGGCCCTACAGGATTTGTGTGTGGTTGCTTTGTTTATTCAGAAAATGCATCCTTCATTCAGCCATGTGGGATTTAATGAATCAATCCAGAAACTTTTGAGCACACAGAGTTTATGTCACTGTTGGTGTCGCTGGGATATGAAGATCCTGAGTGCTTTTTAGATGTCTAGCATCTTCTTGTGTTTGACCATCAGTTTCTGCACTGAGAGGCTGGCCCAGGCAGCTCTCTCTTCTTACTCTCTGAAGCATCACTGAAATCACACAGTCACAGAGGTCATAGCATACCTCTGTCTACCTTTTCAGAGTGTCCTGAGTAATTTGCTTTGGTAGCAGAATGTAAGGTTTGTATGCAGTGACTCAAGCAAGGACAACAGCAGTTTGGGTTGCTTTGAGTGTCGTTCTTGCTCAGGGGCAGATGTCAGTCTCTTACATAGAAGCAGACAGTTACAGGCACTTTAATAAGCCTGAGGTGACAAAACAGGCCAATTTAACACCCTGATTTGAAGGCTGATTGCATGCAGTTTGCCTTGCTGCAGGAGGCCCTTTGAACTGTCTCTGCTCTGGTGTGGAGCTGCAGAAAAGTATAGAACAAGTCACAGACCTTCTAAGTACTTCTATTTAGATGTCTTTTCATCCTAAGTTCAGTCAGAAGAGGGTTAAAGCCCATTTGTCACAGCCAAAGGGAAGAGTTGGCATTATAGCATCTGGTGGGAAGAGGAGTCAGTCCACCAAAGGTGTCACTAATTTTTTGGAAGTGGCCCTTGCCATGGCTTGGCAGAGCCTTTCTTCAAATCTCTGTTTGCCAGTTCCAGATACATTGCTTCTTCTGTATGTTCTGCTTCATTGTCTCTTGGTCTACTTGAATTTCATGATCGTGGATGATGGTATTAAGTATAGATGGCAGTAACTGTTTTTGCATAGATGGTAGGGACATCTCAGGTTATCAGCAAGTTGTCATACCAGAAGTGAGGGAGTGGTTAGTGTGCAGTAAGTATTGCAAATAGTAGATTCTAACTGCTATATCCTTATTTATAGTTTTGTAGTGAGTTAGTGGTTGTCTATATTTTACTTACTGATCAATTTCTGGTCTTTCAGTTTTTGAAACAGATTTTTTTGCCCATCCAGTGATGTGGAAAAGAAACTTGAATTTTTTTCAGCTGTCATCAACAAGAAACAAGAATCCTCAAATTGTTTTTTAGATCACACAATTTTTCAGTCATGCTCGTTATTACTTTGTGAATTCTCAGAAGCTGGTGGAGACAAAAATGCATTAGCCATCTGGAGAGATACTGAGCTCAGACTGCATGTTCAAGGGTCAGTGTGCAGGCCTTCTCCTCACCCAGGTCTGCCATGATTGTCCTGAGCTTGGATGGGCAACAAGGAGAGAGACACCACCGTGTATGTCTACATTATGAAATGAGGGCCATCTGCTTCAATGGGTAATACTGGATAATAGACTGTTTCATGCAAATAGTAATTCACTAGCAATTACTCTAACAGCTAGACACTGAAGGCAAATCTTACAGAAAACATTCTAAATTTGTCTTCTTGTTGTGATAGATGAGATGAATATGCAAATAAATGAATGGTATGAACATTTTGTACTCTGTCCCATGCATTACTTAGAATTAATAAATAGGGGCTTGGAGTATGGCTTGTGAGATGCAGAGCTTTTCATATCTGTCTGCAGCACTCAACCCACAGCAGAGCCAGAACTGCTTCTGTTTGATATTGGCAAAATAATACAGAAAATATGAAATTAATATGTTTTAATAAACAAGGGCCTTACTTCACAGCTCATTATCTTGGCCCTAAAATGTATGTGAAGATAGACTTTGTGAAGACTTTGAGGCTCTTTAACTGCCTGAGCTTCAGCACATCCTTTTGCTGACTACCTTCCCTCTACCAAAGTCTTCAGAGGGATATGCATGTTCCTGCAAGATGACAACATTAAACTGCAAAAAAAAAGCATTTGTATTAATGCGATGGATATGTTCATTTCTGCAAATTCTACTTCGGGGGCGGTTGCTCAGCAGAGAGGCAGGACAAGCAGCAGAGAGAAGCAGCACTTAAAATTCCTGCAGCTGAGTCTGCAGGAAGCTTGTGTGCTGGAGCCCTGAAATATGCTCTCCAGCCTAGAGCAGTTTTCAGACTGTGTGTAGACATATTGACAGAGTACATTAAAAAAACTTGTATTGAGACAGCCTGTTCTGCACGTATTTGGAGAGCAAGGTATTTCAGTTTTGAGGATTATTTGAGGATGTGTGTTTACAGTGCATATACAGTAGAATACTATTTGCAATGTTACCAATCCTTTTGAATTCCTTTTTGTAGTTAGGCTCATAACTGTCCCTTTTTTTTTAGTTTATTGGTCTTGGAGCTGGGGTTTTTTGTGGGTTTTTTTTACCTGAAAGTGGCTGAAGACTCAGAGTTTAGCAGTCTCTAGATTTTTTGTGATCAATACAAAACTTCTCTGCCATACAGCCCTTTCTCTACAGAAGAGACCTCTGCCTGGTTTGGGAAGTTGTCTGTCTTTTGCCTGAAACACTCCATATTTAGAGGCAATTTTGTTTCTTAGTCCTTCCTAAGATCTCAAGGTGCAGACAAAGCACTGCCTGCTCTAAGGCGTTTAACAACAATCATGGAGCACTTTATGTCCTGCAGTGAAAGACGCAGGACAGCAGAGCTGAGCTTGTCTTTCCTCTTCCTACATGTAGCTTCTCAGTAATGCTAATTTGCTTTTCCTGTTCAAATATTTCAGAGTGGGCAATCTATAGTAACAAACATCAAAGCTTAATGGGTCTGCCGAGCCAGAGACATGGGGTCAGTGCTCAAAGGCTTTTCCAGAAGATTCTAGTGGTTGGTGACACAAGTCTTTTGGGCATTGCACCCAATTGGAAAGCTTCAGCCTGTGGGATGGAGGTAGTGTTAGCCCAGCTCCATTCACACAGGGACTTTGTAAGAGGATTTAGGTCCTGGAGCTGTACCTTGGTGTTGGATGTTGTGTTAAATGCTATACAGGAATCACATCTCTTTTGCTTTATTGTGTCGTGCAAGTGTGTCCACATGCCTCATCCCTTAAGTTACTCTTCCTTCAGGTAATTTTTCCCCACTGAACACAGTAGCCAGGTTGGGCCACGAAGTTGTTGAGCTGGATATCAGCAGCAATTCACATGATCTGTCCAAGGGGATGTATCCTAGGCTGTTACAATACTGGATCATGGAAATGCAAACCTGGAAGGGGCCTCAGGTGGCGTATCCCTGTGCCAGGCACCAGAAGGATGAAGCTGTAGCTCTGCTGTCAGGCACTTGTTTGTACACAGGTGTGTACACAGACACTGTTTGTGTGAGTATGGGGCACTGGAGATTTACGGGTGGTGCAGAAGGTTCCATATGCTGGTGCAGTCTTCCAGGGACAAGGGTCTTAAAGGCCCATCTCTGATATCTCTTTGGAGTAGTCTATTTCACTTCTGTTTTCTAAATATTCCTAGGTAGTTTGCCCAGCCCCAAGGCAAAAGGAGGTCTGTCACTAGCCCACTAGAGCTCACAAGAGCCAACAACCACATATGTCACCCACAGCAAATAACCATTTGGATAGCCTAAAACCTCCTCCTTTGGAGGTACTTCATCATAGCCTTCAGGACCTAGGTGGGAACCAGGTTGTCTGAAGTCATCCCCCCAAGTCCTCAATACCTGGCTTCCCCATCCCTAAAGGAAGGATGCCTCTTCTCTCTTGTGACAGTAAATGTGATCCAGGTGGTGGAACATGCAGACTGTATGACAACAAAGGCATATTCATACCCAAGGTAGAAAGACCCAGAGTGTAGAAAATATCCTTATTTTATCTGAGATATTTATTTTGGAAGGAGGAACCACATTAGGAAGATGGCTTTGGCAGAATCTTGGCCAGGTGCTGTGGAAAAATCAGCTGAAGTTAAATGGATAGTGAAAAAAAAGTGAGATCAAATTTGTATTGCTGCTGGTAGCAGAAACCCACCCACAAGGTGTGAGGATTTAGAAGGGAAAATACTGCAAAAATACATCTGGCACTGCCCATACTGGTGTTATACATGTGATATAGTGGAACCAAAACATCAAAAGTGATAGAAAGTATAACTGAAGATGTGTTACCTGGGACAGACTTTAATATTTACAAATGAGAAACTGAGTAAGGATTTACTACAATGATCATTTACAGCAAACAACTAAACCATGCAATACCCTTTGAAACAGTAAAATAGAAAAAAAAAGTTAAAATCTATAATTTTAATCAAAAGTTTGTTTCAGTCATTGAAATTCTGTTATTGCTGCTTACAAACATTAAAGTCAATCAAAATATCAGTAGCCTGCAAGATCAATATTTTTAATATGTTTGCATTGCAGTGCTGCAGATTTTTGGCTAATGGTTCTCACCCATATTGATTTTCATTGGAAAAGTTAATCTGATACTGAAATAATTAAAAAAAAAAAAAAAAGCCAGGGATTATTGGTTTGGAATTTTGAAGGAGATAGAAGTATAAAAATTGGTTATTGACTGAATTGCTTGGGGTGAATGAACCTTCGGCACTTGCAATAAACTTGTAGCACAGAGTCATTACTGAATACTGTGTTAGTCCCTTAAACCTAAAATCAGTCAATATCCTATTATAACAATGCAAATTGTGGTGAAATAGCATAGTGAGTCATTTTCAAAGCAGCAGGATATTCATAAGCATCTACATACATATATAGATGGATGTATTAAACCACCTCTGGGGTATGCACAGCAACTGATTTTCAGGCTAATTTTAAATATATTGAGTTTATCTTGATATTAATGCAGAAGAGTTGATATGAAGTAATTTTTTAAATTAGTTTAATGACTCTATGGCTACGAAAATGAATAAAGATGCAGTAAGATATCATAAACATATACGTATGTACCTTATAAAGAAATATATTCAAATATATTTCTGAACAAATGCAAGTGATTTTTTTTTCTATTTATTCTGTGTGTTGGGGGAGACATGTGAAAACTGCAAGCAGTGGTTATCCTGAACCTGCAGAGGTGTCCTGGACCCAGACCATCCTTACCCATGCCGCACCCCTGTTCTATGTGGCTTCTGCTCTTTTTATTCATCCTCTTATTCTATAAGTGTTTTGATTTTGCTTACCTAGCACAATTCTCTTTTTAAGGGAGGATTCTGCATGCACAGGGGCATCATGCCTCTCTATGATACTTGGTGAAATAAATGAGTTATCCATTCCAGAATGGATGAGTTATCAATTCCAATCCTGCAGTCCCAAACAGGGGCTGAATGAGTTTACCACAGTTAGAGCAAAACTAGAATAGAAATTTTTATTAACAGTTAAATGAACAACATCTAAGTAAAGGGTTGCCTTTTGGTTCCTGCTTTAAAAATGCCTTGAGCCTTTGTGTTGCTCTGCACTGGGGACCAGTAGCTAAAAATGGGTACTGCAATATGCAGGCAGTTGACTGAAATATATTTTCACCTGAGCTGTATAAATATTTTAAAAGTGAATACTAACACATGACGATAATTCAGTGCCTGTGATAGTAGGGGAAAGAGAAATTGTATTTATATTTTATTATTACAAAGTCATTTGTGGACATTTTCTGAATTTTTTTCTAATTTTTTGCTTTGCCCATAGCTAGCCAGAAATAAATTGGACTAAGTTTCAGTGGTCTGCTTGGATCAAAATATTAGAAAATATGCCATGTATGGAGCTCAACAGAAATCTGATAGAGGCAGGATCAGTAATTGTTGCTTCACTTTAACTTGTCTGACTTCTGTAAGTCAGACAAGAGGCAGGTTACTTTATCCTGCTGGTGTCTTGATGGACCGACACCTTTTGGGAATAACTAGTAATGAAGTTTAAAGTCTCTCAGTAAACTTGTTAATAGGGTCTTATCATTGACAAGGTACCTCTGTAGTTACTCTTCAAGTCATGTAGTTTCTGGATAATTAACATCCTCGAAATTGCTCAAGCCACACACTTAGGACAGAGAGATATTTCAGCCCAGCCCCTCTGTTGGTGTCAGCCCAGCTGCAGGCAGAAGTGATGATGCAGCAGCCTGCCTGTCCCTGCATGGGGCCCTGCACCACTGTGCAGGATCCAGGTTTGGGCTAATTTTGAAGGATTCTCCCTATTTACCTTGACTGGGGTAGATTTCCCTTTTCTGGTCTTTTTTAAAGTTTTCCTTGTTTTTTAAGTAAATACTAAAATAACATTTGAGAATACGCCTTTCCATATTTACCAGTTCTGCAGCCCAGAATGCCAGATGTGCATCTCTATTCCATAATTTTTAAAAGACACAGTAGAAGGATGAGGAATGTTTCCTAAGAGCAGAGAACTAATGGAAGATAAAATCCTCATTTGTAAAAATCACTCCTCCTTGTAGCTTTAAACTTGTTAACATAATTAGTCAAATAATATTTTAGCTTTCTTAAATACCGGAAGCAGAGATTGAATATGTGGAAGTGGGGGTAGTGGAAAAGGTAAGCACAGCTTCTGGTACTTAAAATTTCATGTTTTCTTAATAAGGAAAATAAAACTATTTTAAAAGGAAGTAAAAATAATAGTATGTTCCCCCTCTTGTTTTTTCTCTTGTTATGTGTTTCATCTCAAAACAGAGAAAAATATAAAAGTTTGGGCTTTTGCACATTGCTTCAATAGAGCAAACTAAACCAAGAAATCCAACAGGAATGCAAAATTTTTTCTAAAACCTGTTTTTAAAAGTGCGGTTTTTATAAACAGAAGAAGTTGTGCTTAAAAAAGAAAAAATAAACACACAGTACCATAGGAAAAGTTTAAAAGAGCCAGAGCAAAGTGGAATGAAATATTCTTGGTAGTTAATGTCATGAATTAAGTGGGAAGGAAAATCAGTAAGTGCGTCAAAGGTGCTTTGACCTTTGACAAGTGAGTCTGGAAACCAGAGGTGACTTGACTTGTAGCAGGACCTTAAAAGCACAGAGGTGAAGAACTCTTTCCCATCTCTAATGCCAGCATGCATGCACAGTCCTGGTCCCCTTGGGGTGGTACCAGCAGGATAGAGGTGACCCTGCAAGGTTGTAGAGATGCTTGCCATTGAAAACAGTGCTGGGCGCTGGCTCTGGCAGCCACTACCAATTCGCTGTCCCTGTGGTAGTGAAACAGCTACTGTTATTTTCATAATCTGCCTCTGTGAAATGAAAGTAATGTGGTTTTTGTAATAATTGTTTTCAATTGGGTTTCTTCAATGCTGTGGTTACAAAACTCAGTAAATACTTTATAAGATGATTGCACAGTTTTCCAGAGCAAGGAGCCCAAATAGCTACACCAGGAAAGTTACCTGTTTTGCTGGAAATGTTCATTAAAAAGGCAGGGGCTAAGCAGCAGAGCTGGGAGTCTGCAGATTGGTGTTTAACACCCCAGCGAAGTTTCTCAGGATCAGCTGTAACTCAGACAGTCCCGGGCAACACAGTTTATGGCCGTGTCCCTTGGTTTCTACAGACACCAGTGTTGTGCAGTCTTTGCTGAGCCTCCATGAAGCGGTCCAGGAGATCACGTTGGTCAAATTTCTGTGCCTTCAAGATTTTTCTGAGTCAGAGCCATTAAGCACTTTAACATCACTTTGGCTTCTTCTGACTCAGAATAAAGAAGCAGAATGGGAAGCCAGTTCACCTTGGGAAGGCAGTTATGAACTAGGTTTACACCAACAAGTAAGCTGTCAAGGGAATGATGGGAAGAACACAGCCTTGCATGCTGGACTGTTGAGGTAACCTGGCCACAGAGCCCTAAGCACAGGTTCCCACTAACTAAACTGAGTGTATAAATGGAGTAAATTATCAAGGCTCTAGCTGTGTAACTTGCCTTGACATTAGTGGTCATTGTGGGACTAAAACTTTCAGCAATGTTGTACAGATTTAGGAGATACTCTCTTGGAAATGTTAGAAACATCACACTTTTTTGCCTTTATTAGTGAATTCTGTGATTGTGTGCTGAACTGGTTGTAATAGAGGAGATCAATTGGTTAACCTTGTGGTTCATTTAAAAAAGATGATATAGGCTGCAGTGACTTCAGAAACACAAGCTAAATTAGAAAAAGATGCAGAACTCCTAAAACTCTTTTTTTCACAGACCAGCAAAGCTCAGTTCTTTTTTTTCCCAGAGTAGAAGCGTGTTCCTCAGCATGATTTGAAATACATCTTAAATTTGTGATCTGTATATGGTACATCTGCTACATCATCCTACTCAAGTACGCTGCCTACATGCACAGAAATGTTGAACTGGCATGTCACAGTATGAAAGACTGTGTCTTGTGTTTGCAGTGTCTGTATTGTTCATTGTGTTACATAGGTTCATTTATTTACATAGATTATTCTTGGGAGCTGATATATTTACCTCACCTGGCATAGAAAAAATGTTGTTGGGAAAATTACAAAAGCATGAGAAAGCTCTGCAGAGATCTGTTTTGTTTCTCTAGCATTCAGGTGTGTTTGCAAACACACTTTTTTTGGTGGCAATGCTCACCTCAGGGATTTCTGACCAATTTTTTTAAGGTTTTTCATTCAGCCAAATGGGTGGCCAGGCAGTGCTTCAACTGCGTGGTTTTAAAATATATTGTAATTGGAAATCTTACAAGCATCTAAAGACCTTGAAGAAGTCTGAATTCCAGCTTTGACATGATGGCATCATCTTGATGATCAATAATATAGCTTTAGATAATGATTCTTGCTTGTGTCAGTAATACAGTTTTGTTTCTGCCAGGGTGCAGGAGGTATGGCTCCATGGCGATCATCACTAGGTATCATCCAAACATCATTATCATGGTTTTGCAATGTTTGAATCTTCTTTGATGACTAGAGAAATTAATGAGCTGACTTAGCTTTTTCTTAGGGTTTATTAGGAGTTCTCTTATTAACCTGGAATTACTAAAATTATGATGGAGATCAGCATGTTCTTAAGTGATGGTATTTTGAAACAAACTGTTCACAGTAGCCCCAGTTCAGGAAGTCCTTGAAATAGGACTGGAAAACAGTGCAGGAAACTGGTCACTGTTGCATCATATTGAATTTAACTCAAAGCAGGCACATATAGCATCCTGCAGGACTGATGCCTCAGTCGTATACACTGAATTTAATGCATGCTGAAATGTTGCATGGGTTTAATGCAAAATTTTCAGGTCCTTAAGTGTCAATTGTTTTTATGTTTTCATAAGTGCAAAATAATTCATTCATAATAGAATTGCTAATTTCCTGCTGTGTGGTATGCTGTTACTTTTTTAATCAAGTCTTCTGGACAGGAAGTTTATGTGCACCTGAATAAGACAGGTAAATGTGCACCTGAATAAAATAGGTAATCTGTGTTGGTTCAGTGGGTATTACTGTTGTTAGTGTAGTAAAATACATGAAAAAATAGCACTTCCATGACAACTGATCTATCTTATGGTCCTACCCAACAGCCAGGGTTCAGCTTGAAGCTGAAAGTGTACCATAAAGTACAGGTATTCAAGCAATTGAATAAAACTTTCTGAAATTTTTAAGTTTTGGGAAGTTAACAGCTTCCTTTGAAAATGTAATCAGGAAGAGCACATGGTGGTTGTGCTGCTGTGTAGTGTTGCAGAAATACCTCCAGAGTCATGCATGGAACTACTTCACCATCTCATACCTTTCTTTCTCCCTCCTCCACCAATTCCTCCTTTCTGTCGTAATGGGGGAGAAATTGATTGCAAATGTGTTTTCTTGACCCCCTACTCCATACATGTTAGCACCTAACCTTCTACAGTCTCATCTGTATTTACAGTAATTATATGCATAATGTAGCATATTATTGTCTGGACTTCCTGTTTAATCAGTACAGAGCTTCTTACAAGTGCAGCTGAAAAGGGCAAACAAAATTAAAGCTTTATATACCAAAACAAGTTTGATTTTCTGAGCTCCCAGCATTCCAATGTACAGAGATTTGTTCCACCAAGTTTTGCGATGGCTTGCAGATGGGCAATGATTAATCGGAGAGCTAACTGTGAAGTAGTTTGCAATTAAACTGGAAAGCTCTGAAGCATGCTAATTGAATCAGAAAATTAGAGACACTGAACAGTAATTGGCTGTTTCTCATGCAGCAGGTGCCAGGCCACTCATCTGTGGAACAAGGTATTTAAGGCACATTAGCACTAGGAAAAATATTTCTTGATATGGAACAGTTAGATTTTCTGCTCATTTTCACCATGGATGTCAAAACACACAACTGTGGTATCTAGAGCCCATAGCTCATGTTGCAAGAGTTTGAGCAGTGGGGTCATCATGAACCTACATGTATGCAGTGTCCTGAATCAGGTTGAAGTTGGGGTACCTGAGTATCTTTCTAGCCCTTGTGGACTAGCAAATTCCTCCCTTTTCTTTTTTAAAAAGTAAACACAGGTCAAGGCTTTTAATGGCAGCAGTCCAGGTCATAGGCTAATAGCCACTTCCAGACTGCAGGGAGATCAGCTCTGTATCTGAGGAACCTTCTCTATAAACTCGGGTGACATTTGCTTATCTACTGCCATGTCCTTTGAGGTCTGCCTGTGGAAAAATGATGGATGGACACTAGGTAACACTGGCATGTGTTTTCACTACACCATTCTTCTTCTCAGTCTTTACTGGGAAAAAAATGACTTTTTTTCTGTTTGCCTCTTATGAATGTGGAGATTAGTGGAGTGTGGATTACTGAGAATCTGTGAATTGCTTTAATGAAGCACCTTCATTTTTGTTTCATTTTTCTGCAGATTTAAAAAATTGAATGTTTCTAGTTGAATATTAGTTGAGGGCATCAACCATATAAATCTAATACTGCTGTGAGCTTAAGAGATGCATAACACCAATTCATATCATGTCTCAGCATGAGTTTATATCTTCTAATTAGTACCACCATTTTATAGAGAGCACATGCAATGAAAGTTTGTTTGCCATGCCAACAGGGACTGAAGCACATACAGTAGTTTTGCTATAGTAGAACAATGGTGCAGTATGAGCACAAACGACTTATAGCCTGAGCAGTAGGTAACCAGAAAAGAGTGGGATTTAATAAATGAAATGGTAAAGAGTTTTTACAGAGATATAACCATTTTCAAATTAGACTGGGTGGGGCGCATGATTTCTTTCATCTCAGCTAATTAGAGCTTGGTATGCTTATTAGTGAATAAAAAAGAAAGTATTAAAATACAAATGTACTGCATCATATTACGCTGGTATCAAGAAGCAGAATATTACAATATTCAAATGCTAATCGTATAACTTAGCAGATGACTGCAGAAAGTAGTGTATTTGAACTGAGACATAAATTATAAATTGTAAACAGTGCATAGGGGATATGTTATAACTGTGTCTCATTTAAATTAAGGCAGGAAGTTTTCTCTGAAGCAGATTATGTGCCTTCATTAAGTTTTAAAGTATCTTCTATAATGTTTTATTAAGATCACTTGGCACAGTGTTTCCCAAACTGGATGTTAGCAATATGTACTGGTGGAAACGGCCGCAGTGGTAGAGGTGGCTCAGGTGCATTGCTGCACTCCACAGCTTTTAGCAGCACACTTCCTAGCCAAGTGCTAGTGCACATACACCCGTGTCTTTTCCATGTAGTGCCCCTCCTTAAAAGTCCTCATGCCTTTGCTCTCTGTACTTGAAAGCAGCTCCAAAACATTTACATGATCAATGTTTGTTGCTGGAGGGATAAAGTTTGCTCTTCCATGGACAAGTGAGAACATATTGATCATTTTATTCTATCTGCTGTTTCTAAATTCAATATACCTCTGGAGTCAATAAGCGAGATCGAGAGCATATTCTTATTTTTGTGTGCCTGCTTGTAGCTTGTTCTCGAGATCCAAGATACATTTTTGATTAATCACGAATGCTCTGAGGTCATGGAAAGCAAATGTGTTTGTGGAGTGTCAGCTGATGCTGTCAGATAAATGTCTTAAGCTTAGCCAGGGTTCGTGCCCCAGCTTTAGGCTGTGCCAAACGTCTCCCCTTGCTGAGGCAGATAACAGCTACACTGGAGGCTGTTTGTTCACTGAAAGGGCTGACCTTGCCACATGAGGCTGGAGTCAGGTGAAAAAAACACCAGCGATGTTTTAATTGAAACTTTAAAAATATTAACTTTGTGCATTTTACCCATCTTGAAAGCAAATGAAATCGCCTTCTTGCACTGGGGTCTGTCTGCTCAGCTTCTCCAGTGTCTACCTAGCCACCTGGTCCCATGGCTACAGGCCTCCTGTTATAAACTCAGTGTCTTCAGAAAGTTTCTGATAAGGTATTTTTGCACAGGGCCCAAACAGGAAAGAAGCCCTGCCAGCAAAACTAAACATTTTTAGGAACACTTCACATTTTGGTTCCTAGATTCTCCGGTAATCTCGAGGTGGTGGCCTGGAGAGTGTGGTGCGTGATTAGTGGTGCCTCCCCTCACCCGTGGCAGGCTTTTAGCCTCATCTTTAGCACATCCATGATGAGTGGCCCTCTGTAATTGTTCGTCAGCCACAGACAGGAGCCAGGACATGATTGCAAAGCCAACATGTGAGCAGCGTGGAGCCTGGTTTGTAGCACAGAAGGCAAAAAGATGGATCATATGGTGGTGCATGAATAAGTGAAAACTCACAGGACTACTTGGGGGCATTTGTTATAAACCACCTCAAGTCAGTGCTTTCAATCCCTCCCATTTCCCCAAAAACATGTTTGTTCTTTGCTCCAAAGATTATGTTCCACTTTCCTCTCAAGAAGTTCATACTGTCATGGGTAAATCATCAGGGCTAATTAGACACAATAATGCTGCAAAAAGTTTTTTAAAAAAAGATGCAACGCATCTGTCATGAACTCCCACCAGACCTCTTGGAAATGAGATATTTTTAATATTTTATGCTGAGCACAAAATATCTTGAGGAAATGGTTTTATATTCTGTACCAAAACAAAACCTTCAGTGTCAGACAAGTAATACTGCCTAAGAAGCCCTTTAGATGCCAATATTTCAAATTGCTCCATCCCTAAAATATAAATTTCATTTTAATAAAATGTACTCAGTATGAAAAAAAAATTGCAGGAACTAATAAAGAAAGTGGAATGTATATTGGGATTTATTTGAAGCCTGGAGTGCACTCTGATACAGGAAAAGACATTAATGTTTTTTACCGCTGGTCTTACAAACAGATTTTTTTAATGAGATGTTTTCAGCTAACATCTAAATAAAAATAAATGTAAATATTTTTCACTTTGAACTGATTTTAAATTAATTGCTGTCTCATTTTGTCCTGCAAATAACTTTGTCATTTTTAAAACAATATTTAATGTAGAGGTTTACATCATGTTCTCTGTGGTCTCCTAGTAAGTTATTAATAGTTAAATGTTTGTGTTTTGCATAATTCGTCTATACAGGAGGGAGAGATTATACATGAGAGAGACACAGATTTGAATACTTTGAATGGTTAAAAGTTGAGCAAATCCCTATTTCATGTTTATTCTTGGTGGCAGGTCAAAGATTAATAAAAGAAAATTATTAATAAAATTAGTAAAAATACTTACCTTAGTGACAAGAAAATGCACTTAATCAAATTCCATGAATCCCAATAAATTTGCAAGTCATTCATCTAAATACTTAGCCTGAGACATGTTCTTTAAATAGATCAGTCAGTAATCCTTATTAGAAAGAGAAACATATCCAGCTTGGCACATCTGCAAGTATTTCTGTATGATGACCTTGTTATTCCTGACATGCAAAAACGTACCTCTTTTCCAGGATGGGGTTTGCATACACTATTTCTGCGGCTTTTTTTCCCTGGGACAGCCACCAGCTGCAGTTGGTCCCCATGTGTGTTTTCAGCTCCACTACGCTCCACTACTTCTTAGGAATTCAAGTACCATCATTGTGTAGATGCCCTGAGTGAGGAAGGAGCTCAGCAGTAGGTTCAGCATATGTAGAGAAGGTGTGTGCATGCTGCAGACGTGAACCTAGGCAGGTCATGATAGCATGATAGTGATATGGGAGCACTTCACACTGTCCAAATCATGGTGGTCATTTATGTCAGCTCTGAAGGGAAAAAACTGTATATAAAAAAAATTATATCTTCTTGTTGACATGTTGTTTTTATATATGTGACTAACCTCAGCTCAGCTGGAAAGGCAGGGTAGAAAAGGTGGATGAAGAAATAAAGTTATCGACAGAACTAAATCAAAGAAACAACAGAAGTCTTTGTCAGCAAATTTATCAGTACAGTTGTGCTAAAGGTCTCCTGCAAACATTTTATTGACCCAGGTACTGCCTCAAGTTATTCCTTACAGGGAATACAGCATTACTTAGCATATTTAGTGTTTGGATTAACCCATCCAAGTTATGAATTGCATTCTGCTCTATTGTTTTTTCTTATTATTGGTCCTGTCCTATTTCCTTCTGGTTTGCAAATTGTTTAACTGAGATACTGAATCAGACCATAGCCAGCTAAGAGCAGCAGAGACGATGTTAAAATGTAAATGGTTTAGGCAGTCATATGCCACAAGTGAGTTTGTCACTGGTGGGAGCAGGTTTCTTCAGCCTCAGACGATAGCTCAGAAGCCCTTTTGTCTGTTTGCGTATTTAGGGTTGGTCCAAGGAGCAGTTGCATTGGTGGGATTGGTCCATGAACTGAGTTCTGCCTGAAGGATGCCTTGGGAGCGCTGGGCAGGGTGATGCCAAGGGTCCTGTGGCTTCTCCCAGACTTGTTCAGAAAGTATGTTCTTACTTCTACACATAAATGTATTTTTATTTGGGAACTGTGGGATTAAGGAAGTTGCTGAGTTTCACAGGCAGCATTCACCTGCTCTGTATTTTAACATTACTTTGGATGCCATCTCATTGCCCTTGCATTTAGAAGTTCATGATTGGATTCCCTTGCAAACCAAGTTAATTCAGTCCACTGCTGGATTTTAGTTAAATATTAAGAGAAAATACGATCATGTCACTTGTAGTCAGAATATGGCCTTAGTGTGTCCTACATGGGAATCAGTATTTGTGTATTAGCCCCTCAGCACAGGCAAGAGGTATTTGCTACATTTAAACTCTGTGAGAAAGGGTGGCCATCTTCTAACTACAAAAGAAACTTAATAAAGCTAATGAGGGAACTTGGAAAATGCACCACATTGCTGTGCTCAAGCATCACAGATAAACATCAGTGAATTCAGATTTGCAATGGAGGTGTCTAATTTGTTCAGCATAAATGTAAGGGACCTACCTCTCTCTTCCCACAGAGAGTCTGGGCACTCTGAGACAGGCTCTGCTTCTCTGCAAAAGGAGAAAAGGCAAGGTACACCTTCCCTTCAACTAGTCAAGGCAAGTGAAGGCAAAGCAAGAACATACCTTCAAAGGATGAAAATACAAACCCATATGGTTGAGTGCCTGGAGAGGGACAACATGTGTACCTTTCACCTCTGAATGTACATGCCAAGAACAGCTGTCAGTATTTAATCTGTCCTGGCTGTGAAAACAAAATGTCAGCCTCCTTTCTGGTTTCTGTTGACGATTTTTGCTGGGTCAACAAGCTCAGAGCTTCTGTAGCTGCCTGCAAAAGGCATTTCTGGACAGGACCAACAAAATGGGGTAAGCCACCAAAACAGGTGTCCACAGTTATGTGTTGATGGTGAAAAGCTGGTGGCCATGTTTTTCCAGCAGTATTCAGCTGGTCTTGTTAAGGGAAGCCACTGGATGTTGGGCACATGATGCTGGGTTCAGCCTGGCAGTAGCACATGCACTGGGTCTGCCCTGCATTTGGCATGGCCCTTTTAACATATTTGGCAGTATGGGTACTTCCCCAAAAACTGGTAACTGTAGGCTCTGAAAGCACTGTGCAAAGTCCCCCACATCCTGAAATCTGGAAAACTAGGAAGCCACAAAACACCGCTATATGGTGTGACAGTGTTTGTCAAAAGGACCAGCAGCCTAATTATTCTCATTCTTTGCAGGCATTTCAGCAAACGAGAGCTTTATTGAGGAGCTTGGAAGAAGTTCATCAGTTGGGTCAGCAGAAGTTTATGGGAAAAGACTGCAGAAGTTAACACTTAGAGGACTTTCACTTGGATGAGCTGTCTGGAGGCAGGACTGAGTTTGAAATGAGATTGGGCAGGAGACAGGAGGCTCAGATATGTCTGAGCTAGTAAATAAAAGTGCCTGAGAACAGCCCTGGTGGCTGCCTCTGCTTTTGTGCTCCTTACAAAATGGCTGGTGCACCTGTGCCCATGTCAAGGGATGCTCTTTACTCTAAGTTCTGGAGTGAGGATTTCTCCAGGGGCAGCTGGATTCCATCACGCTGTTTTGGGGCTGGGGAGAATTTAGTTTGAGGACAGGCAAAGGTCATTCAGTGCCAGCTGGATGCAGTGCTCAACAATGTTCTTCCTTGTGTTAAATTTATCAGCATAAATGAAGTCTGTGGACTCTGAAAGTGAGAAAAAATTCCTTATGTGAGACATGATCAAGAAAGCAGAGCTGAAGAAAGAATCAAATAGAAAAGTGCATGGTAAAAATTCTAAAATATGAAGAAAGGTCTTTACAGTCACATTCAGGAGGAGTATAGGCAGGGAAGGGGTTCATTGGCAGGACAGTGGAAAGGCAACACTGACTGTGTTCTAGTCAGTGAGCCTGGGTATCAGTGCTGGCTTCAACAAATCAGGTGAGAATGGTGTTAGGGGTGTTACACAGGATTGACACAACAGTGACAGACAAAGTGAGCCAAGTGTGAGTACCAGAAAACAGAGAGAGGATCAGATTTCATGTCAGTGAAAAAAACCCTGTGTTTTATGTTGGATTTTTACCTTTACCTTAGTTTTCAATGACCATTAAAGACATATATTTAGCAACATAAAGCCAGCTCTTTCAAAGCTGAATTTCTTATTATGCTTATGTAAATTTTACAAGTTGATTAAGTCTTTGTAGTTGTGTTTTGGCTTATAGCAACATCTTTATCAGCAGCATAATTCATACTGTAGCACTTAGTATGACACTAGAGAGAAGTATCACTTTATTTCTTAGAACTAATTGGCTTCACTATGTAGTTCAAAAATCATTGGCATCTAGTCAATTTTCTGTGCTCACAGAAAATCCACCGCACTAATAAACTCAGATCTGATATTAGCTGTATTGCTATTAAATTTAAATGAATGCATATCCAACCCATATAATTTTAAAACTGCATATCACAATGTAAATACTAGAACGAAGAGATTCAGTAGTGAGGCCCGTTTTGTCCATCAGGTACATGGCTATTGCTCTTATGGAAATTCTTTTGGAAACGTGAAATCAATTCCTTGAACCATATCTGTGTTCTCATATATTTTAGGAAGGAAAGAAGTGTACTATAAGCTTCCTCACGAACGAATATGTTTTTGGGTAAGTGTTAAACAAAAGGCAGGCTGGTAGCAACTGAAGAAAAGGTGGAATTGTAAAAAGCAGGAAATTTACTCAGGGTAACAAGAAGAAAAACATAAAGTTTTATTTTACATTTCAGGTTTAGAGAAGGCAAAGACATGGCATCAGTAACTATAGTAATTTCTTTTTTCTTATTTTAAATAGTTGTATATTCTGTGTTTGTTTAGTACCTGCAGTTATTAAGAGCTGCCTGGAGGATGGGTGATGGCCGTTTCATCCTTACCTTTCTAATCTGTCCTGGCCTCTCCAAGCAAATGTTAGCACAAGCAACAGAAATGGAGACAAGAGAGTGATGGATGGGGCTTAGGGAAATATCATCAATGGTAGGGTGGAAAAAGACCGAGGAAAGGAAAATATGTCTCTCTGAAATCAGCTGCAAGCAAGAGCCACTGCCTCCCGAAAGCCTTCCTCAGGAGCCTATCAGTGGAGGGACCTTATCTGCTGATGCTGTGAAAGAAGCATTGTAGTGCTGGGTGACCCAGCTTCTGACATTTAATTCAAGATTTTCACTGATGGCAGTCTGCATCATCCTTTCCATTTTACGAATGCAGAGAGAAATCTCTGCAGTAGCAGAGTGGATGTTGCAATGCACAAAAACTTAAGTTTTCAGAAATAGGCATGTATAAAATGCCAAATCTAGCAATAAAACATCTGTCTTTTTTTTTATAGCAGTGTGATGCTTGCAGTGGTTTAAACTACAGAAATGCCTTTGGGATCTTGGCTGTTCAACAGAACTGTGCTGTACTGTGCTTCACTGCTTTTCACTGTGGGAAAGAGAGAGTGGTGCCTTTGGACCGATAAAAGTTTCTTTTCATAATGAGATATAAGCTGAAGGCAAGCACTGCTTTATCTTTACAGACGACTTTCACACTGTAATGTTTTAGGCTAATTTTCATCACAAATAAAGTTCATGGATTATTTTATCAGTGCTATTACATGCCCATGTCCAGTGTCTTGCAAGCCCAAGACACTCTGTGTACCTTTTCAAAAGGCAGCTGCAGGAAAGTGGAAATGAGACCTGAGGCATTGCAAGATTTGTGCCTTATTAAAATGCAGACTGAATTCCTTACAGATACCCACTCAGATATCTTGTATAATCTTCTATCAGGATTGTATCTTGGCTTCAGTTTGTATGACATTGCATGTTTTGAATAGGACAAAGGCTCGCTGCTGCTGTCAGTCCTGTTTCAAACCCAATATTTATCTGCTTCTTTGTGGATGCCATTTTTTATCTGGCGTCCAGAAGAGCATGCCTCTGCCAACACACCATTTCCCAATACATCGCTCTTTGGCTTGCATGATTTCTGGAGAGACAAGCTCAGACCTGGATGCTTTTCCTCACTGTGGTTGAGAAAAGGGACGTCTCTGGTGCCTGCTCTGACAAGAAAGTTGATTCATGTGTAAATTACCAGTTGCCCTTTATTTGCTTGGTCCATGGAGACACACACAGATAAAAGGCTCTGTGGGTCAGAGCTGAGTATGTGCCGCTTTCTCCTGTGGTCACGATGACAGGGTTAGGGTTGTTGTCAAAGATTATCAGACAGGCTCTGATGTCTTATCATTATTTACTTGCAGGGTCATACATAAAAATAAAATTTGGCACATGTGAGGCTTTTACAATGTTTCAGCCAAGTGTGCATTTTCAGGTGTGTGATGTCGTCACCATCAGCTTTCAATATCAGGAGTTCTTCACATCTGTCCTTATACTGAAATGCTTTGCTTTAAATACCTCTTAGACATAGAGGGGGAAGTGTGCCCCAGGTTTCTTCAGCCCTCTGCAGGAAAAAAAAAAAAAGAAGAGGTATTATCTGAGCAAAATCACTTCTAAAATCATATATAAAAAAGTAACAGAGGGAAGATTGCAGTAATTTTGAACTGAAGCCCCTTTAGTGTGTGATTTTGCATGCTTGTAATTCCCAGTCACGGCATTGAACGGTTCTCAAATACTTGCAACACCCCGTGTTGTGTCTCATTTAATAACATAGTTATAATATATTTGTCTACTTTACAACTGTATTTGTATTGGCATATAAAGTGTGCAGCAGCTGGGATCTGTGTGGGGGTGGCAGAAAGTTATTTGATCTACAAAATCAGTTACTTGTCACTCAGTTGCCTTTCACTGAAGCATAATAAAGAATCATTATGGGCCTATTAGGCAGTGCTGATGTAAATGCATTTCATGTGCCATTTTCAGATCAACAGTTAACCACACAAAAGTAAAGTTGTTAAGTACATCCTTCTTTGTTTAAGAAGGCAAATCATAAATCAGGGAGAATATTAAGCTTATGAAATGTAAATTCGAGACCCCAAGGGTTTTATCTATTAGGTCAGCTTCAGATTAGGCATCAGGCCTATCCTTCGCTTCAATAGCAACTAGACAAAGTCATCTGTGCTAGCTTTCTACTTTTGTGACAGTGTTATGAATGCCTCTTAAAAGGTTTTTGTGGGGGAAAAAAAGCAAACCTTTTAATATATTTTAAAAACCCTAGAAATTAAATGGCTCAGACTGGATTAGGAGAGTGAGGGTTTAACTTGTTGCGCATGCATTTTATATCTCCCATGAGAATTCTTTTCTTCTTCATTGTTATTAATGATATCCCATTTTTGTGTATAATATTGATGCTACTGGAATCACTTAACGGCTTTATTTGCCAGACAGAACCTGTCTAAAAAAAGAAACTTGTTAATGCTAATATTTTGAAATTCTCCTCACATCCCTTGTTACTCTTTTAGTTACTGAAATTGCATTTTGAAAATTCCCACATTTTCAGAATCTGAGTCTCTTCTTGGTCTTATGATGAAATTTGAAGCAAACGTTTTCAAAGCCATCTGTACAAAAGTGCACTTTCTGGCTCTTTTTATGGATTGCCAAGGCCAGAGATAAAAAGGAAATTTGCAATATGGTAAAAAGCCACAGTTCACCATCTCATTTTGTCTTCTGCACACATTTCCAGTTCATTTTATTGGTTCATCCAGGCATCTCTGGTGCCTGCTGTGGGTTTAGTGGTAAAACACAAGAAACAATGTTGTGCATCTTAGCATGTGTATGGCATCTGGGAAAGGAAAGGTTAGGTAACTTGGTTCAAAGTTTAGTTGATAATACCCAAACTGGGCTGCTATGGTGAAATGGCAGGTTACATCAAGGTAGCAGTTCATGTGGAGTGTTTGGCACTAGGAGATAGCAGGCAATGGAAATAGCAGTGAAGACTATAATTTGAGTAAGTCCTGATTTAATTTGATTGATAAAATTAAGTGTTAAAATTAAGAATTAAGTGTTCTTAGCTGCAAGCCTACCTAGATATATGGTATTCTTTGTTCTAGTATGATGTAGCCTTATCAGTATAAAAACACATTTTCTGGAAGGTATGCTGGTAACCCAGTCTCAAAAAGACTTGTTAGAGCTAATGGCAGCATTTTTTTTTGTAATATCAATGTGTTTGTATAGTAACAGAACTGAAATATTTGGCAGTTCTGTAAGTATACAAATATGCTTCATGTATGTAAGTATGGAGCATAGTACACAAATACACTATTTACTTAATATAAGCAGCAACATTCTGTGGCAAATTTCCTAAGAATGTATTTTATACGTCTGTGAGGATATTTATGAGATATAATTATACGACAAAAATATTTGAAGGTAGTGAACAGATTTGTTTATACACATAGCCTTTAACTTAACAGGATAGCTGTTCTCAAATGTGGAATTCTTATTTACATTGTGCCATAAACATGTGTTCTTATACATACAGAACCATAGATAACAATAAAGAGCAAGTATCAGTTCTAAAACCAAACCTTTACTTTGGAGAGCTCAGTCTACAGCATACATGGGCACTGTGTGTTAAAACATGGTACAGATGAATAAATGCGGCAGCACAATTGACTTTTGTGACTTTTTTGAGAGGGATCCTACATTGCCTTTATCTTGGGAAGCCAAGTCATGTGTTTGATGTAATGCTAAAAGTTAGGCAGATGTTCAGGTGCTTAGTGTGCATTTGTGCCTGAGAACTGCATACGCAACACCTGGTTTGTGTTTGCCAGTGTTGTGATTTATGAGCACAAATCAATTAATATGCTACAAATTATGTATGCACTTAAACTGGGTGACATTTGGAAACTTGCATGCTATTTGCATGATAGCTGATCTTATTGAAGCAGGTCCTGCCACCCAGAAACAAGCAAGGAAGGTCATGGAACTGATGTGACTTTGGCAATGTTCCCCATCGAGTATGGGACAGTTGCAAAGAAGAAAGCTGGCTTCACACCATTTTGTGCTTTCTGTCACATATCATTAATTGATGGCAAACGACTCTTGTGCAGCTACACACTTCTAAGCAACTATATTTCACCTTCATGCAACTTAAAGGCACAAGGAATGTTTTGTTGTTTATTATTATTTAGGGCAGGCACAAAAGCAACAACAAAAACTAAGGTAAAGTCATGAAGTCATTGTAACAGTAATTCTTATACCTGTGTGTCTCACTGTTTTCTGGATTACTTTGCAAATAATAAATCAAATTCTTCCTCAAGGTGACACGTCAGTAATTTCAAATTTGATTAGCTTTATATGAAGGATGCTGGTACATTTCTGCATGAGTCTTTGATAGCTCAGCATACAATCTTAACACTTAGAATGCCCCTTTGTGACAGTATGGCACACTGAAATAATGTTCAGCTACTTACATCTATAAAATCATAGGGATTCTGGTTGGGGTGTGGCTCAGCAAGCTTGACTTTGGCCTGTTCCTCCTAAAAGAATCTGACACATGTAATAACTGTTCAAGAATTTTGGTGGGTTTATTTTTTGATGTCATGAAAGAAAATAGATGGGTCTGAAGGGGAATATCTACATCATGCAATACCATGACCCATAACTTCAACCTTCCAGATGATGGAGACAAATCTCAAGTGATCCATAGGACATTTGGTCCCTAGAGTTGTGAACCATGCCATGTGTAAGGGAAGGCAAAGAGCAGTGATTTTAAGCACTGTTACCTGATGTGCAGTATTTTTTTGTGTTGATGGGGCTTTGTGAAAGTGCCAGGTTTTCATCATTTCATAGTTAAAACTTGTTACAAATTCATAACTCAAACATTTGTCTTAGCAAAAGTGCCACAGCAGAAATCTGTGTTTCTGCTTGCACAATGACCTATCTTTATTTGCTTTGAAGAGGCTGTAAAGGGGCCTGTATGGATTGCAAAGCTGGCAATTTTACAAAATGAAACACTTTTTTTTTACAGGCATTTATGTTTAAAAAGTAAAAACCGAAATTCTTTTAGTCTTGTTTTTCTCATGAGCCCTTTGAAGGAAACTCACTGTTACCTGCCTACTCCCTGAGAAGCCTGCCAATTAGTCATCTATGCTTAATGACATCACTTCAATTTTGGAGGTAGATATTTTGAAGAGGAAGAACTTGAAAAACCCAGAAACATCAGTAAAGCCCAGTAACTGTTGTTCAACAAACTAATTCGTGTCTTATGCACATTTGACATTCTATAGTGGGTTAGCTGCTGAGTTTCTCACTTTGGAGAGTTAAACAGATGGGATATTGCTATTTTAAGAAAGAAATGTTTATGCTAGTGCCCAGTTTGCATTCAAGAGAAAGGGAGTAGAAGAGTTCTTGTCCTGAAAATCTAACTAGTAGTTGGAAAGTTTTGGCCAAATAATTGAGAGGCTGATGCACGTCAAAGAACTAACTGGTGGGGCATCTGCGCATAGTCCTGGTGGAAGAGAAAGCATTTTCCTTCCCTGTTGTGTCAGGAAATTAAAAAGGTACTGGTAAACGCATGGGTTAAGAGTCTGCTGGAATAAATCAAGGTGCTGTAACATTATGCCTTTTCAGAACCACTAAGAACTGGGATTTTTGCATTAGCAGTTTGTGTACTGCACAGAGCCAAGATAGAGCATCCTGTAGTGCTAAGCAAAAAATCCTGCTGTGAGTATGTATAGCAACATCTGTCGTTGCCAAGCCCAGGATGGATGTTGTGATATGGCACTAGTAAACAGAGCAACAAACAATAGTTGGTAAAAGATATTGGGCCATAAAATATGGATAACAGTGTGCAACACGTGTTGTGTTACCTAAATGGTAACGTGTTGCATGAGCAGTGTAATTGCTGTGAATATGCTACTGGACGTGAATGTTTATAAGGTGATTTCCTCTTTGGGCATGTTAATGCTTGCATAATTTGCCCACCTTGTTACATATTTCATATGAACATTAGGTATCTGCTTTTGAAACAGAGCCTTCTATGACTTGCCTGGACTCAGCAGATTTCTGTATTTGAAACTGATCAGTTAAATTGTTTGGGGGGGTGCAATTGATTCTGCTTGCTGCAGAGCAGCCTGTGGCTCAGTCATCCTTCCTTTTTATCTCATTCGAAGAATACTGTCATATTAGCACGGAAATGTATGTGCTAGCAGCTGATGCAAGGAAAAGAAACCATGCATGGCTGTCATTCCAAAATAAGTAACTCGTATGTGTCATAGCGTCATATATCATACAAAGTTAAAATTTGGATGCGGTGTTCTTTCCTATAAGGTAGTTATTAAAAATGCCATTGCTAATACTAAATCTGCCCTTTATGATCTCTTGCATGATTCTTCATACAGTTTTTTCATTTGTTCATTTTCTTTATCACTGTTCTGTTAAATAAATGTCAAAAAAAATAAGTAACAGTTATCTAAAGCCACAGAAGCAAACTTCAGGGATGAGTCTGCAGATGCATGTGATGTGAATACAGAATATTATTGCTTTTAGTGACCAGCCATTCTTAGCTTCAACAATGTATGAAATATTCAAACTCTTAATTGATATACGTTACAGTGAAAGACTAGCTGAAGCTCATGCTAGAGCAAACAGTGGCAAGATACAAACATTTTGTGCTCATACTTTTGTACTCCTATGAGTGTTTTGTCCTTCAAATGCAATTTGTCCCCTGCAGAGAGTGCAGCTCTGTAGATCTTTTCCTGTACCACTAGATCTACAGAACCATGAGGCTTGTGCATCCCCAGACCAAGCCAACTTGTAAAGTCCCTTGGAATTGCTACGTTCAGCCCCATCACCAGTGTTACTCAGCTCCTCTGCTAGTTTAGATGCTAATGGGCCAGAGATTTGTGGTGGACTGTGGATCATCCTAAGAAAAAGTTGCAGGTAGGCTTACAAAGCAATTATTTTGGCTTGAACAAGGTTTATTTTGAACAGGTAGAAAAACCGAGTAACAGACTGCTATGAAACGAAAGTCACTTCACTTATACATTTGCAGAAGGGGATCCTGTTGGATCACACAATATCGTTAAGGGATCCATGATGTCTTCAAATTACTCTCAGTCATCATCTCAGGAAAGAATGAAATAATAGAAACGTAAAGCTTTCCATTGCCTTGTGTGACTTTCAGTTTCCTTCTTGTGTACCTCATCTATTTTCCCATTATTTCTGTATTACCTCTTATTCTTTACAGTGATCACAACTACATAATGCAGCTACACTCTCAGGTTAAAATAGCAGTTATCATCAGGTAGATTAAGATAAAAATATAAGATTGACCATTAAGGGAAGCTTTGCTCTTCTTTGACTACTGGGAATTTAGGTGACCTGGAAACTTTGCATGTAAGAAAGACATGAGCCTTGTCTTTCCACCAGCAAAGATTAGAGAGCCAGCTCAGCTGTGAGCTGCTTGCAGTGAGACTCCTCTCTGCAGATGCTCAAAAAATCCTTCTACAAGCTTGGGGCTCTGTAAAGTTTTTTTCCATTAATGAGATTAATTCCTTATTGATACTTTTTAAAACAGACACTTGTTTTCACTTTAAATACCTGGGGGTTTTTATCCAAATGCTTAAAATTTCTTTCACTGCCCATGTAATAGCCAATATACAATTCACAGCATTGTATTACGGGAGTTTCCCATATCCAAACTGTGTTACATTCTCCTTCATTTTCTCATTGCATTGAAATGAAGTTATTCCACATTTTGCTGCAAAAGCCTCATCTGTTTGGACCAGTTCTCTGTAGTCCCAGGCAATAGCCGCAGGTCAACAGAGTTGTCTGGTGGAAAAATGCACAAGTGATCCTCAAGGGCAGCATAACACTCTCTGCAAGGTCAACACAAGCTGTACCAGAGCAGCACCAGTAAGCACCATCCCCCCTCAGTTTTGCCTGAACCATTTTGACATTGACTAAACAGAATGTCCTTAGCTTGTCCCTTCAGCATGCATGCTTCAAATATTCTACTAATACAGTTCTCTGTGTGTAATTTATTTTCTTCTACCACAATAAGACTAAGAAAGGCAATTTTATCATGTGGTATGGCTGCAGGTCGGTTGCAGAGATGGAAATTTCAGATACGGAGTTTGGGCTCAGACACGTGGGCTGGTGAAGTGAGGTAAAGGTGCTGAAAGCATTAGTGCAGTAGATTGTCACCTTCTCAGTGACCCACAGCCAAGGGAAAATGAAGCACTGGCAGTTTTGTCTTTGCCTGGAGAGACCAAGTCTCCCATAAGGCAGCTCTTACCTAGTTTGGAGAGTCATATCCCACTGTGCCTCTCCTTCCTTCCATATTTGCTCGTCTGTGCCTCTGTGTCCAGACTGTCTGCTGTCCCTCAGGTCTGCCTCCCAAGCTCTCTTTGCAGCCAGTTCCCTGCTTTTCAAGGTCTTTCCTTCTGCAGAGGTGTTCCCTTCACTTTCCTTGCTGTTCTTATGCCACCTCTCTTTGATCTTTTTACACAGTCAACTTCCGGTCTTTATTCACTCATCCATCTGCCCCCCAGGGTCTAGTTCTCCTCTCTATTTAGATTAGGCTGCTTTTTTCCGCCTTCTTCCCTTTTTCTGCCTGTGTTTGGAGCCCAGGTCAGAGTGCTGCCTGCACTTAGTTCCTGTACCTGATGCCACATTAGACTGCAACATCTGGGAGTAGCAGTGGCAAAAAAAAGTCTGGTTTAGCCCTGTCTGTTCTGGGCAAACAGGCATCTTCAAAGGAATCTTTGGCCACTTAGACTTCCAGGTTCTGGCAACCCTGTGCTGAGCATATGCAGACGAGGAGTTTTTCAAAAGCTTGTGACTAGGCAAAAAGCTGGCTGTTTTTTCATGGGAACTGCAAAAGGACAGCATGGACCTTACCTTCCAAATTTCAAAATGTGAAGATTAGAGACACAGGAAGTGCTCAGCAAAATTCTTATAAGACCTTTTCTTGATTTTCTTGTTTGTTTCATTTTTTATTCCTCCCAACAGGGCCAAAATATGTTTTCCCTCAATCTTATTTCCTGAAGTGACTAAATCCTCTCACTTGAAACATAAAAAAGTAATAATAATCTGCCTAAGGCAGAGACAGAGCATGGGAATTTTCATCCCAAATACTTAGCTTGGCAAAATTTATAAACAACTGAAAACAAGCTCTTATAAAGGGAACTATTGAGATCCCAAACTACAGAGGACTTACTTGTGTTATACACAAAAGTCAAATAAGAATTCCTCTGTGATCCATTTGGGAAACAAAACTCAATTAAAAAGAATCTGCTTTTCATATTTCAGAAATCCACCTTAAGTCATGGATATCATAAGGAAACATTTGGTTTCAACACTTCTCAGGCCATACCAAAGCTGTTGCAACTAGTTGATTTGTTAAGCATGTCACAGATTTATTTTATTAGTTTTGTTGTGGGATTTGTTGGGGTTTTTACTGAATCTCTTTTGTTATGAAACATAATTTAAATACTTACATGCACTTTAGAAGTACATCCCAGTCAGCATTGTGCAAGTTGAGCAGTAGGATTCCTTCAGTGTGCATCCTTAGTATCTCCTGGGCAGAAAATATGAAAATCAATAACAGATGAGGTTATTCTTAGTTTAGACCAGTAGCAAACTTGTTTCCGGCCAGCATCCTTGCACCTAGGCTTATAGGACAAATCCTGATGCTCCCACCTATTGCCATGGTAGTGGATGGGATGCATTTCTACCACAAATGGATTTACATGCCCCATTTCTCTTCCTGTGAAAGAGCAGGAGCACCTTGTCAGTGCAGCATGGGGCAGGGTGTCCTTCACGCCAAGGCTCTGTGAAGGTTTCTGCAGCTGCAGAAGGCATGACCTTGGTGAGCAGGCTTCACTACCTCTCTCACAGCTGCAGAGGAGCTGCTGTTGCAGTCCTGTTTTGCTGAAGACATTTTGGTGTGGAAGCAGGTTTGCCTTGGGGTTTGAGTTCTTTGAATAAAAAGCAGTAAATCTTCTTGACCACACCCATTCCTCCCGACCTTTCCTACCCATTCTCCCATTGCAGGTGCCGAAATGCGCAGACCTCAGCATGCCACAAAGTTTCCTGAGCTGCCTGGCTGCTGCTTTTCCCAGCTTAATAAAGGAGAGCAAACCCTATATTTACAATGTCCTGTCCCCTCAACAGTCCTTCCTCAGAGGGAGTCTTGTGGGCTTTCAGTGTGTGTGTGAATGCAGACCTGGAAAAGCAACTCTGAAACTCATGAAAATGTGGAATAGTTGCACTGCAAAATTGCATTTAGTTCCTGTGGAAAGTAACAATCGTGGCTGCAGAGACACTGATGTGAAGTATTTGTCATTCTGGAGCTGTAAAACACGATAGAACAGATGGGGATGTTGTTGACTTCAACGTCTTTGCTTTTTAGTCACTTACAGACTTCTCACTTCTCACAACAAAGTGAAAAAATAAATGTTTTCTTAATTTAATATGGCAATATATTGTGGTTGTAATGTTTCCTTTATCCTCAGACTAACAGGGAATGTTCCAGACACAGCACAAGTTTTCCTCAAGTGTTCATATATGAGCTCCTCTCTAACTTCCCTCTACAGGAGATAGTTTTCATATTATCTCATTGCAGGATTTTATAAGCAGTGACTGTCAAACTTTAGTTGCCTGTGCATTTGTGCATATTGATACTGCTCTTATTTAGACAAATTTCAGCTCCTGCCTCAATCCTTGTTTTTACAAGGAAGTCTTTTCCCTAATGTGTCAACAGTTTGCTTTAAACTTGCTTGAAAAAATTCAACCTATGGTGGTTTCGACAAATTAAACCAAAATAGAGCAATAAGTATTAAGAGATATGCATGGGCCATCAACAAAAGAACTCCCCAAATGTATTGAAGTGATTTTCTTCATGCTTTTTTAATGTAATATTTGTAGGCCAATTGTGGCAATAGCTGATAATTTTAATGCAAGATGACATAACTCCAGTTCGGTGATTCTTCAGAGAGAAACTACCTTAACAACTTCTTTTTATTTTGTTGTAATTTTATGAAAAAACTAAACTGAGGTTCTTGATGTAAGGAAAAGAAAATAATTTGAATCACCAAATTTTGAAACTCATTAAATATTTCATCTCTCTTACACTTCCAAATATACTTTCCTGACAGTTTCTGTTTCTATCCCCAGTTCCCAAATTTTAACCATCTTTCTGAATAGAAGAAACTGTAGTAGTTTTCTTTAGAACTACTGAATTCTTTGCAAAAAACCTCTACCATGACACAAGGGATTTTGCTTGATTTTTCTACAGTCTGTCTCAGCAGCACTGGTTCTGCTGAAAGACTCCACATGGAAAGACCAGTTACTAGATCAGGATTCTATTTTGCAGTGAAAATTGCATTTGCAAATAAAAGGAGGTCATTAACCTTCATTGTTTTCTCTCTTTGGATGTTTGGGAGTTAATTTTTCCTCTGGCTGTTGGGGAAATCATAAATTGTTTCTTCAACATTGAAGTGACTGTGTCAGCTTGAAGATACAGCTTTGGAGCTTGATGTTATTTATTGTGTTATTTTTAAAGGGTAATAGCGACGTACCTGTTTTGAAATAAATATGATCTCCCAAATGAAGCTGATTTAGTTAGTGTAGTATTTAAATGGAATGGTTACTAACCTTACCACTTTGTAGTTGGATGTTTAAAACTGGATTAGCAGAAAGACTCTGATTTTGGAGTTGTTTTGTGTCCTGGTGTGTTTTTCCTGTGGCTGCAAAGCAGAACACGATCTACAGTTTCTCTAGCAGACACCCCTGTCTGTTCTTATCCCTCTGACTGCTGGGTCTCACTGAGCTTTCTCCAGCCAGACATCAACAGCGGGCCCCCACAGTCACATAAGCAAACCCACAGTGAACATCCGCAGCTCTTAGGGATTTGTTTGGTGGGGTGTTTTTTTTCCTTAATATGAACTTAATATTTCCCTTCACATTCATCCCAGACTTTTGAGTTCTCCCTCCTACTATTGGCAGACCCACCTCCCACACTGGTGTTCATGTCTGACTCCCATAGCCAGGGATATCAGGAGAGCTGCTGGCAGAGGTCAGCGCATGCCAGCACACAGCACACAGCCTGCTCATTGTGTCTGCCGTGCTGCTGCCTTCGGCTCCGCTCTCCCTGTGCCTCACTTCACTGCCTCCCCCACCTGATGCCTGTCTTGAACTCTTTGCCGCGTGACTGGCTTGCTGCCCTTGCATCCTGAGCATCACCCATGACTGATTTTGGGTGGTGCTGTTGAGAAGAGGTAGGAAGCAAGGCACACGCACTGAACACTTCCATGCAGAGCTGGTGTCTGCTGTGATGAGGAGGAGGGTTAAGGAGGGAATTAAATGCAGCTTTATGATCATTAATCTCAAACAGTCCCTCTAGTGACATCTCTGAGGTTAAGTCACAGGAAGTGTGATATTATTAAGCTTAGTTAAATTTAGTGTAATTCACTTCTGCAGAGCCGTTGTGAATTAGCATTTAGTCTTAAATTGCCAGTTTCCGTGGTATAGGGGCTTCATAGTATCCCACATTGAGTCTTGATATGTTATGAATTAGAGTGCAGAAACCTAAAATCCATGTGACGTGCGAAAATCCCTGAAGTTTCTTAGTAGTTCTGAGGCAAATATGCAATTAATTTAGTTTGCGACACTAAGCAGGGATGGTACCCCTACAAAAAATTATTTCTTCCTTTATTTGCTCTGGCAGCGTAGGTGTGGGAAATGGCCACTGGAGATCTCTTTTGCAAAGCCATGTTTATGAGCTGTGTTGTTTGCCCAGTGCAGCTGATCCTTGCACACACTTCACCTCATCAGGCTGTAATAGGTGCAGACCCGTATTGATTACCATGACTTGTGGGAGAGAAAAATCTTTGCACTTCAAATTGGGTATAAATTATAAATAGCATCTCCAAAGGCTTTGAGTTAGACAAGTGACACTCTTCTGAGACAGCCGTATGTAAAGCTGTTGTTGTAGAGGTTATTAATTTTACGATTGCAGCACAGGTGTACTTGACCCACAACAATGATCATTGTCTGTAAAATCCCACCATCTGGGCTCAGTCACCTGCCTCCTTCAGGAATATTTATTAACAACAACCAGCAAAGGTCATGCTAATAAAAGGAAGTTAACCTTCACTATATTGGTGTAAATTCAGTGGTGAAACAGCACTATCTTCTTGCCATTTTTCTCACTAGTACAGCTATGGGGACACCTGGAAGTGGGTCATATAAGTCCAGGATGCACAGGGTGGGAGGATGGAATATGTGTACATATATAGACAGCAGTTGGTATAATGCAAACGAGAAAAGTTTATCTGGTATAGGTTAGCCATAAATTACTTACTGCAAGTGCACAAGGGTTATTCACACCTCAAATCTGCAAAATTTTATTTATTTTCTCCAGAAAATCTTTTATATTTACTTGACATAACTAAAATTTTGTCAAACTGAATGGAATCTGTTAGTTACTCTCAAAACCTGATTTTTTAACTCCATTTGTTACTTGTTGCTTGTGTTCGGGTGACCCAACTTCATCTTCCATGGCATTTTACAAACTCATTTGCTTTCCAGTTAGTCATTAAGAAAATGCCCTGAAGTTCCCATGAAACCATCATTCTCACCTAGGAGATAAACATCTCATTTCTCTGATCATCCAGACTAGGGCAACGGCATTTTCACAGATGTGTCCTCTTTCTCTGCCCTTACCTCTACATCTGGATGGTAGGTGCATCCTGTGTTCAGCTTTTTAAAATACTTGCCTAAGTCAGACCTGGAACTTTCTTTTGCTGTTAAGAAAAAGGAAAACATGGAGAAGGAAGGTGTGTTTGATGCCAGCACCTGGAAGACAAAGGTGTGTGTGAGGAGAAATTGAATGGGTGCACTAGCAATGAGGTAGAGGAGGTCTTCCTGAAATGGCTGAAGCATATTCAGAAAAAGGCAGAAATTGGTGGGCCATGAGAACATGGCAGGTGGGATCAGTAGTGTGAGGATGAGATGCAACAAGATCAAGGCCAGGCACTGGGCATGAATTCAAGAAGAGCTGCCAGGTGAGCAGGTTCTGAGAAGGAGATTCAGAACTGGATTTCCTGGAGATACAAGTGTTCTGGACAAACAGGTGTCCCAGGTGGATGGAAAAGCAGGCAAGGAGTAGGAAGAGATTCACATGAAATGGAAGCCTCAGGAAGGAAAGAGGGCATTCCTGCCCCTGTGGCTTGCACAGCTACTCAGCATTACAGGGCAGGCGTAGAGTGGGACGTAGAAACACTCCAACTGCCTGAGACCCTTGGAAGTATTGTCACTGCCAAGCCTGGTGTGTTTCTGATCATGTACAGAAGTGATACCATTATAAGGTGCAAGCTTTTTAAGGTCAGGAGTTGAGGTGTCTGTGGAGCTTAGACACCTCAGGGTGTAGTGAGTAGCTGAACTGGGATTTTCGGGATGACTTGGATTTAAGCTCTTCAGTTTCACCTCTCTTGATGTAAGGAGGTGACTCCTTTTCAGCAGGTGGTGACTCCTGAAGCTGGTGCCCAGCAGAAGCAGGAAAGCAGGTCAACAGCCCCATCTTAGCCCACCATTTGCTAACCCCGTTTTCACCATCCTGCAGGAGCTGCCATCAGAAGGGGAGGACCAGGTGCAGATGAAGTTAGGTTTCCCACAGGACCAAAGCTGGCACTGTGGATTCTTGAGATATTTTTGTTTTATCCATCACAGGATTAGCCGCTGAAGATAATCCAAGGGAAAGTGCCTTTTCTGTGACTGCTCCAGGACCAGGGAGAAGATGGATGGTGCCAATGGCACATTGGAGGAGTTGAATTGTATTGAGTCAGTTTAGACTAGGTTAGGTTAGGTTAGGTTAGGTTAGGTTAGGTTAGGTTAGGTTGGGTTGGGTTGGGTTGAGCTGGTTGGGTTGGGTTGGAGCCAGCCAGAGGCAGTATTCACAAGGTGAGGCAGATGGGTTAGTGAATGACATCGTACCTATGAAAACACTCTGGACTTGTGTGGACTGTAGTCTTCTGTCTACACGATACAACAGGACACTATAATCCAAGTGAAAAATTCAGGGGGAAAAATGCTTTTGAAGTATTTCTTACATAGAAGATTATAAACATTTTCCACTGTGGGAAGGGAGAGTTAATGTATTCATTAAAGACTTGCAATGTATGAATTCAGATTCTCACTAAAACCATAAAAACACACTGGGTGTTCGACGTGTTTCATGTGCCATGCATGCTCTCACTGCAGCTTGTTCTTTAGACACAAGCTCATTCCTGTCCCTTGAAAGACCTTCTTTACTTCCATATCTGCCTGTGTCAGCGTCCACACCAGTCTTCAAGCTCTGCTTCTGGTGTGAAAGAAGAGAAAATTATATTCTGCTGCTTTACTTTAAAATTGCTCTAGTGCAATTGGTTCTTGGGTCCAAAATTTCACAAATTGGCAAGCAGCATGTGCTTATCCTGTTAGTGATTAAGAACCTTTTTACATCTTTGGTAGATGGGGTGTCTCTACTGTCATGTAATGTGTTATTTTAAAGCACTGCTGCCTTTTCTAGCTACTCTGTGGTGCAGGCATTGCCATTTCCATGGTGTTGCATTGGCTGCTGTGTTTTTGTAAAGTGCCAAAACTGTTTGTGCTTATGCTGCTGGTACATCCAGATGTTTGATGGCATAATTACTATTTAGAAACAAATAATCATAAAATACCATTACAAAGAGGAGCTGTTTTCTAAGCAGCTGGTTGTTTCCCTTGTCCTGGTATCACTGATTACTTCCTTGCATTAGTAGTGCTCTCACAAGATAGCAGAGTGTGTACTCTTCAGGTCTCCGCTCCATAGGCAGTAAAAAGCTGTGGGATTTTGGAATAAGCTCAGATTTAAAACTCAGCCCTTGAGTATTTCAGATTAAAGTAACTTACAGGAATTGCTACGGAATGTTTTAAATGGGTTTAAATATATTTTGTAAAATCTGTATGCTTGTTGACGTTGGCAGCATTGCTGCATGAACAGAGCTGTGGGCTCAGCAGAGCTCAGGTCCATTCCTTGTCTTGCCTGAGCTACTCAGTTTGCAAAAGCACAGTAATGATGACTTCTCCCTTACAAAACTCTGTTAGATGTGTCTTTGCAGAGCAGTGAGGGTATAACTGATGGCTTGCATCATGCTGCAGCATGTTCAGATCTGTCAAGTAAATTAGTATTTTTCAGATTTATAACCTTTGGAAGCTGTGAGGCTTGAACACTTGGTTTTAAGTGGTCTCACCCAAGAAGTCTTGTGGATGTAAGTTCTCTCATGAAGTGTTGAGTTTTGAGCAGGTCAAAACCTCCTTTATTTAAAAGCCAGTTTTCCTTTCTCCTAGTTGAGAAAATAGTTGTTTTCAAATGCTATATACTTTACATCTTTACATTGTGCTCTTGCTTGCAATTTTATGTAGATTTTTTTTCCTAATTCATGATAGAAAAAAAATGCATGTGCATTAAAAAAATTAAGTTATCTCACTACTATGTATTATTCAAATGCTTCAGAGCTACTGTGAAGTACCTTGCTAATACAATCAATTTTAGACATTGCTTAAATAAAGCCAATGAAGTCACAGAAAAGACAGGGCTGGATAGAAAGAAACTCAAGAAGTTATATAATTTGGCCATATTGCGCAGGGTGACGTCAACTGTACCCATAATGTTCTTAAGAGATGGTCTTCTAACCTATTCTTAATTTCCTTTGGCGAGATCCTGCACCTTCCATACATATGTTCTTAGCCCAAAAACACCTTTGTAAGATGTCACCTGAGTATCCCACCTCGCATTTGTCAGGTAAAGAGTTTTTATACTTGTCTTTACATACAGGTAAAGGTGGAGTTACAGATGTGAATAGATAGATGAAGGGATAGATAGATGGATAGATAGATAGATAGATAGATAGATAGATAGATAGATAGACAGTGTTGTTGATACAGATACTATATAGATGGAGACAGATACATGAAGATTATATAGAGATAAGTATAAAGATAGCAATAGGGAGATGAACAGATAAATCAATATAAATAAATATAATTTCAAACCCTACTTACTTCTGTCTGTATGGTAAACCATTTTAATATGAGTTTTAAAATCTACAGTTGCATAATATTGAGTACAACTTTACTGGATCCCTTCTTCAAGGAAATGGCTTGCTCTCCTGCAAAAATTCATTGCATTGGAAATTGCTGCTTCTGACAATGTTGTTCAGACACGTTTTTTACCTTTTTAAATATATATTCAGAAGAAAATTTTACTTTGGTGACCCAGAAAATGACCTAACTTTTGGTAACCTGTAATCAGGATAGAACAACGATAGAACAAGTTTCACTTACTTGTCCAGTTCACATGTAGAGGAACAAAAAAATGACCTGTACTCATGGGACTGCCCTTAATATTAGATGAAGAGTAGTGGAAAATTATGGCCATGTTAAACTCTTTCCTACTTTGCAAGCAGACCTTATAATGAGCTTTTGTGTGAATCTTTGCATTTTCTTGCTCAGAGGGCAAGAAGAATTTACTAAATTTTTTTTTTTACTATTTTTAACCACTAGCTTCTTGTGGGAAGTTGGTGTGTTGTAAACAAGGAGTAGAAGAAAAGCCAGTTGCAAGTATGGGAGTTCAGAGGTGATCTTTTTTCTGGATTGGTAGGATGCTTGTTGCTCTGTTTTCATCATCCCACTAAAGATTATTATAGATAATACGTGGCCAACAAAAATAAGGACTGCTTGGTATCACATCAGATAATAACTAAGTAGAAAATGTCTTTAGTGTGTGTAGTTTAGTTTCCAGCGACGCCATGATTTTTCTTACATGAATATTGAGTCTTAACCAGTTTATTGTGTATCTAAGCCCACTTAATAAGCTGTATTTAATTTCTTCAAATTGTTCTTTATCTTCCCTCTTGGCTTCTCCAAAGAATTCATTTCCCTACACAGTTACTTTTAGATTATTATCATGTCCATGACTCCACAAACGATTACTTCTTAGCCAAACTAAACACATCAGTGTTTGGAGATTGGTTTGGGGTCGGGTTTTTTTAATGTCCCCTCAGAAATTACTGCTTTCATTTCATTAATTGGTGTTTAGCTTATTTCTTAATTTTGCCTAAGTTTTTAACCTTTCTTTACCATTGTGACATACAGAAGTGCTTATGCAAAAACTCCTAAGGTCATTTGATCTCAAAGTTCTTGAGCTTATGAACTCACTCACAATTTTTCTTGAAGCTCTCATTTTCCTAGTCAGAACCATTGAGTGATTTTAGGCAAGATGTATTTTTTTAATTTCTTTTTTCATTAGCTTTACTGGGGATGCTTTGAGAGCTTCTTCTGTTTTGGAGTTTGAGACCTGGATGCTTACATCAGTAGACCAAAATAGTCACAAAAGACACAATCATTTCTTGCCATGCAGAGCAACAGTATAAAGGAATTGTAAGTGGAGAAACCTTATGAATTAAAAGTAGTTCTGTCATACTTTTTTACATCTGATGCACTCAAGAGTAAAACAAAAGTTAAATTCCTGTTCAGAAATAGCTTTGTGATACAGAAGTAATTTGTTACTATACAGAAAGATGGATGCAGGACAGGCAGGAAGTGTCTCTTATTCACATCTAAGTGTGTATTTGGACAGTATTGTTATGTTGCTACAGAGTCACAGAATTACAGAATTGAATACCTAAGAATTAAAGTTCTTCAATGTGTGTGTGGATAATGTAAGAAAGAAAGAATATTCCATTGCTTCGTAACTTTCAGGAAGAAGAATCCTTTCTGAAAGGACTTGTCTACCCAGTCAGATGGAGTTGGCTTCTCTGTTAGTTTATGGGTAAAAGAGAAATTAATTGTGTTGCTTTTCATGTTTAATAATGTTTAAAGTGTTTCTGTTCCTGCAAAAGCCCACAAAAGTCTTTATTTCAACCTCTGAACCATTTAAATCAAGTTCTGGTTATACTGAGTGCCTTTTAGATATGTAGCTTGCATCATAAATGTAAAAGCAACATCTGCCACTGTCTACAGGCAAGATGGCTAAGCTACTCGCATTGGCATTTTGCAGCATGACAGGGTCTCAGTGCAGATCGTGATCACAGGGAGCAAACTCTCTGCTGAGCAAGACCTTGTTGAAGAGCAGCAGAATTCTCCATCCCAATGGGGACTAAACCCCAAGGCGTGGAACACCCTTAATTCATTTTGAAGCCCGTGTTACTTAGAGATGAGCTGTCACTTACAGAAGCAGACCCGAGGTCAGCCCTGTGGCTAGTATCTGTGAAGAAGCTTTTCAACCTGGAAACTTTTCTCTTCAGAAATATTTCAGCACTAAGGCATGTATGAAGATCTCTCCCAGCTCCTGTGCAGCATAGGAAACCTTTGTCCCACACATCTTGTAAACGCGGCGGGGGGCCACCATTGTGCTGAGCATCTTCTGAGCACCGCGGGAGGAGGCTTTTGTCTGACACAGTGGGCAGGCACCGTAGGAGGGCACCTTTGTCCTGCACAGCCAGTAATCGCTCTGCAAGAGTGAATTATGGTGATTGCAGAGCTCTTCTCTCTCCAAACACTCCACTTTCAAACGGAGGAGTTTGTCAGCCTTGCTAGGTGAAGAGCTGCTTTTCCTGAGTGGAAATGCAAAGGGAAGACAGTGAAAGTGCCTTTGCATGCATGTGTGCAAATGTCCATCAGGATCATTCACACGGTCACATTGCATGACCACCCCTGCAGGCACCATTCCGAGTTTCAGTCTTTGCATATCCTCTTCTCTATTTTTCCTACCCATTTAAGCTGCGTTTTAATTAGTATTATTTCTTTGTTCCTTCGTATGTTTGTACTATCTCCTACTCAATATGCTATTCCTATATTCAATGTCTACACTCTCACTATTCTTTCAGATGACTAATAACCACATTTAAAAGACTTGAGCCCAAATACTGATCCCTCTGGGACTTCACAGGTATATTTTCAACCCCATATTATTACTTATTATTTGTCTTCTCAAATGCTTTAACCACTTCTCCGAAAGTATGCTAGCACCCATTTCTCTGAGTCTGAGATAATGTACAATGGGAGAGGCATAACTCTGCATCTGCGAGATGAGATGAGATGAGATGAGATGAGATGAGATGAGATGAGATGAGATGATGAGATGAGGTGCTGAATCTGTACCCTGTAGAGATGCCATGTGTACTGCAGCTGATGGTGGACGTGCTGCTGGCAGCTAGAGCCAGCACGGGCACTGCAGCATAGATTTGGGAGCTGCATTACCATAGATCACAAGTGTTTGGCGGCCCCTTGACTGGTGTAATGCAACTGATTTGCAAGTGAGAGGTAGGAGTGACCACAGCCCATTAGAGGAGTGAAAGTAATAATCCGTTTTAAGTGATTACATTGGTTCCCACTGCCCCAAGGTTGCCAGGTTGACCTATGTGGAAAATACAGCAGTGGATAAGTCTCTAACCTGCTGATTTTTGTTATTCAATAAAGTTTGAGTTTTATCTGTTCTTGTCAAATTTGAGCCTGTTGTGTCTGCTGTTATCCTAAAGGTGCTTGTGATTTTTTGTAGTGTTGATATCTTTCTTTACTGGTATTCAGACATGAATTTTATGTGTGGTAGTTATTTTCAATTAATCCTCCTTTTCTCAAATTAGAAATTTTTTTTCTTCTCATCTCCACCCCAGTCCTCTAGTGCCTACCTGATTGTACATGAATTCTCAGAAATAATTGCCAGTAGTCCAGCAAGTTCTTTAACTGATTCCCTGAAGACCCACATATGCATGTCATCCAGACCTGATGATTTGGATAGTAAATTTTAAAAGTATTCCCTTACCTGATTTTTTGTATCAACAACTGTATTGGCAAGTCTTCATTATTTCTAATTATATATCTCTTTGTGGTGCTTGGTAAATTGATTCTGGAACTTGTTCACTGTTTTACTGTCATTACTTGTTTCACCTCACACATTATTGGTTCCACCATCTCTTTGGAGCTCCTTTCAATGGTGTTATGCATGTGTTAAAATATATATTCATTTCTCTCTACATCTCTCCATGCTGCAAGTGGGAGGTTAGTTTGCTTTTTGACATTTCTATCATTTATCTCTGTGGGGCTGGGACTAGGAGGGATTTATACTTTCTTGTTCTGCAGTTGTAGCCTTTGCATATTTTAGAGTATTCTAGCTGTTTCCCACTCTTAACAGGTTTTTAATATCTTTTCCATGCAGCATGCTCCTAAGATTTCTCAAAGAATTAATATCTGAAATCACTACACACTGTGCAACAGTCCATCAATTAATGCAATATATTGAATCATGATTTATCATCATGGCTGTTGAAATTAGTGAGCACTAAGGATATATATCTCGGAGGACCTTGACTTTAGAACAACTGTTTCTTATTGTCTGTCTCTTAAAAATTATTCTTTCTATCAAAAAATAGATGGTTGTTCATGCATATAATTTAGATCTGTGAACTACTAAATACACAATTGAGATTGCAGTCATCAATGCTATTTTTCCTCTGGCAAAAATCTTACAGCCAAATCTGTTGTCACCCTTAGGATATAATTCTACTTATTTCGGTTGAATTTTCCAGGCCTTTGGTATAGAAATCATAAATGCACAGTATGTGCAATGTTAAATTTTTAGGGCTCTCCCTTTAGTAGTAGTTGAATGTGAATACATAAGGGCAAAATCTGACCTTTAAAAATGACTATAAAGGGCCAAGGCAGATACTTAGCAAGCTTTTCTTATTGCAGTATTAATCAAGCAAAGAATCATCATAATCCTGGAAACTAAATATCCATTGTAGTGATTTTATCACCAGGGAAATTGTTCATCTGCCCGTAAGATTGTTACTAGGAAAGGGAAAATAGGGAGTGTTAAAATTGCTTTAGACTGCTGAATCATTGAGTCCCTCTAGACTCAAAGCTTGAATTGTTTTTTGAGAAGAGTGGGTTGAGAGGAGTTGCCACTGGAAAGCTGTAGGTTAATCAGTTTCAGTAACACTAGTGAATGTGAGCATGATCTCTCTTGAGGATGTGAAGAAAGTGCATGGGAGAAGGCAGGATGAAGAAAGAGACAGGGAGGCTTTAGAAACCTACTGTTTTGTCGTTTTTTGTTTCTGGATGACCCTTTCACAGAGTAGGAAGGTTGCTGATGAAAAAGGAAGACTGGGGGAAAAAAAACATGGTATTCACAGCCTATATTTTCATCTTAATCCAGTGGATATTAATGAGGATTGTTACAATCAAGACAGGCAGAAGTGAGAAAGATGTGTTTGTGTGGGAAATGTCTGTGTAGGGACGAGAAAGCCACACAGAAAGGTGTTTTGCCTTCAGGGCTTAGAGTGGTGTTTACCATATGCTGTGACACAGGCATGTGAAGAGGTGAAACACCTGTGCAGGAGTGTCCTTACAGTGTGCCAGGACAGCCTATCCCTCCATAAAATCAGCTTTGGTAGATGACTTCCGTGTTCATGGTGGCAATGGCCAGTCATGGGATACCAAGGCAAGCCATAACCTCAGGGACATGTCTGTTAGGCTGCAGGTTTTGCTAGAAGGGAAGCTTTACTCTCTTGCAGTCTTGGGCCACTTCTGTGTTTCCAAGGTGGAGTACAAGTCTTGGTGAGTATCGCTATGGGGATCTCTATTGAAAGCCACCTGCAGGATAGAATCATAGAAACTTTTATGTTGGATGTGACACTTGAGATCGCAGGATCCAACTCAACCCAGTAGGGCCAAGTCCAACACTTGACAGAATGGACTGACTCTCAGCAAAGAGAATTTCTACAATGATGGGTGAATTTGAAGGTGGAAAGCATTTGTATAAATGGAGGATGTGGGAAATTTCTGGAAGATGTCATGAATTGTCTCCGTACAATGAATGCGGAGGGGGGAGGAAAATCTGTGTGTGCACGTGACGTGGATGCTCTTTGTACAAAAACCTCTCTTTATGTGGGAAGTAGTGTCTTTCCAGAGAGAGTTTTTTGGAGGATTTTTTTTGCTTGTGTGATGGCTGCCTTTGAGGCAGCAGGGGCGTGCAGTGTGACAGGTAGTGCCTCCATCAAAGACTTTCTGGAGGGGATGGTGTTCATGGACCCACCCAGGATGCTCCATGGATGGATGCATGCTCCTGCTCCAGACAGGGATGTGAAGGTGGGTGTGCAGCAAATGCCATGCCAGAGCAGCCATCCCATATCCCCAGAGACTGATGGCCACCCTACATCCTGCAGGGACCATCACCCACCCTGGACTGCATCCCTCTCCACCTGGCAGGCTGGGGCCACTGTGTCCCTCATTGTTGTCACCCCCAGATTGTGATACTGTCACAGAACTGTTGCTAGGCAACAAATGTGGTTACTGGGTCTCAACGAATAGCTGAAGGGGAAAGTGAAGTGTTGCACCATTGTAGAGTAACCATAGCAATGACCTACTATTACAGACTAAAGAATTATCATTAACAATGTTAAAGTATCAAACAGAGGCCCAGGATCCAAAGACTACCAGGCAGCATCTCTGCATAATTGGGCTACCCAGGAACAGGTCCCAACTCTTTCACACCCCTTGGCTCCCTATCTCCATTGTCTTGGTTTTGTTTTGGGGGTTGGTGGTGGGGGGAAGGAGGAGGGGGTGTGGTTGTTTAAATAAAGCATATGGACTATGTGTTGAGGAAGACACCTGCAAAACAGTTGAAGGACTCATCAAAAAAAAAAAAAAAAACAGAGGTAAATGTGTGTGCTGAGGGAAGGTACAAACAGGGGCGTCCACTTTACTGTCTCAATATTATCTGTGGGAACCAGTGCACAAAGGATTCCTTCATGATGCATGAGATGTTCATATCAAGTGTTCTCTTTCCCTTGAAAATGCGTATGCCAGGCTAAAAGCAGTATAAAATGAAAAACAAATAATACAAAGTATGCCTGAAAAGTAGACACTTTCTTTCTCCCAAGGTAGGCCAGATAGGTGAGGTGCTTCAATGAAGCTTTTATTAACTTTTTATTTTCCCAGATACAAGACATGTTCAGGATCTCTGATTGTGATGTGGGTGGCTGTGCATGGGCATGTGTGTGTGTTTGTGCATGTGTCTGTCTGCATGTATGTGCAGCTGTTCCTGCCAGCTGCCCCAGAGCTCCGCAGCGGGACAGCCCTGACTCTCCCCAGGCTCCCTCCAGACCAGCTGCAAGCAGCTGGGTGACTTTCCTGGGTTTTGCAATTTTGCATTTTGCGGAGTATTTCTCCTGTGAACAGCCAGCAAGTCACAGAACGACCCCTAGTCAAACTGTCACCTTTGTGTTTTGCAGGTACAGAACGCCATGAACTAACTTCTTGGAAGAGTTTTCCATCTGTTTTCAAGTTCTTCAACGAGGCTATAAAGGCAAAGAACAGCTTGGTGAAACCAGCCCCAACACGGCGCTCCAACAGGATAAAATATGAAGAATTCTAAAAGGAGGGGAGGAAAAAAAACCCACCACCACCAATGTCTTTGCTGCTTGTTTTCTGCAAGGAGTCTCCCAGCCCCTCATTAGATTGTTTTCCTCCTAGAGCACAGGGTCGTGATGTATACATCTAAATAGCGTTTTGCATTATTTCTAGATGAGTGCAACTGTCAAAGCAATATGGGTTCACTGGTTGTGCTTCCTGTGGGCTGTAACTCGGATTTTGTGCTGCCCATCAGTGTGCAGATTAAGGCTGACAGTGGTACTGCACAATGCAGCATGGTGCAGCTCTAATTGCCCTGACATAGCCCTGCACCAAGCTGATGCCAGAATTTAACAGCTTCATCGCAGTCCTATTGCCTGCAGGATTTTTTGCAGCTTCCTTCTATTTTAAGACAGAACAAAATAGGAATTACTCCTTTTTAAAAGATGGCCCTTTTTAACACAGACATGTTAACCAGCCTATGATTTTACACCCAGTAGCCTTCTCTTTCTCTGGGACCAAGTGGAATTGGCTTCTAACTCTTTCATTTTTCTGCTGGCAAGAGTGTCCGAGAAGTTTGGCCCAGAATTCTAGAAAGGCTCCGTTGTTGAAGAGATTTGCACTTGCTAGATCAATGCCATTATCTGTAGATCTTCTCTTCCTTGGAAAGTTCTACTTAAAAAAAATTGCCTATTCATTAACAGGCTGGATCACACTGTGAAATACGACAGCAAAAAAAAAAAAAAAAAAGATGGGCTGCATATTTTCCTGTTTATTTTTAAACACAAAAATGCTTCCATTTTCATATGCTGGGTTTGTAATGACTTGCCATCCCATGGTGTTTCCCTTTTCCCTAAACTCATGGGTTCATCCCCACTTTCCCAGGCTCTCAGACAAAGGTTGACCGGCAGGGCATTCTGTGTGGGGATTTCACACCATGCATTGGGGATATATGGCTCTAGCCATAATTGTTGCATTAGGCAGGTTTTCTCCACTAAAACTAAGGGAAAAGACGTGCTTGATAGCATGCCCAGTGAGCAAGCACTCTAATTTAGCTCCTGGTGTTGATAATACTAAATTTAAGTGGTCCTTTCTTTAATGGCCATGCCCACCTTGCCTCTGATGCTGTTAGTGACAAGGAGGCACCACTCAAACATGAGTTTGGGACCCCATCCCACCCTCTCCTCACGCAATGTGTCCAATCCTACAGCTGGGGGCTGGAAATGTGGTGGGGAGCGTTAAAACGAGGCGATGCCGAAGCAGGGGTACCCTTCTAAGCCACAGAGCAAAAGCAGAAGTGCTCATAGTGAGCTGCAAAGGGAAACCCAGCTGGATTTGGGCCTAAGTCCTCTGGATGGGGGGCTCTCAGCACCCACAGAGTGCTCACATCCCTGCCTGCTCACGCTGGCAACAGGGCTTCACTTCCTCAACTCCTGCTTCCTGTCATCTCGCTGCATTTAAGCTCTGCCCTTGGGGAGGGGTGCTTGGAGCAAACTTCCGGTGGGATGGGGAAGGTGTCAGGCCATGCCTGCGTGGAGAGAAGTGCAGTATCTGTGCCTGGCAGATTTTCTTCCCAGAAAGGAACCTACTGGGGAGAGGACTGCACCCAGCTTCCTCTGGCCTCCAGTCTGCACTCACTCCCAGCTGGGGGATGCTGCTGCCTGTGGCCAGCGTGATTCCCCACCACAGGAGTCTACAACCCCCCTCCCCAGGCCCGCATCCAACCCAGCCCCTTGGACCCTGTGTGTTTAGGGCTAAGGCAAGAGTTTACATGGTGTGGTTTGGGTGTCTGTGCTTCATCCCACAGCCGGGGAAGATGCAGAGGCCAGGGAAGTTTGCACACACACACCAGACCCACCACTCTCCATCTCTGTGGAGGTGAGATGGAGTCTCTAGGGTGCCCAAATATTGGAGGAACAGATCTATTTTTTTAACTGTTGATGAGAAACAAGCTACAAACATTTTTACTGTAATACTTATCATTTTCTAAAGAATTTTTCTTTACTGTGCCCCAGGTCCAGCTCACGTTATCGCTCCTGTGGGGGGCTGTAGAGCAGAGGGGATCCTCACCACTGGTACTGCTCTGCTTGCAGTGAACAAAAAATAAATATGCTCTCTTCTGTCCTTCTTCCATGCTTTGTGTCCTTGCGCCAAGCTCCACGGGAGCCGCCGTCTCTGGTGGGCAGGGTGGGGGCTGCATGGGCAGCAGGTCCCCAGCTCGGAATACATGCAGAGGGTGCAGGTGTGTTTGCAAACAGGACTCTGTACAATTGCACGGTTGGGGCTGGAAGGTGTGAACAGGGTGTGAGGGGGTGAGGCTCGTTTGTGCCATGGAGTGGGCTACGTGTCCAGCTCTCTCTGCACGCCCCACATCATCCATGGGAAGCCACACAAGGAAGTGGGCTACACCATCCTCTCCCCTTTAGCTGTTCATAAACATGAGAAGATATAAAAATACACCAAGAGAGGGGGTTGATCAATTTTTTACGGGGGCATGGGCTAGAGATGGAGGAGGCAGCATCTCCATTTCCAGCTGCACAGGCTGCAGAAAGAGAGGAGGGTGTGGGAGCATCCCAGCATATACCACCACATTAGTGTCACATGGAAGGGTGACAGTGGTAACCCTGAAGCACTCTGAGGAGGGATGAGTGTTGATTTAGCCTATTCCTTGTGATCGATGTTTTTAAAGATGCTCACCACTGGCCCCTCAGGTCATGGTGTCTTTAGGAGACAGAGGTCCGACATCAACCTCCTCCTGGTTTCATCACGGGAAAGCTCCCTGACATCTGACATGGTGCAACAACCTCTGCCCTAGGTAACTTCGGCACTACATGTGCAAAACTGACCAAAAAAAAAACCCTCAAAAACACAACAAACCCCCAAACCCAAAACAACAACAGAAAACCAACAAAACTGACCCTACAATAGGATCTAGGAAAATCCCCCAGCTCCTTGCCACCCAAAAGGTTTGCACACCATCATGTGAGTCAAAATGCTGCCATTGAAGCCATGGACCAATGAAAGCAGTGCTTCCTTGTCAAGAATGGAAAGCAAGAAAGAAGTGTTCTAGCAGAAAACAGCCAGCAGACCCCCAAACACAGCAGGACTGTGGGGAAAAATAAAGAGAAAAAGCAGGGGGAAGCAAAAGTATCCTCATCTTCATTGTGCTTACAAGGCAGTACACTGGTTACAGTTACAGTGCTCGCAGTGTGATTCTCCCAGACTCAGAAGCTGCTGCTTTTCATGGAAATGTGCATTTTTCCTCTGTCTCTGAGAAACATCGCTTATTGTGGGTAGTGGGTTTTTTCCCCCTTTAGAAATTTCGTTCAGAAGTACAAATGAAAAGTGGCACATCCAAAACTGCATGGAGCCACATATTGCACCATTCTCAAGTCAACCAAACCAAAAATAACCTGCCAAGAATGTGTACATCCATCGTACACCATGGTAGAGCTACATCTCACCGAGCGGAAGGATGCGTGTGTGTGTATGTGTGACTGCACACATTCATGGACATCTCGATCTCACAGGGATGCGTGTGTGTGTGTGTGTGTGTGTGCGTGTGTGTGTGTGCGTCCACATTATGTTGATGTACTCGACAAAGTGTGAAAAATGTACTTCTAGAAAAACTTGAAAGGAGATGTCATTTATCATTGTATCATCATAATACCACAAATTTCACTTTTCTGTTCCATTTTGGATTGCATGTGTTTGAGAGTATTTCACTAGATCAGTGACAGCTCTTTATTTGCATAATCATATGCTCTGGTCTGAAGAGAAAACTAACCCCCAAATTTCATGGGTCACCAAACTGCAACAATCAATGTTTTATCACATATGCTAAGCAAAACCTAAGGAGCTATATGAAGTTTCTTGTGGATTTTTTGCTCCTCAGAAAATTAAAGATGTGCCTCCTGAATAGATGCAAAATCTTTCCAAGCTCTTTGTAGCTGAATTCCATTTGAAGGGTAAACTAGAGATTAGCTCATAGATCTGGATTTCAGACCCACTAGCATTCTTACTTCAAAGTGGATTCAGACAAACAGCTTTACTGCATCTCTAAATTTTGCCATCCTAAGTAATGTCATTTAAATGGTGACAATCAAAAAATTAAATTAAAAGAAAAAGTGGTCAAACATAAAAAATACAATCACCCCCTCTCTTATTAAGCCCATAGAGACCTGTGGGTTTAATTTCATTCATTCTGTGAAGTTTTATTGTTTCAGCTGGGTGCTATCCCCATATAAAGATATAGATATTTGGTATATGTAGAAAACCCTTTCCTGAGCTGCAGAATCAGTTCTGGTCCATCAGTTGCACAATAACCACACGCTCCAGTTAGGACACACATACTCCGGGTTTCCTTCCCAATCAAAATGCCTCCTTATGAGGAGTAAGGAACCTGGGGATGGGAAATGACTGGCAGTGAAGATCCCCCACCTCCTCCTCCATTCACACTAGTACCGCTGAAAAAAATTAGCTCTTGTTTTAAGTCAATTTAAATCAAGATAATGTAATTAATATGATATAATATAACAACGTAACACAATATAATAATTCACACAGAGTACAGGAGGATGTCTCAGAGGTGTAGGTGAGCAGCACCTGTAGCAGGGGACATGCAACCCACATTTAAGGTCACTGCAAACAACCCACAAAAAACCCCAGAAGTTTCTCTGGGCTCCAAGCTGTAACTTTGCGAGTAGAACTTCACATGGGTTGCTGTCTTGCCATTGAGAAGATGCTCTTGGGAAGAATAAACTATTTTAAAGGGGCCTATTTCAAGTAACATGGCCCTCAATCTCCTGACCCCATGGTGGGGAGAAGCAGTACCTGAGAAGGAAGGAGTGCACATTGTGTGGATTAAGAACCTGGAGAGAAGCAGCACTTCTGCTGTCCTGTGGCTTTTGTTTTTTGAGGTTTTTTGCTTTGTTTTGTTTTGTTTTTGTGGGTTTTGGTTGGTTGGTTGGTTGGTTGGTTGGTTTTTTGGTTGGGGGTTTTTTTGTGTGGGTTTCTGTTTCCGTGGTTTTTTGGGTTTTTTGGGTTTTTTTGCATTTTTCTGACTTTAGCATCAACTACAGAAGCCTTCCAGGGGGAAATGGGTTTCCAGCACAGACTAGCACCTGAGAAGTTCAACTTCTCACGTTTGACTCCTGAGTGATGTCTGAACACCTGCTCCAGGCAGACGCCAGCTTCGCACCAACTCCTCACCTTGCAGGAACAAGGTGAAATGGGTGAGTGGGAAATAAAAACAGTGCTAAAATACAAGTCTCCTCACCACCCTTGTCTGACTGCCGGCGTGGGGTTCTGTGGGATGCAGGGACAGGGTATGCCCAATGCTGGTCTTCAGGGAGATCCAAAGAGAGAGGAGGACTCACTCTGAAGCATCTCCTGTCCCTCCACACTGTCTGCATCCCTCCTCTGGGGTCAAGTAAATATGAATATTCACAAAGGATGGTGCTGCAGGCTGGTTTGTCTCAGCGGAGACAATAGCATCAGTTATTTCCCACTAAATTTCAGCACAGGAGAGAGCTGACCCCTCTGAGGAGAGGCCTAGGTCATCTCCTTTTGTCATTTCCATTTCTCTTTGCTCATGCCCTGCCAAATCCCCTAAAGTCTGGTAAAGGGCTGTCTCCAGATTCTGTCCTCTTTAAAGCTGCTATCTCAGCTGCAATTACATAAATAAGCTTCCTACTCATCTCCCCTCCTCGTGGGACTGCTTTATGTCTTCACCTTCCAAATCAACTTGCCAAGCAATGATGTTTTCTATAGTAAAGCCCTTGATGTGGGGGTCCTCCATGTCTCCCCACAACATGTGGGTAAAAAATAGCATATCCCATGATATTGTGTCCAGGCCTGCTTGCCTACTGCTGGTGGAGAAAGCCCCTAACATCACACAGAACTTGCAAACAGTGATTTGTCTGTTCACAATGAGCCAGGTGTTGCCAGTTTTGCCGATGGCTGGGGGCAACCTACCCCTCACACACTTCTTGATAGGAGCTTCAGATGTTGGTGGGGTATTTTGTCGTTTGGGGGTTTTGGGTTGTTAAGGGTTTTTTTGGCATAGTGATGGTTGCTCGGCTTATAAATCGTGTCCTTTGTACTTTCTCCCAATTTAGTGTGTATCCTCTTGGAGGGGGGCCAGGAAAGGGGGGTGCAGCAGTGCAAGCAAGGAGCACAGCGGGTGGCAGCGTGGTGCTTTTGCAGTGGTTCCCGTGTGCTCCCCACGCCACTGAGTGGGTGGTGTGATCAAAGCCAAGGCCGTCCCCGACAAGTAGCGGCGCGGTGGGGGCAGACATCCAGGGTGAGGATGCCGTTCTTCCCAGGGAGTCTCGAACTGCTCTTCCCACGCTTTGCAGGTGGTGGCAGGGCCCGGCTGCTCTCGGGGCGGGCCCAGCACCAAGGACAGCGCCGGCTCAGGGCTCGGAGGGGGTCCCCGCGCCCTCCGCGGCCCCTCGCCGCCCCCAGGGGAACGCTTATTGCCGGACAATGCTCAGCCCCGACTTCCATCTTCCAGGCGTGCCTAGGCCGCCCCGTTCCGCCGGGGAGATCCCCCGGGGCGCCCCTCTGGGAGGGATCGTCGAGGGGGAGATCCCTCGGCCACTTAGCTGTCTCGACATTCCTGAAGTCATGGGGCTAGCAGGGAGTAACTCTTCGCTCACCTGCGGATTCCGGAGGAAGGGGAGAGAAAAAAGGAGGAAAAAGTTAATCTCCCGGCTCACTTCTGCCGGGTGGCGGAAAGGAACCGGGGGTGCTGGGGCTGTGTCGGGTCTGTGCAAGCATCCCGCGGCCCCGACGTGGCCCGGACCCCACGCAAAAGATTTTCCCCACTCTTTCTTGCTCCAGGGAACATGGAGCATCGCTCCCCCACCCTGGTGCAGGGCGCCGGGCTGCAGGTATTGTCTCTGGAAGGGGTTCCTCGTGGGCCCCCCGCGGCTCCGGTTTACACCACCCAGGGTCGGATGAAGGTGCCGGGGGCCGGGATTCCGTTCGCCCCGTCCACCGGCCCCACAGCCCTGCGGCCGCTGCTGGTCGCCGTCCCTTTGTCGTTTTGGGGCTCCCCGGGTGTGATCTCAAGGTAACCTCCAGCGCTCCCCCGGCCGGACACAAGCCTCCATCAACCCAGACTTGGCTGGAGGGCGTGCGGGCTGCCCCCGGGGGCCGGGAACTGCAGCGGAGACACCGGCGGGCACCTGTGGTGCGAAACCCGCTGCGGGAAGTTCTGGCTCTCTGTCTTGTTTTGGCTACACAAATCCCCTCCCCCACTTCCCACAGCGCGTGGTCCTTCGCCCAGGAATTTCGATACGGGGGAGACGCCTGCACCAAAGCCCCTCGCCACCCACACGCGAAATATTTTGCAGCACTGAATATTCCCTTAGACTTCTTTTCTTTTCTTTTCTTTTCTTTTCTTTTCTTTTCTTTTCTTTTCTTTTCTTTTCTTTTCTTTTCTTTTCTTTTCTTTTCTTTTCTTTT
>VZTZ01038106.1:0-20745 GCA_013400955.1 Drymodes brunneopygia | reverse complement strand
AAGGAGAAAGTGCCCAGATCACCCGGAGGTCCTCACTCCTGTCCAGCTGGCTCCTGCCCGTGCCCTCTCCTCCTGTTGCTCCCGAGGCTCAGTGGAGTCAGAGGGGAGTCAGAAATTGCAACTCTGGCTCTGTCAGAATTTCACTTGCTCAGAGTTGTTTGTCTTAGCCTTTTTTTCTACAGAGGAAGTGGCTTTTGTTCAGAAACCTCAAATGAAGATTTTTGAAAATGGCTGCTCTTTTTCTTCTTGTTAGAAACATTCCTTCCCTGAAAGATGTCCCATTCTCTGACTGCCTTCCCTCTCCCTCTACCACTCCTCGTTTCTCTTCCCTGAGGGGTCATGGTCCCTCCAGCAGCAGAGGGCTGCTGGTGGTACTGGTGATACTGGAATGCTGGCAGTGCTGGCAGTGCTGGAGAGGCATCTGTCTGCTTGTCAGAAGCAGCTCCTATACTGGGACGAGCTCCAGGAAAAGTTCCCCTGGGCCCATGGAAGCACTGCTGAGCTGCCCCCTATCCTATCCTATCCTATCCTATCCTATCCTATCCTATCCTATCCTATCCTATCCTATCCTATCCTATCCTATCCTATCCTATCCCCATCCCATCCCCATCCCATCCCCATCCCATCCTTGTCTCAGCTCCCCATCCCCACCCTGCTCTCCACTCTCACCCCATCCTCTCGCATCCCCCAGGTTTCCCAGATAGCAGCTGCACCCCCAACCCTTAGCAGGGCCTTCAGGCTCTGCTGTCCTCTGGATTTGGCAGCATCCAGACCCCCCAGGGCCGCTTTTTTCCCTTGACAGCCCCACTGCTCCCCTGCTCCACCTCGGACCCCTGGCAGTGTCTCTTCTCCTCCTGGCTGTAGAATTCTAGGGCCCAAGAGGGAGGAGGAAAGTCCAGGTCTCCTGTACTTCACAGGAGCACACAGGATTAGTGTGGCTGGAAGCAGTGGAGAAATAGATAAGGAGGCCTGCAGTGGTTTTGGGGCAAGTTCTGTAACAAGAATCAACAGTGCATGGCCAAAGGAAAAGTTCAAGGCAAGGTCACCTTTAATGTCACAGCACTCAGTGAATGTGACCACCAGAGACCCCTCTGAATGAACTTCCAGGATCATCAAAGGACTTCCATTAGGAGGAGGACACATGGAAATTAGTTCTAGGCAAGTGATGTTTATTTATTAGAGAAGAAACAGACTTTAATGCCTATGTGTGGTTCTGATGGATAAAAGCCCTGTTGTAAAGTCTCAGCACACACAGATCAAGGAGAGATCCTTCTGTGTGTCCTGTGGAGATTAAGAATTTCTGCTTCCTGATGCTTCCCATTGTGTTAGAAAGTTCATTTCAGCCGGTTTTGATGTAAAGGTACAGAGGGCATGNACTGGAATGTTGGCAGTGCTGGCAGCGCAGGAAGTGCTGGTGAGGCAGCTGGGTGCTTCTCAGAAACAACTCCCATTCCGGGAAGGGCTCTGGGATCACTGCCAAAACCTCTGCTGGGCCCAAGAAAGCACAGCTGAGCCAAGAATTCCCATTTTTGTCATTCTGCTGCAGACTCACACAGCCCAATGGAAGGACAGCAATCAGTTGCTTGTAGTCAGGCTGTCAGCACTTGGAGCCCACTCTAATTACTGCTAATACCCATGATGATGCACTGAAAACTATTAGAGACCAGATTTTGGGGTGCTCTGATCCACCTTCAGCAGAGCTCATCCTCCTCCTCCTCAGACTTGGCAGCACTTGTGGCTGTTTTTATCTGACCCCACCCCTCTGGGGAACCTGTGCCAGGGCCTCATCCCCCTCATGGGGAAGGATTTCTCCCTCATATCCAATCTGAACCCACCCTCTGTCACTGGGAAGCCATTCCCCCTTGTCCTGTCACTCCAGGTCCTTCTCCAAAGTCCCTCTCCAACTCTCCTGGAGCTCTGTTAGATCATGGATCATGAAGTGTTTGCACTTGAAATGATTGATCTGGTGAGGGGATGTGAGATTCCATAGCCAGGGACACAAATGTGGTGTCAGCAGGGAAGAGAGGTGACAGTTCTGGTCCCAGGGTCACCACACACACACTCTCCAGTTTCCAGCAGGAGCATCCCAGCCCCCAGACACATTGTCAGCCTGGGTAGGAATGATCTCACTCCAGCTTTCTAGGAATTCTGTGGAATTCACTGTAGGCTGCTGTCTGACTCCCAAGGGAGTGTAGAAGAGGACTCAGATGAAACCTCTAACTTTCTAGGGATTAAAGGGTTAGGGTTAAAGAGACCAGCAGTGATTCACCTCTTCTCAGAAAAAGTTATATTCCTGCAATCCTAAATCATCCCTCCGCTGTGTCCCTCAGCTCCAGGTCCTGCACTGAATTTATTATTGCATGAATTCTCTTGGGAACTGCATGGTGAAGGTCAAGTACCACTGAAATTGTGGTATACAAGTGGCAAAACAAGATATGAACCAGAAATAAAGAGTTTTGTCATGCTGGGTCCTAAAAATCCATGTCTGAGATGAAAGGGGCCAAGTCCAGGCTGTTCAACTGACAAGATTTTGGGATTGGGGTTGCATTAAATCAAAAGAGGAACCTGACACTGAGACAAAGTGCTTTTTTCCGGAGGAATGAGGAGCTCTTTGAACTGTCAACAGAGGGCTCCTTCCAACCATTGCAGGCACCTGACTTCGAAAGAGCTCTTGTATAAGACAAGTGCCTGCCCTCCTCACAGACATGCCAGAGGCTTTAGAATGGGAAAAACTAAGGAAATTATTAATTTTTCACACTGTCAACCAGGGACAAGCTCTGCAGCAAAGCCCAGATTTTGTTTATTCAACAAATTCTGGCTCCAGAGTTACCACATTGGAAACAAACAAAAAGCAATAAACCCATATCTGATGTAGGGGTGGTAACAAAATGAGAAAGATCAGTAAATCAGAGTTTATTCCCTATGGATGAGGCAATGAGGGTCATTCCATGGGGAATACAGGAACAGGACTGAGCTCAGAGCCATGTGCCCCCATACTTCTGGCTGCCTCTTGAGGTGCCACATCTCCGGGTGCCACATGTCCAGCAGTGCCTCACAGAGCTGTCACCTCCACCACAGTGTCCCCAGGGCTGTGGCTCCCCTCGTCACTCCTGGTTTTCTCCTCAAACACCCTCCGCAGAGCGACTTTGACGGAGCGCTGGAAGCGGCGCCGCCGGCAGCTCCCCACCAGCACGTAAATCACCGGGTTGAGGGTGCTGTTCAGCAATGCCAGCAGCAAGGAGGGATCTTCTGGGAATAACTCACCAGAATCAGGGAGATAGAGGAAAACCTCCACGCAGAAAGGGAGGCCCAAGGCGAAGAAGAGCAGGACGTTGAGCAGGATGGCCACAAAGAGCTTCCCTGGCTGCCGCCTGCGGGAGCCACAGCGCAGCTTGAGGAACAGGAGCAGATTGGAAACCAACATCATGAGGGAAAAAAACACGGAAATGGCGAGGGCTACACCTGCAAGGATGGTCTCAGAGTCTTCAGTGTAGGTGTAGGTGATGTAGAGGGAGGATACAAAAACCCCGGCGAGGGCCCAGAGGGCCCCGCTGACGATGGCCGAGAGGTGCCGGGGGCGGTGGCAGCGGTACCAGATGGGGCAGAGGATGGAGATGCAGCGCTCCACGCTGAGGGCTGCCAGCAGCCCCAGGCTGCTCAGGTCAAACAGGTGGCACAGGAGCCCAAGGAAAAACACAGAATACCTGTAGTGATGAACAAAATGAAACAAAGACGTGCAAAATGCTGCTAAGGTCAGAAAAGCCAACATAAGCAGGAAGAACAGGAGGAGCAGGGAGAAGTCAGCAACAGCCAGATTTAGGATGTAGACGGTGAAAGGGCTCCGCTTCATGTGGAAGCCCAGGAACCACATGACCACCCCATTCCCTGCCAGCCCAAAGAGGGAAATCCCCAGGCAAACGCTGGCAAAGACAATCACTGTGTGGGGAATGCTCAAGCATTCAGATATGAGTAATCCCTCCCAATCCAGAGATCCAAAAAGTGTATCATTCATGGTGAGGTTTGTTGTGCTGTTCTCCTCCATGCTGAATGATCCTGCTCCCAGCAGCTGCCTTCTCCCTTTCCCTCCTCCTCCTCCTAGGGAGAAATGGGGAACCAGAGGGAAATCAGGACCATCAGCATTCCCAGCACTTCCCATCTCTCCACACAGCCCCACGCCAGTCCCCGGAAGAACCCCCAACCCCTGCACTGCCCAGGACAGGCTCCCACCACTCCAGCCCTGACCCTGGACAGGAGGCATCTCCCACCAGTCCATCCCTGGTCTCCTACCTCCAGTAGGAACAGCACTGTCACAGCAGCAGCACCAGGAGAAAGGATTTGGGGATGGCTGCTGGGACAACTGGTTGTGTTTCAGCCTCGTTCCTCATGCCTGAGGGGCAGCCCTTGGCCCAGAGATCACGTCCCATGCTCAGAGCCTCCCCTCACAATCTCCCCACATCGGTGACAGCTTCCCCTCACATGTCCCAGGGACAGAGATCTTGTCAGGAAGAGTTGGCCACATCACCACCTTCCTCTGCCACTCTCCAGTGTCACCCCACCATGTGAGGGGCTTCTGGCTTTCACTGCATGTGCCAGGGGGTCCATCCATCAATGCAGAAGGGGATATAAGTCATTCCCACGAATGGAGGATGGCAGAGAGATGAGAGAGATGAGCCAGAGACCTTCAGGAGTGAGAAATCACTGATGTGCAGTCATGCAACAGGACAAGTTGCTCAGTGCCTCTAGTGAAATGTAATGGGTGTTCAAAGACTTCTCCCAAGTTCTTTCTGGGAGAAACTTCCAGAAGTTGCACCTTTCTCCATCTCCCTCTCATGGATGGACCTTGAGCCTAAGTTCTCTCCTTGTTTCAAGTCTTCCTCTAACTCCAAATCCTGCAGCTCCAGGCTGGACACCCTGGAGAGCCCATGGGCTTTGTACATTAACATATCCATCAGTCCTGGGGATGACAAGCACAGGATACAACTCCAAAGGAAATGGAAAACACATGAAAGAGGGGCAGAAAATAAGCAACAAAATGCCAGTCCCTGTGCCGTGAAAGGCTGAGGTTATGTGGCAGGAAGCACTTGGAGATAAGAGCGCTTTGGCAGCACCATGTACCCCACAAACCTAATCTCAGAGGAGACACATGCCTGGCAAGGGTGATTAGGCTGATGGCTGGGATTAGACAGGATGGGATTAGAGGCTGTGGGCAAAGTCCTCGTGCAGTCCCGTGTCTGGGCACTGGTGATTTCCCACAGCAAGTGGCCACAAGGACAGTGCTCATCCCCATGGCTGCTGCTCAGGGGCTCTGCTGGCATCCGATGAGGTCTGGAATTTCTGAGGGGTTCAGAAAATCTTGTAATAGCTGAACACATCATAGTGGAGTACCCCTTCCATGGACAGGATTTGCCCTCACCAGAGGAGGGTTTTGACCCAGGATTCCCAGCACCTGAAGGGACATAATATTATCTGTGCTGTCCCCTAATTTTCATTGTTTTAGATCCAGTAAGTTATGTTTAAAATTCTAAAGTCTGAGTGCCTGCGTTAATGGGACCATAACAGATCAGCAGCTCCTCATGAAGAACTGGGGGGAGGAGAGGAAGGTGGTGACATGGCCACCTCCTCCTGACAAGATCTCTGTCCCTGGGACATGTGAGGGGAAGCTGTCACCGATGTGGGGAGATTGTGAGGGGAGGCTCTGAGCATGGGACGTGATCTCTGGGCCAAGGGCTGCCCCTCAGGCATGAGGAACGAGGCTGAAACACAACCAGTTGTCCCAGCAGCCATCCCCAAATCCTTTGTCCTGGTGCTGCTGCTGTGACAGTGCTGTTCCTACTGGAGGTAGGAGTCCAGGGATGAACTGGTGGGAGATGCCTCCTGTCCAGGGTCAGGGCTGGAGTGGTGGGAGCCTGTCCTGGGCAGTGCAGGGGTTGGGGGTTCTTCCTGGGGCTGGCATGGGGCTGTGTGGAGAGATGGGAAGTGCTGGGAATGCTGATGGTCCTGATTTCCCTCTGGTTCCCCATTTCTCCCTAGGAGGAGGTGGAGGGAAAGGGAGAAGGCAGCTGCTGGGAGCAGGATCATTCAGCATGGAGGAGAACAGCACAACAAACCTCACCATGAATGATACACTTTTTGGATCTCTGGATTGGGAGGGATTACTCATATCTGAATGCTTGAGCATTCCCCACACAGTGATTGCCTTTGCCAGCGTTTGCCTGGGGATTTCCCTCTTTGGGCTGGCAGGGAATGGGGTGGTCATGTGGTTCCTGGGCTTCCACATGAAGCGGAGCCCTTTCACCGTCTACATCCTAAATCTGGCTGTTGCTGACTTCTCCCTGCTCCTCCTGTTCTTCCTGCTTATGTTGGCTTTTCTGACCTTAGCAGCATTTTGCACGTCTTCATTTCATTTTGCTCCTCTCTACGAAGATTTTGTATTTGCAGTGGAACTCCTGTGCCACCTGTTTGACCTGAGCAGTCTGGGGCTGCTGGCAGCCCTCAGCGTGGAGCGCTGCGTCTCCGTCCTCTGCCCCATCTGGTACCGCTGCCACCGCCCTCGGCACCTCTCAGCCATCGTCAGTGGGGCCCTCTGGGCCCTCGCTGGGGTTTTGGTGTCCTCTCTCTACCTCACTTTTACTGAAGACTCTGAGACTGTCCTTGGCAGTGCAGTTCTTGTGATTTCCCTGATTTTATCCTTCGTGATGTTGGTTTCCAATCTGCTCCTGTTCCTCAAGCTGCGCTGTGGCTCCCGCAGGCGGCAGCCAGGGAAGCTCTTTGTGACCATCCTGCTCAACGTCCTGCTCTTCTTCGCCTTGGGCCTCCCTTTCTGCGTGGGGCTTTTCCTCTATCTCCCTGATTCTGGTGAGTTATTCCCAGAAGACCCCTTGTTGCTGCTGGAATTGCTGGACTGCACCCTCAACCCGGTGATTTACGTGCTGGTGGGGAGCTGCCGGCGGCGCCGCTTCCAGCGCTCCGTCAAAGTCGCTCTGCGGAGGGTGTTTGAGGAGAAAACCAGGAGTGACGAGGGGAGCCACAGCCCTGGGGACACTGTGGTGGAGGTGACAGCTCTGTGAGGCACTGCTGGACATGTGGCACCCGGAGATGTGGCACCTCAGAGGCAGCCAGAAGTACGGGGACAACGGCACTCCAAGCAGCGTAGCCGGGCTCAGTCCTGTTCTCCAGCTCTATTCCCCATGGATCGACCCTCACTGCCTCATCCATAGGGAATAAACTCTGTTGATGAAGCAAAGATTGCAAAAATGGACAGAGCAAGGGGTGCTGGGTTGGTGATGGTGGGATTTGGGGTGTAGGGATTAAGAGATGGGGTGAAATTACGATTCGGGGAAAAGAGAGAGAGGAAAAAACAGAGAGGGGAAGAGCAAGAGAGAGAGAGAAAGACAGAGAAAGGGAAAAAGGGAGAAAGGGAGAGAGACAGAAAATAAAAGAGAAAGAAAGAAAAAGAAAGAAAGAAAAAAAGAAAGAAAGAAAGAAAGAAAGAAAGAAAGAAAGAAAGAGAAAGAAAGAAAGAAAAAGAAAGAAAAAGAAAAAGAAAGAAAGAAAGAAAGAAAGAAAGAAAGAAAGAAAGAAAGAAAGAAAGAAAGAAAGAAAGAAAGAAAGAAAGAAAAAGAAAGAAAGAAAGAAAGAAAGAAAAATACAAGAAAGAAAAAAGGAAACTAAGCAAACTAGTGGATGGGAAAGGAACAGAGAAAGAAAGAATGAAAGAAAATAAGAAAGGAAGAAAGAAAGTAAAATATAAAGACTGAGAATGAGAAAGGATTTGCTTGGACAGGACAGATGAAGAAGGATATCCCTAGTGTGCTAATCCCCACGAATAGTTGGGTCAGTCACACAGGGGCTGAATCCTTTAATAATCCCTCTGGAATCACTGGGGGAAGTGTTACTCACCTAAGCACAGTGCTGATATACCAAAAACCACCTGGAATTAGCTGTTATAAAATAAACTTGGCTTTTCTGTCCTTTTTCAGTAGACACTGACTCCTGTACCTTAAATTAAAAAATTATTTATCTAGATAAGAGTTCATATTCTGTGTGTTTTTATCCGCTGATAAATCAGATAACAACAAAAACAACAATTTTAAGTACAATTTTTATCCCTTTGGGAAAAAAACCCAAAAAACCAAAGAAGAGACTTCTGGTCTTTTTAACAATAATGGAAATATTTTGTTTGTCCCAATGATAAAATCATTTGAGATATCAAAAAGAGAACATTTTGAACATGAATCTCTGAGGTTTTTCAAAGAAAATTACTCATATTGCCTTTTACTAACAATTTTGGTTAAAAGAATAAATGTTAGTTAGTCTGATAGCACAAATAATCCCATTTTGCCCTTCAAAGGATTTGGCTTGGAGAATAACTAGTTGCAAATCATGGTATTTATTTACCTTGTTCTGCTTCCTGTATTTTTCCCACTATCCTTTGATTTATTTCTATTGGTAAAGGAGATTCAAAAGCCATGGATTCTGATCTGTCCTTTTAAAGGAAGAAATAACAACCCAATGCATGTTGTAGATAAATGCAGAGACTCTGTCCAGGGCTGGAGGAAATTAAAACAACAAGCAATAATAAAATAATATAAAATAATAATCTCCAGTCATGTATTTCTTTGAAATACAAGAAAAGGGAGGATGAAACTCAGTGAATAAATTTTTAAAGCAAGTTGGAAGCAGTTGGAGCCCTCTTCTGCTGTGGTGTGGAAATATCTCTGGTTCAGAGAAGAAACAAACTCGGAGGATGTGAATCCTTTCAGTCCTTGAAATGCTCACATTAGGAAGCACAGAATGGCTCTGTGAGCCACAAAAGGCTGTGTGTGCTCAGACATGGGAATTTTAAATTAAGTGGGATAGATGGACTCTCCTTCCAGGAATTTTACATCTGCTTCCAACAGGAGGATTGTTGGTACTGATCTCATTTTCAGAGATCTGAATGAAAAGCAACACTGAGAATTTATGAGTTCATGAATGACAAGGATTTATCCTGAGCAGGATTTCTTTGATGAAATTCAGACATCAAGCCATTTCAAATGAATATTATTTAATAGTCACTGGAAAGAAACAGGAGCTTTGAATGTGTCCCAAATACAGGTCAGGTAAATCCTGTGGCCCAGGTGCCCCAGATGGGACTTAAAATAATAATCTAAAATATCTACAGAGAGGGTACTGAGGGTCAGGTGGGATGAACCTTCCCCAGTACCTCGGAGTTCTTCAGTTCTGCCAAGACATTCCAGGCAGGATTTTAGGAGGACATGGTTATCGTGTCCCGGGTTTCCCGCTCATCTCTGTCATCCGCTGAGTCTTGGAAGGCCCTCTGGAATGCCAGCCTGAGGGGGAGCCGGAATTTCCGATCCCTGTAGCTTCCTACCAGGAAGTAAATGACGGGGTTGAGGGTGCTATTGACGCAGGACAGCACGAAGCCGATCTCCGGGGAATACAGGAACTTGTTGCCCAGGAAGTCCAGGAGGATGAGGACGCTGAGGGGCACGGCGAAAATGAGGAAGAGGAGGATGGTGAGCATGATGACGGTGAAGAGCCGGCCCGTTTGGAAGGGCTGGGAGCTGCACTTGACCCTGAGGAAGAGGGTGAGGCTGAAGAGCAGCATGAGGGGCGCGCAGACCAGGAAGTCCAAGGTTCCGATGGCGATGAGCAGGCGCTGGCAGACTCTGGGAGAGGGACGGACAGTGCACAAAACATATCCCAGAGTGTTCAGCAGCAAGGACAGGGCCCAGAGCAGGCCGGACACCACGGCAGACAGGTGCTTTGGGCGGTGTGTCCGGCACCAGATGGGCGACAGCACGGACAGGCAGCGCTCGATGCTGATGGCCGTCAGCAGGTACAGGCCCGTGCCATACATGAAGAGATCCAGGAAGAGGAATATCCCAAACTGCACCCCCACGTTGAACTGCATCAGGTACTGCACGGTCTCCACGGCAATGCACAGCAGGTACCCGAAGTCGGCGGCTGCCAGGTTGAGGATGTAGACAGTGAAGTGGTTCCTGCGGATGCGGAAGCCCAGGTACCACAGGACCAGGCCGTTCCCCACCATCCCACAGGCAGCACTCAGCAGGCAGAAGCTCTCCATGAACTTGAGGACAGCGTAGGATGGCTCTGGTTGTCCCACAGCCCCGCTCTGGTTGGTCCCAGGAGCATGGATGGCTGTGGTTGGAAGGATTTGTGTGGTTGAGGGTCTCATAATGGGTGATTCCAGACCTGGGAGCAGAGAGGGGAGAGGTGGTAACTCCAGGGTGACTTTTCTAGAGGGGTTCCTGGGTTTGTTCTGAGGCTTTGTAGCCAGAATTTGATTTAATAGAATCACAAAATGGTACGGTTTGGTTTGGTTTGGTTTGGTTTGGTTTGGTTTGGTTTGGTTTGGTTTGGAAAGGATCTTAATCACATTGCACCTCCTCTGGTCTAGTGGAAGATGTCCCTGCCCATTGCACCATCTTGGAACTGGATGATCTTTAAGATTCCTTCCAGCCCAAACACTCTGGGATTCTGTGATTCCATGAGAACAGCTGGTAGTTTTTTATATTGATGAGTGATTTCTATTTTAATAAAGTGCCACTTGATCTGGTTCTCCTGGGTCCCATGTACTGTAACAATAAACACTTTGGTCTGGCAGAGCCCTCAGCTTCTCCCTCAGAAACTGCAAGAACCACATGCAAGAAACCACAGATTATCTTGTCCTTAATGGACATGGGAGCTGTAGCTCTGATAACTTTTTCACCCCATTACATGAGTTAGGTCACTGTTTCCTTCCCCGTGGTACTGAGATCTGATTGAGAATCTTTGGGGTGAAAAACAAAAAGGGTTTAACACCCTTTTTTTTTGGTCTGATGAGAACAAATACAGTGATTCTTCTGCTGTCTCCCAACCAGCTGTAAACTGGGACATGGAAAGCAGAGAGGTTAAAAAGAGGAGAGGAACAAAAAATGGGGTTTTCTGGGAAGATGTGAATCACTGAACCATGCAGCCAGCATGAATCCTCTGTTCTCTCTTTGTGGTGCAGCAGCACACATGGAGAGACAGACTTCCAAAACCAGCCAGAACACGACAGACTGAATCACTGCTGCTCCATCCCAGCACCACAGGCATGCTGACCCCATGGACACAGGGAAGAGAAGTGTGTGGTGCAGGCAATTTCAAGGCCAGGTTGGATGGGGCTTGGAGCACCCTGGGCTAGTGGAAGGTGTCAGGGCATGGGACTGGATGGGTTTTAAGGTCCCTTCCAACCCAAATTATTTGAGGATTCTATGATTTCCTTTAGGGTTGATTGAAAACAGGGAACTTCTGGCACTGCAGAGCTGCACGATCCCATCCTCAGCTCTTATGGCACCTTGAGCACTTCTAACATGAAGACTCTGGAGAGCAGCCCTGTGGCTGCTCCTCCTTCACAATCTGCTCCAGGGGTGTCCACAAATTATCACATTTTTGCAGAAATTAGCAGAAACAGCCTCAAATTCTGTGCAGCTTTTCTGCTGTGAGAACAGAGGAAGGCCCGGTGGTTAAGTGGTTTCCTGGCCTCTGTGCAACCGAATTTCCACTCGATTTGAAGAGGTTGTGAACATTTGAGTGTTGCCTAAGCTCGGTCCCAGCCCACTGCAGCCTCCACAGGTGCATCTCTCTCCACTGGGGATTCAGGGAATGGCGGGTGATTATTTCCCAATGTTCAATGGCTTTGTGCTGTTGATCATGTCATAGAATCATGGAATGGTTTGGGTTGGGAGGGATCTTAAAAGTTCATCTTGTTCCAACCTCCTGCCACAGGCAGGGACACCTTCCACTAGACCAGGTTGCTCCAAGCCCTGTCAAGCCTTGAACTCTTTCAGGGATAAGGCAGCCACCATTCCTCTTGGCTATCTGTGCCTCACAGGGAAGAATTTCCTCCAAGATCTAACTGAAAATCCACTATCTTCCAGTTTAAAACAATTCCCCCTTGTCCTGCCACTCCAGGCCCTTGCCCAAAGTCCCTCTCCAGCTGTCTTGGAGCACCTTTAGGCACTGGAAGGTGCTGTATGTGCATAAAGAGTGCCAGGAACAGAAATGGCTGCAATAGGTAAATGACAGAACATCAGTAGTTTTGCCTTATGCAGTAACAGAAGAGAAGAAATCCTTCTCTGACTTCTGCAGACCGTGGAGAAGAACACTGCAAAAGTCACTCATCCTTCTCATTTGTTTATCATATTCCCTTGGAAAGACTGAATTCCTGTCTCCAAGACACATTCATGATGTGACTCTACTCCCCTATGTAACCAATAAATGAAAGCTCTCCTCAAACAGCAGCAGCCTGAGTTCAGGTGGTCTTTTTCTCCCTTGAGATTAAACCTCCTCCCTGTGGTTTGCCTGCAAATGCTGCCTGTAGCTCCTGAGGCAGAGCAACCCTGACCCCACAAAGAAGTCTCAGACCATGGCCAGAAAGTTATGCTCTTGCAATGCCAGGTCTGAGTGATGACTTTTTATATTACAGAGGTGCATTTAGAGCAGTTCAAGAGCACTGGTACAGGGAAAAGAAGCTTTCCTTATACTGAAAATTATTACCATTGATTCCTCACCTGCAGCAAATTTCTGTCCAGCAGGAGAAGTAAATATATGATCTTTTTTCCTCTGCTGTTTTTTCTTCTCCTCCCTTCCCCAAAGCCTGACAGAAACCATCCGAGTGCAACAGCAAAGACCCATCTCAGAATTTCTCACCTTCCTTGCGTTCCTGGGAATTTCAGGTCCTTGCTGTGCCTGGCAAGGTTGTCCCCTGGATTGTGTGACACAGGGCACAGCTCGGGTCCTTGTGTCATCCTGCAGCACTGGGCTGGGCAGCCACTGTTTAAAAAGCCATGGTGTTTTCAGCGTGACCCTCCAGGCAGCCAATCACTCATGGGGGAAATACCTCCCCTGTGCGGGTATGATCACTCAGATTTGAACCACTTCCCCCTCCCCTCTTTGCAGTGTCATGGAAACACTGTTTTTTTACTGCTTCTCCCTTCCTCAGCCACTCTTGCAAGAGCTGTCCATACAAACCTTGCACTGGTGGTGTGTCCTGCTCGAGGCCCTGAGATGCTCTGGTTTCACAGCTCCTGAAGATGAGGCTTTAGTGCTGCTCAGGTAGGGAAATTTTAAGTCCTCTCCCACAACAGCTTTGCTGAAGGTTTCACAACCTCCCTCAGCACTTCTCATTCCCTCCTGTCCCTGCCCAGCTGTCACACAGCTGTCACCACAGTGTCCTCTTCTGACCCACAGCCTCTCCTTGCACAGTTCAGCACCTTCTGCAGTCCCTGCTGCTTCATGCAGCCTGGCACCCAAACTTCCCACCTCAGCAGTTCCAGATGCCCAACCCCTGCTTGTGCTGCCCCCAGCTTGGAGCTCTGGGTCAGGAGCTCTTTCAGTGCCCCTGCAGACCCTGCAGGCTTTCAGCACCGTCCTTCAACACGTCAGGCACTTCCGATTTCACAAAATTCCCTCCAACCTCATGCCTTTCACTTCCAGTTTCACAACTTCCCCCCAAACAGAGCCTCCAACTCAGGACTCCTTCCCACCTTGTGTCTCCTAAACAGAATCCACCACCCACAAACCAAAAACATCCCACTCCTCCCCACGCACTCTCCATGTCCGCAAGACACCCAGATCCTCCTGCCAACATGGAAACAGAGAAAACACCTTTCTCCTTTCCTGACATCCTTACAGGGAACTCTCCTGGGGAGATACCAGCCTCCCCCATTAGTCCCTTGGGCCAGAGAAGCGAAGGGACAAGAGTGTGACGCCACCCAAATTGCTGCCACGTGTGTCAGTGAGCACAGGAACAGGCAGATCCAGCCCAAATTTGCTTAGCAGGTCAGAAACACATTTGTACATCTTCAGCTTCTGTTGTCATCTGTTCTTCCTCTTTCTTTCCCAAAGATTGTAAGACTGTTTTTACTTTCTTACCCAATCTTATTTCCTATGTGGTTACTGGCAACCCTAATTAACCTGGCCAGGACTCCAGGCTATGGTGTAAAGTGATATTTAAATTAAAAGACTATTTTCACCCAGAGCAGTATTTAATCTCCTCATTAATTTGAGGGTTTCCATTTTCTCTGCATGGGTTGCTGGCATTCCATGTTGGGAGACATTCAAAATGCCTTTCTTGTTATTGGGCCTGTCTAAATTTCAATAAATGCCAGCAAAACAAAGGGATGGGCAGCGGATGAAACTACTTATTGATGTCCATAAATAACAAGTTGAAAATACACAATAAACTTCAGAGCAGTGGCGAGTTGGAGTTGAAGTAATGCACAAATTCATCAAATTCTGAAATGGTTTGGGTTGGAAGGGACCTTAAAGTTCATCCAGTTCCACCCCCAGCCATGGGCAGGGACACATTCCACTATCTCAGGTTGCTCCTGCCTGTCCTGGAACACTTCCAGGGATGGGCAAACTGCACCAGGGCCTCACCACCCTCCCAGGGAAGAGTTTATTCCCAATATCCCATCTAAACCCACCTTCTCTCATTTGAAGCCATCTCCCCTAACTGATCAGGTGAATAGATCCATTTCTTTCCAGAGGAAGGCCTGGAGTGGCAAAGACTCAGCTCAGCTGCCTTCCACATATCTACAAGAGCTGACTTCCTCCCCTCACTCAGTTTCCCAATTTGTAAAAGAAGGATATTTTTTTAACTTGCTCTTTACTTCACTGACCTTTGCTGAAACATTCCACTTTTTGCAAAAGGCTTTAGTCCCTGGGTTACCAGTGATGAACTTCCATGAAAAATAGGGATTTGGAGGGTCATCAGGAAGTGACCCAAGCCACCTCCTGTCTCTCTTCTACTTACTTCTAGAAACCTCCCAGATTTTTTTTTCATGAGGGCTTGTGGAGGTTTTTTTTGGGATACACAATGATTTTAAAATCCTGGTTTATTACTCACAGTGCAATAAAGCCTAAGCTGTGGATCTAAGGGACCTTTGCACTTGGGAAAAGCACAAAGCATGAATTAATAGCAGAGTCTGGGAATGTTAACTCGACCAGGTCACATCACATGCTTGCCCAATTTAATACTCAGCTAATCTATGGGCTGTTATTTCCAAGAATCATGGAATTGTTAAGGTTGGAGAAGCCCACTAAGGTCATCAAGTCCAACCATTCCCCCAGCACTGCTAAGGCCACCACGAACCCATGTCCCCAAGTGCCACATCCACAGGTTTTAAATCCCTCCAGATTGATAGTGACTCCACCACTGCTCTTGGCAAACTGTGCCAGGGCTGGACCACCTGGTGAGTGAAGAAATTCTTCCTAAAATCCAGTCTAAACTTCCCCTGGCAGGATGGGATTAATTTCTTCTCCTTCTCACCACTCAGCATTCACACCTCCCTCCTCCAGCCCCAAGAGCCCTTGAACTGGGAGATTTCCTTGGAGAGGGTGGAGGAGCTCTGCATAAACAGGGAATTAAGCCCTGGAGGAGGGAGATTTCCTTGGAGAGGTTTGAGGAAAGTTACTTAAAGGTTTTTTTTCTCTCTGCTTGCTGGGCTGTGTGTGCACCCTCCAGTGCCCACACTCCCTCCAAGCAGCTCTGACAAGGGCAGGAAAAGCCAGGATACACTTGGTGATACAGGAAAGCAAGGAATTAAATGAGGTGGGATTGAAAAAGGCACCTCCTAAGCAAGTGTTGGAAGCTTTTCAGAAGCTGTTCTATGTTCTTTAAAGCCTCTACCAGGAAAGGGAGATGTTGGGGACATAAAATCTTACAGCTCTTATGCAAAAATTAGATCTCCAAACACAGAGGAGGTAAGTTTTCCAGGATCCTTTCCCTTTTCTCTTTGCTTTCCTTTTACTGATTTCCTTTCACTGATTTCCTTTCCTCTTTTTCCCCCCCTCCCCCCCCTTCTTCTTGACAAATATGAAAATACAGAAAGAAATATCCCCTGAAGTTGTCAACCATCTCTGGCTCTCTTTAGCTATAACCAACTAGTTTTGCAGTCCCAAATCAGGTTATTTAATTCTTTTTTTCATTAAGCACCTGAGATTTTAGGGGGAAACCCTTGCAATAAGGAGATGGTGCAGTTCCTCATTCTTTTTTTTTTTAAATTATAATAACCCACACTGTATTTATTTCATACTGAAGTTGATTGCACTGTATCATGTACCTTTAATCAGTGACTGAAAAGATGATTTTAGAGGTAAGACCCCCTTTTACCCCCTTTCTTGAGTATCTTTTACCTCCTGCCAGTAAAACTGCAAGCACAAGAAAAGTCCCAAACTTTCTCAACTTCCCCTTTAGGCTTCACTTTTTTTGAGAGCAATTTTGGTTTTTCACCATTTCAGCATTTCCTGTGGGTGCTTGATCAGCTTTTTGCCTGTACAGGAGTTTCTGATTTTGCTCTATTTTTGAATCATAAAATAGGAGCCTGGATCTGATGGATCCGATCCCAAAAGGGATCTAGTGGGTGGCATCCCTGTCCATGGCACAGGAATTGGAACTAGATGGTCTTGAAGGTCCTTTCCTACCCAAACCATGCCAGGAGTCTATGATTCTATGGCTGCGTCTCATGCAAGGCAAATTAAATAAGTAGAGGGTGAAGAACAACAAAAAGACAAGCAAAAACCAAAACAAATTTAAAAACCACTTGATAAATTTGATTCTAATCCTATGTATATCTTAGAGGGGATGCATTTCTGACAAAGAACTAATTTTTAAGGATGAAAAAACCTGATGAATCATTTTGTTTTTATCTTTCCACCTTTCCAGACTCTGCACTTCACATTGCCCAGTAGATTAGCAAGGAAAACTCCAGCAGCATGAAAGAATTCATCCTCCTGGGCCTCTCTGAGAACCAAGGGGTGCAGAAAATATATTTTGTGGTGTTCCTGCTTCTCTACACGCTCACAGTGGCAGGAAATCTCCTCATAGTCCTCACCGTGACGAGCAGCCGGCACCTCAACTCCCCCATGTACTTCTTCCTCTGCCACCTGTCCTTCGTAGACATTTGCTACTCCTCTGTCACAGCTCCCCAAATGATTTCTGGCTTCCTGGTGGAAAATAACACCATCTCCTTCGCGGGCTGCATCGGGCAGCTCTTTGGGGTCCATTTCTTTGGCTGCACGGAGATTTTCATCCTGACAGCCATGGCCTATGACCGCTACGTGGCCATCTGCCGGCCCCTGCGCTACCCTGCGCTCGTGTCCCGCCGCCTGTGCGGCCGCATGGTGAGGGGCTCCTGGGCAGGGGGATTCCTGCATTCCATCCTCCAGACCCTTCCCACCGCCTTGCTCCCTTTCTGTGGCCCCAACAAGGTCGAGCACTACTTCTGTGACGTCCACCCCCTGCTCCACCTGGCCTGCGCCGACACACGCGCCGCGGGCCTGGCCGCGGTGGCCAACAGCGGGGTCATATCCCTGAGCTGCTTCCTCATCCTGGTCACGTCCTACGTGACCATCCTGGTTTCCCTGAGGGGCCAAACACTGGCGAGGTGGCACAAGGCCCTGTCCACGTGTGGGTCCCATGTCATCGTGGTGATCCTGTTCTTTGGGCCCTGCACGTTCGTTTACATCCGTCCGTCCAGTGACCTGTCCGAGGACAAGAGCGTGGCCGTGTTCTACACGCTCGTCACACCCCTGCTCAACCCCCTCATCTACACCCTCCGCAATGGGGAGGTGAAGGGAGCCATAAGGAGACTGTGCAGGAGGAAAGTGGGAAGTGGAGATGGGAAGGGGTAGGGCTATGGTCATGTTCCCAAAGAATCAGGGAAAATCAAGCATCTTTTGCTATAATTTCTTCTGTGACAATGCCCCAAAACCTGCCTTTCAAAGAACAGCAGGCTATTGGCTCTTGCTGTAATTAGGAAGGCACTAAACATTCATTTTTTGATGGGAAAGACATTGGGAACTCTGGCAATCCCTTCCCATTCCTTGTCAACAAGCACAGTCCCAGATCAGAGCCTCCTGAGCAACTGCAACAGCAGTCCTTAAATACTGTAAAAAACACTGATCATGTGTCCATGGTAGAGCATCTCATAAGAAAAAAAACCCACAAAAACCTCATAATGAGAACTAGCTGGGTGGTTTGCTGATGAAGGAACAGGAGGGGAAGCTTCTCCCCTTCCTCTCCCACTTCAACAAATCCTTTCTGTCCTGTTCCAGGCCAGGCTGGATGGGGCTGGGAGCAACCTGGTCTAATGAAAGCTGTCCCTGCCCATGGGATGGAATGAGATGATCTTTAAGGTACTTTCCAATCCAAACAGTGATTCTGAAATTACATAATTATCCTATAATTCTATCTACTTCACCTATCTCTGCCCAAGATAGCACTAAATAAAATAAATGTTTTTTTTAAATGTTTTGGTGGTGAACACCACTGGCGTTTTTTTAGAGGTCTCACTTCTGGGTGCTGCTGAACAAATATCCAACCACAGCTTGTGGAAGGTATCACTGGAAACAGTGGCAGGCTCCTCTACACTTTGCCAAGAATTCCCACAAGAATTTCACACTTGAGCTCAAAAGTTGCTTCTGTGCTTTGCACTGTGTCAGTTAAAATACCTGGTGAGCCAGGAAGGCTCACCACAAACCTTTGTGCATTTTTTGAAGTCATTTCCTGTGTTTCTTGTCTTATATTTGAAAGTCAGGTGTCTAAGGGATCACATCAGTGGTAGTTTTGCTTTCTGCTGTCAATATACAAATTAACAAGAAATAAGACTGTAGATGAGAAATATTAGGACAGAAAGCAGGATTTATATCCATTTATATGAATTGATAGAAATGTCCTATGTAAGAGACATCTTTACTCTGATGTCTCTCTCCAGGGACTACACTAATAACTACCTAAAGAACAATTTTAGCTCCTTGCCCACTGTTGATTTCTGACAAAACTCCCTTTGCCTCTGGGATCTCATTACTCCTGATAGTCTTGCGCTTCTGCTGTGTGATTTACTTGAATTATTTCTGCTACAGAAATAATTGTACTCGGAGATGCTTGTGGAGGTTGCTTTTTTTTTTTTTGCAGAATGGGAAATACAGAAGGTGGGGCCGTTCTTTTCAGGGCTCAGAGCTGGCCGAGATGCAGAGCTGCTTTCACAGCTTCTGAGCAGCAACTCACAGACAATTTCTGATGGAACAGAGGGGTTCTGATGGAACCCCTTGAAATGATCTGTGGAGATCATCAGAGGAGTGACAGCAAGTGAACTCTTTGTGGAAGTGTTGTGGGATTGTTCCTTTGTTTTGCTCAGGCCCCACGGAAATCCTGTCTTTGCAAAGCAGCATGGCTGGTAAGTGACTTTTGTGAGGTCTATTTTATGATGTAGGAAAAAAGCATTAAAAAATCAGTTACAGGTTTAGAATCCCAGAATGGTTTGGGTTGGAAGGGATTTGAAAGTCACGTGTCTAAGGGATCACATCAGTGGTATTTTTCCTTTTTTTTTGTTTGTTTGTTTTTTTCTAAGATCACTTAGACACGTGACTTTCAAATCCCTTCCAACCCAAACCATTCTGGGATTCTAAACCTGCAACTGATTTTTTAATGCTTTTTTTCCTAAATCATAAACAAGCTCATCTTTTTCTGACCCCCTGCCATGGGCAGCTCCATAGACCAGGTTGCTCCAAGCCCTGTCCAGCTTGATCTTGAGCACTTCCAGGGATATCTCACACCCGTGATCCTTGTGTTCTGCATGGGAATGCTGTAAAGGTGGATTTGTGGGTGTTTGTCAGCAAAGGAGCATCACCAACATCTCATTCACTACCCCAGTGTCACTACAGGTGTACTTATGGGGTGTTCCACATCACACACAGGACCTGGGTATTATTTCTACCATCCTCAACAGATAAATAATCAGAGCTTGTTATTACACATGTCAGTGACATATTCTGGCTTGGATATCAGTGAGACTCCTTCAGGGAAGCATTGACTTTAAACTGAAATTGTCCCAAAAAGGCAGCCAAAGAAATACAGTGGATATTCAACACACCAGAGGACAGTGTGTGTGCCCTGTTAATGTCCCCTGTCTCATGATGTGGCCTTTCAGATCCTTTAAGGCAGCTTTATTTAATGCTGTTGGCATCACAGACATCTGGTTCCTTACTTGTAACTCCCTGCTTGTTGTGTACTAAACTCCTTGGCAGAAATGAGCAGGGAAGGAATTTCCTGGTGGGGTTTTAAATGCAAATGTCCATTCCTCTGCTGGTCCCTGTGCAGGGTTTTGCAGCTTCTGCTGTGTTAGAAACCCCAGTTTCTCCAGTGAGGACAAACCTCCCAGACCAGGTTTCTGTGCATGTATTCCCAGTTCCAGAGTGGATAATAAGCTAACTGGAGAACCCTTTACCCAATTTAGATGAGCACCGTTAGGATCAGAACATGGAACAGCTCATACTTGAGAATGGCAGCATTTGCTTCAGTCACGGCACTTCAAATTTCCAGCAGGTAAAAGGACAGCACAGCATTTTCCCAGCATTCATGGCCCTTGTTATCTGAGAGCAGGATGTGCTGGAATCACCATTCCTGGAGGGATTTAAAAGCCATATGGATGTAGCACCTGGGGACGTGGTTTAGTGGAGGCCTTGGCACTGCTGGGGGCATGATTGGCCTCAGTGGTCTAACAGGGCTTTTCCAACTTTAACAATTCCATGATTCTGTGATTTCTCCCTGACAGAAGGGGACCACACCAACTACAATGCAGGAAAACAGTGGCCAGAGTGCGTTCAGGGGAGAAGGTCAATGTGGAGGGGCCAGAGACGTGAATAGGGACAGAAGAGTGGGAGTGAGTGCAAACTCTGCTTCCTGTCATTTAT